>CM068826.1:45651134-46253634 GCA_028554795.2 Sinohyriopsis cumingii | reverse complement strand
TGTGAGGTAGCATTATACTCAATTAGCCCAGCAGTTTTGACCACCAGTTGCATACATTCTCTTATCAAAGTTTTCCGTTTGAAGCATTTAAATCCCGTTGATGATTTTTCTACATACCTTGATGGGTCAAAATGACACATTCAGCCTGTGTTTCATCAAACGCGAATTCAAGACTGGCTTTGGAATTCTAATCCACGAGTAAAATATTGTATACAGAGGTATAACCATACCCTGTATGTGAGTGCGGTATGATGATCCTGTATCAGGTATTAATTGATTGAATGAATGAATGTCTGATTGACAAAAGATAGGTTTGTTTTTGAGTTGATCTTGATAAGCCATTCCAAGTATTAAATTTTAATTTCCCATTTAACATGTCGTTCACTTTGTAAACCTAGGGGTCTGTAACGAAATTAGTTAACTGCAATCAACCAGAATTTAGCAATTAATAGCAACCCTGATATTTGTAAAGAGGTTTTGTGGTATTCGTCAGCTTGGGCGTCAGATAGAATCCTCATTCGTTTTGTGTTTACCTTGGGGCTGATTCAGCAATACATATGGCTAGCTGTTTGGCCTAATCCGCAAACTCAACTGACTTCAGCTCTATATCAATGTTATTTTCACACCATGCTGAATGTCGTATAGATTTCAGGATATTGGGAAATATTTTGTAAATATTTTAAATATTTTCATTTGCGGGCAACAGTATTCATATATATTTATTTTCCATAAATATATTTATGGAACAAAACTTTTACATTTTTATACTGCCACAAATATTAATTTTAAGATAAACTATATTTTATTCATTGAAGATAAAGTTATGTCTCATTTGTTTATATAAAATATTGTTAGTGATTTTAAATGAGTGTTTTGGTTCTTTTGATATCTACAAATAAATACCATATTGCCCTTGTCATAATATATGACTTGCAAAAATTATAATTAAGAGCAAATTAGGAAGCAATCAATATTATTATACACTCCGTTTCTTCTCTGTTAACTTGACACTGTCAAAATTGTTCAGTATTTTACGATATTGAATACCTTGATATTGCACGCACGTGCACGATACTGTATAGTATATTTGGAACTAGTTTGTAAACAAACCATGCACACTCATGTAGTAGACTGTAGGTGTTAGTTTATTAAATTTGTGGATGAACTAAAAAGCTGTTTCGTCCATTTGAAAGCAGAGATGATAAAATGAACTATGGGAACAATTTTACTGTGTCACAAATGAAACGTTCAAACTTTTCGTAGATGGAATGGTTCAGACCATGACCAGTGCTCTCCTGAGTATATAAGAATATCATCGAAAATCGTACTGAAGGCAAGGGCGATCATTTTTCTATCGGATACGTACACTTTTATAAATGGCAGTATTCAAATTCGTGGGGAAAAATGCAACTGAAGGTTGCCAGTTAACATTGTTGATACATTGTTTCGGGTTTAGGCTGGCGAGTTATTACAGTTTTTAAAAGATATAATGAATGTATTTTTACTTTGAAGTTTTACGTCGTGTTTGCCTTCGATGGCAGTGTTTACGTATTGCTTTACACTTGACAATTTATAAAAGTAGGTAGTTTTAGAAAAGCATTTCTTCTCACAGTTGATACATAAATAATTGCAACTCATCTTGATCAAGTTGTAACATTCTGTCTAATGGAAATCTTAGCTACTTTTAACGACTAATGACATTGCAGTTATATAGGCGTAAAGAATCAGACTACTAATTCGTTGTTCTCGACGTTAGCGTTAACGACTGAGCAAATCAACTAATTTGTGTATTATATGGCCAAGTATACTGCATATGTACTTTGTGATAGGCTTAAGAAAATAGGTTTGAAACAATCACAATGTGTGCTTCGATATAACTGTGCTCTTCTGGAAAGACAGCGTATAAGAATGGTCTGCAGGAAACAAAAATCAAAATAGTACAAGTGCAGAAACAGACACAGGCTATTTATTTTCATTTTAAACGCATACATATTAATAACCTCGCTCTATGGTAATTTCAGATATATCCACCGATTTTCATGCACAGTCGAAATGCCAATTACGAAGCTAATTACTTATGCAAAATGCTCTTTATTATACCTTTTATAACATTTTGTTTTTGAAAGGTATGCATGAAAAAAAATATTTTTGAAATAACATTCTAATTTGCACGATTTCTTTACTTCTGTCAAATTGACGTTTTGTGAACGATTCTATTAATAATATGTATTCAAGAATGTAGGAGAAGACAATTTAATGTTTATATGTTGTAGACTGGAAATAACTATATTTTCATTTAAAATAATCCTATTGTCTTAAAATAGGAACCATTATTATACATACACTATTAGAGGAAACAATTTGAACGAATTCGCTGGCAAGTGTACTCGTTTTGTAGGAGATGCACTATGTGGCAGCAATTTACTTTCTGTTTTGATAACTGCTCCTTTTCTGCAGACGTCTATGCTAATATTTTATAAAATGACATTAGTTTTTTGGACAGTACATGGACTCGATTTAATTTAGCGCCAACGTTCAAAACAATAAAGACATGAGGCTTTTAGACAAAAATGCGCATAAGCTACAATATTTAACAGGCTCGCACCGAAGGTCACGTGATAAACTTGGAAAACAGGACCAAATCAAAATGATGCAGGTGCACAGACATATAAAGCATGATAATAATTTCTGAAAATTAATAAATAAACAGTCCACACTGATATTACATACAATGGTTACATCTCGAATTATTAAGACGTCATCCGACGTTTTCGGCACTTCTAGAAAAGTACCCTCCTTAATTGATAATAACTGGCCTTATTCCTCGACTGACACAACAGGAAGGAATCTTAGTCATATTAACACATAGCCAAACCTTGCAAAGGCGTTGATGTGATTTATGTGATTTATCTGATTACCCTATCGATAATACAGCAATGCTGGCCGCCATCAAGGTGCTGCTTTTGAGATGACTCAGTGAGCATCCATTTGAAAGAACAATATTGTCAGGTTGTAGGTATGAAGACATTTTCAGCTTTAATGGGTATATTTACCATGCCAGTTCCATTTACATATACCATCTCAAAAAATTCCATACTCAAAGATATGCATGTCATTTCTTAAAATGCCAGGTCAGGGCAGCCTTTAAATAAGTCATGTTCTTGTATCCAAATCTTATAAGATGTAGAAGGAGGCAATATACTTCTGGGATGAATGATTTAAAAGAAGGTAACCATTTATAGAAACATTTGATGTGGTTGAAATAAAACATTGGAAGTCATTAGGTTAGCTGTCACAGCACAGAAAGAATGCCATTTTAAAGGTTACACCACGAGCATTATGTCTTAAAAATGATTATAAAATCATGCAACTTTTGTAAGGATCTAAGAACTCACTTTCCTAGATTTGTACGAGCGTAAGCAACGGGAAGCACTCAGAAAACGAGATGATGGCATGTCCTTATGACATCTCATTGTTACCTGTCAGACTCAGTTTAAGTCATTTATACGTACATGTCATTTCTTGGAAGGTAGTAAAACAGCCATGTACAAAATGTGAGCAAAAACTTAATTTTCCAACCATGCTATATTTGGCATCTAATTACAGAGTGTGTTTGTTCTCTTCATTTCTTTTTTGTCAATACATTATTTATCATTAATGACTCACCTCCTGTATTCAAGCTTGAATGACTTACTAGTTCTGCTACTAATCCGTGTTTGCATTTCCTATCAACCAATTGGGCCATGAAGCTGTAATGGATACAGAAAATTTCCTTACTGTCAGCACGGTCTTCTAATGTGGTAGAAGGGCAATTGGTTCGTTGTTATAAATAGTGTAAAACTACCGTTTCGCCGACAATAATATACTTTAATATACGAAACCTTTTTGCAATAACGGATGTGCTACCGCACAGGAAGTCTGACAAAACAGCCTTGTTATTATTAGAAATGCAAACGTATTGATCAGTTGGTATCCCTGTTAGAAGTACTTACCAAATATCATGGACGTATCCATTGAAAATAATAAGTTAATGGGCAGACTAGCGGAGAATATACTTAAAAGAATGAATGCAAATATCACCTGAACAGGAAGGCATATTAGACAATAAAGTGAGATATGTTTACTGAAAAGATTGCTACAAAAATTGCTTTCTCTAATGTAACTGAACGTGTTACTGAGCCAGTAATATTTTTGCACCTGTAACCGTATAACTATGACTAATAGTTAACTCAGTATAGAGATGATGATATCAGATTTGAAAAACAAATACATGGTTAATCTGCACACACACACACACACACACACACACACACGTGAACGAAAGATACTTCTTGATACGTCCGCAAGAAAGGGAGTAGGGATGTATACTCCAGGAGACAGGGTCGTAGCCTGGGGAAGTCTTATGGAGGTATATATAAATGGCTATTAACTGATCATAGTTGACATATTTTCAAAACGTTACAAAAATGTCTATGAGTAATGAAAACTGGTGATCATTATAATGTTCGTAATGCGATAGTCATCATAACGTACAATCCATACACATGTGCCTGCTATACTTCTATGAACATATTCTGACAGGTTTTCACAATTTTGCCTAAATATATCAGCAAGTCTAGTTTGCTTTCATAGTTTAAAATTCTAAACATAAAAAGACTATCCAGGAATTTATTTGACTACATCTTTTTTCGGTGAATAGAGATAAGCATAATTGTTATCTTTCAGGCATATCATCTACTCGTATGAATTCGTTATATTCCTAAAGTCTTTACACAACCTTTATAGCACCTAGTAGGTATACACTTCGCTAGTCTATCCATTTACATTCAGGTCTGTTTGCCGATCATTGCGTCCTTGATGTCTGGGAAATAATATCGAATGTAGGGTGAACTGGTCTCAGTACCATATAAATTAGGGATACCAAATGATCTATATGTTTGTATCTCTAGTGATGATACATTTCGTTAATCACGGCAGCACGGCAGTCGTTGTAACTAGATTTAATTAATTAGATCATAACGGATTCAACAACTGTATATAATTGTAATGGCTCCGGCAGTGTATAATACGAATCCTGGTAAAACTAGGACCCGTTTGTAGCTGTTTGTGTGGACATTTCCTCTTCGCGGCGAGGAAAACTGCAATATAGCTCCATACAGAGGCATTAATGCGAAATAATCATGTAATACTAACACCTGCAAATATCACCTATCCAACGTTACTACATGATTATAAAATATGTTTAGGCAACGTTTGTGTATACCACTTCTCGTCCGTATCATTTTAGTGTTATAATAAATAAAATTATTTGTAATAGGTTTTTCATTTTTAGTTTTATTTTATACTCTATTTAAAACATTGCAAACAATTTTTTCTATGTATCGAAACCGCGTTTCTTCCAGCTATTAATTTAACATACCAGAAGTACCTTCCTTTATAAATATCATATCAATTTTTGTTCATTTAGTAAGACGGGACTGGCAACTAAATCAAAGGACCTGTATTTTGTCTTTGTTTGCAATGCGATGGATGATGAGAATTACATTGTATTAGAATACCTTCGTAATATGCCGTTACAGAAGAAATAAATACACTATAATGTTTGCTAGCTGAACATGCTGAAATTTTTTAAATTCCCGAATCCCATAAATTCTGCCTAAGTTAGAAAAATATTCGAAGCATTAATCGAACTTAATAATATAATGTTTGCGTCTTAAAAATACATAAAATGTCATCTTATCTCTAATTTGTTGTTTAAAGCTAGCATTATTATATATCCGTTTCACATTTAATGTTCGAATGTTAACACTAAAAAGCAATATTTGATAATCCCTTTATAGTGATGTTACGTTTTGCTTCTTCTTTCGACTGAGTTTTATTGAAGCACACAACTATGCTTGAAATATATATTAAGGCATATCGTATAAGTCACATATTGTGTACTTATGTTGAGTCATGAAATCATTTTGAGCAATAATAGTGGTATGTCACCTTATTATTCTTTTCAAGAAAGATATGGAGACATTCGCTCATCCAATTTTGTTTCAAGCACACAATATATGCTATTATATGTCTAAAGGGAATAAAATATTCTCATTTCCTAGTAATAGTGATTTTTGGCGCAGTTTCATTCCATTATGTCTTATCTTCTTTCTTTATTGCTTAAATAGCAACAAGGTTGCCACATTTTTCAACCCAGTCGCAGAACTAGCAATGAATAGAGATATAGTGGTTGGATCAGATTCAATCGCTAGATATAACTGACAGGTCGTTTCTATGGTCATCGGAGTTCAGCCTACGATGGTTGCGTAGGCGCCTAGGTGTCTGACGAGCAGCATTTTATTTTGTTACAAGTTCCATTTAATGGTTAGTGCTCATGCATAAGCTGTTAATCTACTTGTTATTTATAAACGTATGAGTTGTGAATGGTTCAAGAAAGACACAGAAATATGTTTGACCGACAGTAACAGATCAAATTTATTTAAAAATATTACATGTGAATTGAAACTTGTGCAGATTCATTATTGCGTCTTATGCGAACAAGCTGTGCAAAAATAAAAGGCGATAGGTTCTTATTAAGGTTGTGCTTATCAATAAAAAAGAAATTAACATCTGATAAAATATTACTTTTCAGAAGACTTTGAAACATACAGGGCATATATAACATTTGCCTAGATATGAAAGCTTGTGCAAATAATTCATCCTAAACTGTGCGAGTTATGAATTTCATTATCTCCTTCAATCTAGCCAATTTGGGAAACATAGAAAAAATCTACTACCCACACATTTCTATATCAGACTAAGCAGATACGGGTTAAGTACTTATTGTATTCTGAGAATGTTGGACTCCCAGGAAAACGTTCTAAAATGATCGGTGCCATTTTATCAAAATTTCGGTATATTCTAATCATCTTTCCTCCGTGTGTTGTTCGCCCCAAAATTGTTCTCAAGATAAATTCACCATATGTTCATCACTGTAAAGCAATGCGTGTTTACTCAGTCTAATTTGAGTTTTATTTACCATAATTTACGTCATGCCTTTCCAATCATGCCAACATATTTTAATTCACATGATGCATAGTGCAGTCTGAATATAATAAAGAATATGTCATTGTCATTGTCGCCTCAATGATAATCGTAGAACAAACAAGACTAGAACAAAAAGACATCTATCTTATTGACTTCCTATCAAACAATTTAAATGTAGATCCTTTTTCTGTATGTGTGATTGTTATTTGAAGTCACATATTATTGATACTAACACGGTAAATATTGTGCTAATAATCATAATTTGCAGGTAAACTATTATTTCGTGTAACATTGCGCTCGTTTTAAATAATTTTTGTTCTGTAAATTCAGCAATATGATTGACAACCAGAGACAACGAAGAAAGATCTACTCTAAAAAATGTGATTTGCCACAATAATAAGGAGGCACATAATTGGAACTTCTGTACACGTAATTATATCAAAATAAAAACAGTTTTAAAGGGGGCATTCAACGTATATGATCTTGCTGGAATGCAAAAGCAAGAAAACATGTGTACGAAGGACGAAAATGTTTAATTGATAGTATTAGAATAAGGCACGTATATTGGCAGACAATATGGAGAGAATACTTCCTTCAATCAGTTAAAAACCTATTCATGCAATGAACTGTGTAGTCATTTTTGCATTTAAGTCAGGTTGTGTATGCAAAGCGGCCAAACTTAGAACTGAACCAGACAAGCAAGCTTATGTAGCAGTTCAAAATTGTTGTTCGACGCGGCCTTGAAAATATATGTCGTATTTCACTTGCAATTATTTCACTTCTAAACTCCAGAATTTCATGGCCTAGCATAGACAGTTTAGCTATGTTTTGAACTACCATGCATATCATTATCTACTGCATATGATTTTGCCTATTTTTGTTATCTCATTTGATTGAATTTGATACCGTGATATCTGGTCCGACCAAGTGACGCTGAAAGCACTTTAAATGATTCAAATCAGTATTTTGCAACACATTCAAAAACAACGCCAGAGACATTCAAACTAAATGAATAATGAGGCTAAAAACCATTAGCTGTGTTTAAATTGAAATTCAGTTCACTTGGGATCATGGTTTTCCCCGTGAGATGTATCTTATCCAAAATGAAATGTCAATGTAAATATGCGTTGTAATAGAAATAGATTTTCGGAAGCATATAAAGGCATAATGTTTTACCATTATATGCTATTTTAACCTGAGGTGAATTAAATTATGCAGGGCAAAATTGTGATCTTAAATAATATATACAGGATTATCAATTAAATCGAAGAAAAACTGATAAAGGTGATAATGTTATTGCTTTTCCGTGTAGCTGTTACACAAAATAAGTCAACAAGATAAAACATATAGATCATTGTGATCTAAAAAGTGGCAATGATCAAGTTGAAAAAGATCAAGTGAGTACAAAAAACATAAATATTAGAGAAATACAGAGAGTGACGAGGATCACCATTTAAGAAGTCCAAACCTATTGGTGATATGAAAACCAATTTTATCAAAGGTTTATTCGTTTGCTTCGATTTAATGTACCAGCCAGTTTCTCTTTTTAAAAAATTCGTTAAGGCATTAGTTTGCTCCAAGACAGATAAATGTAATGATACCTTGGTATGAATATCAATTAGTGCTAACGCTATATAATCCCCATACATATCGTAAACAATGTGTTGATTTATAGCTTCTGTCTCTCTTTTAGTAGTAGGACCAATGGAAAGGGGTTCGCTTTCTTCAAGGCAGATATATTATTCTCATATCAAGCAGTAACTATTTAGTTTTCTTAGAGTAATTAATTCCAACAATTTTAAAGAAGGAACAGACGTCCTTTCCGATTTGTCAACGATATTTTTCTCTACAGTTAAGGTAAAACTTAGTCATCTCTTCTTTGGTAAACGCAGTATGTACTTTCATGGCCATCTTATAACCATTGACTATTCGATGGAAATTAAGTCACAGAGAAATTTATTTATCTCCTTTATATTTCAGACATTGCCGTGAAGTATGTAAAAACCAGACATATTTAAGCTGTATAACCTTTTTTGATTCACTATCAGTACTTCAGTCACTACACAATAGAACGCTGGGAAACACAGTATTGACCAATATTCAAATCAGTCCAACTGAGCTTTGTGCCTCTCACAATATCGTATTATATTGGTTACCCGGCGAGGTCGCTATTTAAGGTAATACAAGATCGTACCAAGATCCTGAAATGGCCCTATCTCTGCAAAGATCTGATCTTAAAATACACTGACTTTTAAACCTGGTATATAACCCCATCCTTAATAAGTAAATTGCAGGCATAATGGAATTATGTTGCTAATAACAGGCTCCATGTAATCAAATCTTTGATGAATGGCCTCCTTCCTACACAATTGTCCGCTGGATTGAGGTAGCCATTGCATTGATTTGCTTTTGTCATATTTTGAACGCACTTCTACATATTAAAGGACGATGATTCCCTCTAGTGCGTTTCTTACATTGAACGCTTTGCCATGAAACACTTCATGATAGAAAGCTTCGACCTCCAGCCTACAAGTTATTGTTGCTACAATGTCAAGCGCATGAAGGAACGTTTTATACCTTAAATGTGAATTGCACTTTAACTTTCATGAAGCAAGTTAACGTTTATATTAAAATAAAGTTTGTGTACAACCCCATTTCCATTTGATATGTTTATCCGATCTGTTAATCACCCTAATTTATCTTTACTTATTTAATTACAAGTTATTCAGAATATTTCCATCGCACGTTGAAAAGAAACTTTTATTAATTTTTACATTCTCATCTTTCTGTTCATGTAATTTTATTGTTCGTTAGTAACAAACCATTTTGATACATGCATTTTATCAACGAACCCTTTTAGTGGCTCTGTATAGCCTTACAGTGCTGACATTTCATTCTAGTAATACAATTTTTCATCTACAAACGATTTAAAGCAATAAACATATAACATTCTTGGCTTTGAAAGTTTATTAAAATCTCTATTCGTGCATAACTTGATCATAGTTTTCGTATAATAAAACAAAAAAAATCATCAATATAGCGTAGATAAATCTCAACATTTGCGCATCGTTCCCTTGTTGCAACAAGTTGATAACTTACGAAAGGAGTTGAAAAAATTAAAAAACATTAAAAACGAAATGCAAAACCTCAAAACAATCTTCATTCCCCGAAATAGCGTTCAATTCATATTGGAGAAGATAACTTGCAATATGTAGTTCTTGTCTCTACCGCTAAACATTATTACACTTGTTTTCCCGTCGGACATGACTAACATGACTGGTTTTGAAATCTCATTCCATTTAGCCAGTTTTAATGGTTTCCATGAAAAGTAAACATTTGCTAAAAGCCCAGTTTAGCTACACACGATACTGGCGATTGAAACAAAATATTCATACGTCCGAAGGATTATATAACCAAATATCGACAATTTACCAATTTTATCGTCACACTGGCGATATCACCTTTGGAAAAACTTTTTTCCTTTAAGGAAATGTATCTGCCTATATTTATGTTTTTACAACCAGTATTTCCATATTTTCGCCTGTTTCATTTTTGTTTTTCTTCTACCCTCCTCTCCCTTTTCACTCCAAATCTCCTTCTGTCTCTCTACTTCCTTATTATGATAAAATTCCCTTCTTTTTCTGCTCCCTTCTTCCATTCAAATAGTTCTCTCTCTTTCTCTCTCTCTCTCTCTCTCTCTCTCTCTCTCTCTCTCTCTCTCTCTCTTAACTAGGATTGAACATATCAAAAATAGGTCAGTGTTGCAGACCCTCGATCACACATCTAATTATACAATAAGACGGTAACATGTAAAAACAGTCTAGGAAACATCAGGTAATTCTGCGACAACCTTTTATCGATGCAGTAATGCAGATGTTCATCTCAACGGCACAGAATGGAGAAAGTATCATGCATAATGAACTGTTTAACATTAAAATATGTATGTATGTATGTATGTATGTATGTATGTATGTATGTATGCATGCATGCATGCATGCATGTATGCATGTATGTATGTATGTATGTATGTATGTATGTATGTATGACTGACTGACTGACTGACTGACTTTATTTCCTCTTAAAAAAGAGATTACATCAGATTAAACAAATTCATGATAATACAAGATTATAAAATAGAACAGAAAATTGACAAAAATACAATAGTAATACTGTGTCAGCTACCGTACTGACAAAACGAAATATCTCAATACCTGCAATTATGCAAATCTGCAGTCATTTGGCGGAGCAAGGCACTAATCTTTTAACAGTTGCTTGATGATGATAATATTTCGAAAAGTTAATACGTATATAGTGTTATGTGCTTAACATTAAGTTCGAGATAGTAACGAAAATGAAATGAAAAACTTATAACAGTGTAATTCTATATGTAGTTTTTTTTTCTTCATATGACGCATGTATTTATGCATATATATACTTGTTTGCGCGTATGCGTGCGTGCATGCATTTATCTATGACTGACTGTCTAAATGACTTAGTTACCTCTTCAACAAAGAGTATATCAGGTTGCTAAGATACATATTATACATATCATAGGATTATGAGACACATCATAGACGAGAACGCAAGCATGATATATACATCGTCAACTAATGCATTTACAAAATGAGATATATAAATACATAAAACCATATAGAAATCTCTTGGAAATAAACATAAACAAATACATAAACAAATACATAAACACACACACAAACATCTGTCATACAACAAAATTTGCGGATTTGACAAGAAGACTATGGCATTTAATTGTTTATTTTTAATGTTAATTTACTACTTACTTTTTATATCATGTTAGAGCATGTTAGTTGATAGTAGGGCACACATTTTATTGTAGAATGAAGCTATGCTGTTTGCGGTCACCAACATGACCCTATCTGATACGTCATCGTCAACAGACGACATGTATGTATGTGTGTATGTATGTATGTATGTATGTATGTATGATGACTGACTGACTGATGTATGATGCATGTATGTATGTATGTATGTATGTATGATGTATGTATGTATCTATGTATGTATGTATATATGTATATATGTATGTATGCATGTATGTATGTATGTATGTATGTATGTATGTATGTATGTATGTATGAATGTATGTATGTATGTATGTATGTATGTATGTATGCATGCATGCATGTATGCATGTATGTATGTATGTATGCATGCATGCATGCATGCATGTATGTATGTATGTATGCATGCATGCATGCATGCATGCATGCATGTATGTATGTATGTATGTATGCATGCATGTATGCATGTATGCATGTATGCATGTATGTAACAGAAAATTACATATGTTTAGGGCAGATATAAGGAAATATAAGAATGTAGACATAATGACATATTTCCTTCGCGAAGCGGAAACATATAGACTTGTCAAGAGTGGATTCCCATCTTTCCACTTCACTCGTGCAATATTTCGTTAGATTTTTATTTATCCATTATTTGTACTTTGCAATTTTTATATTAGTATTTCTTATTTGTACTACATGTTTTCACGGAGTTGTACTATACATATTGAACATTAAAAATGTCCAATTTAGGATTCTATAGGTAATAAACTTACCAGTCTTTTACCACATATCAATTGAACCCTAAATGTTCATCTTTGGATATTTTTAAATTCCTTGATTTTTCAATTTATAATTACGGAATTTTAATTTTTTTAAAACATTTTTCATTTCTGTATTTCTTGAATTCCTTATTTGCTTGTTTTATACATTTGGATTCTTTTGAATTTGTTACATTTGGAATGTTTCTAAAACCTTTTAACAATTTAGATAATTTTTGGAATTCGTATTTTAGGGCATTTTGTTTCTTTGGCTAATTGTATGTTTTCTATAAATATGCTCATGACTCAAAGAAAAACAATAATTGGGTACTTTTAAAATATTCATCTGATTTCCAAAAGTATGTGAATTCTTTTGTTTGTTTTAAATGGTATCAATGTACGTAATGTCTAAAAGCTTTTTTGTGCTATCGTTTTAATAATTTTCAGTTCTAAAGACCTGATCTTATTTTCATTGATTGTTTTTCGTTCTTTTTATTGTTTTTTTTTGTTTGTTTTTTTGTTTTTTTGTTTTATTGTTTGTTTATTTTTAAACGCATAGAAGGTTCCATTTTATTTTCTACCTTTCAAATATTCTATGTCATTTAAATTTGTAGTAGTATAAATGCTATTCATTATTTTAAAAATTCCTTATATCCGATTAGGATTATGTCCTTTCTCAAATTAATATATTTCCATAGATATTCTGACCACATTGACTATTGTGCGTTTTGAATTTTATCCTACCGTAAAAAGTCCACATAGATTAATATAAACCATCTGCTCTTGTTTTATTTTGCAGACTTATATGGGTGCCATTTTAATACAAGATATTTTGTATTAATATACTTAGTTTTCACTTTTGTCAAGCCGTCGAAATATATATTTTTTATTTGCTGTTAAATACTTCCATATTAAACTTTTGATAGTTGTATTAAAACATCCAACAACTACCGACTTTTGCTCAATAAACTTGTGGACAAATTTTCCCGTAATATTCTCATCCAGCCATTTTTAAAAGTTTCATAAGAAAATACATTCCTTGGTCAAACCGAAGCCTTCCATGTTTTCTTAGTTTTTTTTTTCTTCTAATTTCTTTAAGAACATATTTTATATTAGTTTCAGTTTTTATTCCGAGTGGTATTGCCCATATATATGTATTAAATGTATTAATAACGGGTACTTAATGTTGTTATTCTTTAATCTGCTTACTAAATTCCGGCATGTCAGCTAGATCAGCTTACTCATGTTGAATCTCTTTTATCTGTTATTATGCTGTCACGATTGAACTTTCGTATCACGAGTTTATATAATTCTTCAGGTAATTCTGTTATCCATTCCTCTTTTCCTTTCTTCTTTGACCTAAGAATAACCTATGCTATACCTATATGATCGATTTGATAATGAATCTTTTTCCACCTCTTACCGATAGTGTTAACCCGAAATCATTGTCTATTGTATTACGTTATATTTTACCATATTGTGATTTAAGGGTACTACTACTACAATTGTAGTCGTATTTCCGAATACGGCATTCAACTTATTGATTGCAGGGTCATTATCTAGTGGGTTTCCAGGTCACCATTATCGGTACTGGAACTGTTACACGTTGCAGAAAAGAGGTAAAAGTTTAGCGTGTATATCTATAGTAAATTCTTTGTATCGATTCAAATTACTTCCTATACATATTGAATTATTTATTATTTACCTAAATTATACATAATTAGCATCGGGTTCTTTATTGCATATATAACATGATTACATCTGTTGTATAATTAGGCTAAATTGTATCTGCATGTTGTTTTATTAGGTGTGTATTTAAACAACGATGTTCATGATCAAGTTCTAGCAATATATGTGTTGCATGTGCACCTTCTGTATATGTGAATAATATAACAGAATCACAATGCTATCTACTTAGTCTTTTTCAGAAGATTCGCAAACATTTTGCTTATCACTCACATAGTTCTTGATAATATCAAACGAAATCAGCCAGAAAAAATTAAAGCTTTTTATATTTGTGCATTTGGGATTATCGTAAATGACAAATCATTGTTTGCAATTTCCTTTAACACATGTTAATTCTTTAAATGTTGGCAAATTTATTCGAAAGTGATGATATACCTGTTTTAACACTAACCGGTGGAATGTATACAAAATCATTAGCTCCATCACCTTGTCATTGCTGACCGTGATTCAGACACCACGCTTCATTGACTAATGTTATCTATGCATCCTATATAAAAGGTATTGGACCACCGATTCATTTCCCATATAATTAAATACTAATGTATAAAAATATTGATTTCTTCATTACATTGGCACACAGACCACAAGTAATTCCATTCATTGGGTTTAGATATTATTTTCAGCCTTGAAAAACGGGTGTTTCGCAGCATGTTCTTGTGTTACTGAACATAACTTCCTGGTCGTGCTTGATAACATAGTCTCACACCATGGGTCCATATGATATTTTATCAGTGGGAATGTAATACATTATATAAAAAATAGTAAATATTGTATAGTCAACTACAGTACATAGATTCAAGTTAATATTACATTTGATCACAACTATTTTTCGAAACATTTATTATGAGGAGAGCATGCTAAATGTTTCAAAGATTTATTACTATATACTTTTTCTATGCTAAGTCTCTTTGTTTTCAAATCAGTCTAATCGTAATTTTGTTTACGAGACATCATATGTTTACTATTACTGTAATCATCTAGCTTCACTTTTAAGAACTTCTCTTGACCTATGTCTAAAAAGAAAAAAAGAAAAAAATTTTGGGATTCGTTTAAAGTTGTCGGTAAGTTAATTTCGATATCCCTGTAATATCTCACCATAAAACTTTTTCCATTTTACTCCCTTTTCTTTTCTTCTATCATTTCTCCCATTTTTCATTTTCTGTGTCTACTTTTCAAACAAACTTTTCTTACCGCTTCTTTTACTTATCACTCTTTTGCCACATAAGGCAGCGTATCACAGGTTTTTATAAATTCCAGCGACACCTAACGAAATTGTTTAAACTTAAAAGCTGCCTTGGTTTATGATATACATAAATCTCTAGAAAATTGAAATAGAGATTTAGTAAGAAAAAGTTCATAAACCGGCTCATCTGCAGACTGGCCAAATTGTTTGATTCAAAGAAGATTTTTCTAATAGTAAATACGTAAACTGCATCCTATTGTTGTATATACTAAAATATGGCTTAAAGGAAGAAGCTACTGAATTCTGATGCTGATGCGTTATCTTTTTGCTGTTTGAAATTGTCACCTTACATATGTCGAATTGCTCTCACAGCACTCATTTCAATACAGTATCGATGAAACGAATTAGGTTGGACGATATAGATTACTTACGATGCATCTTTGTAGTTGAATACTCAACACTATGATGTAAATACGTTTGTCTCGTCTCGAACATTGTTTGGTAGGAAAGTGTATAAGACAAGCTGAAAGTTAATGCCTTCGACCTACAAGCTGCATGGCATCTTTAACCCTGCAGGAAGCAGTCCTTTCAGGACTTCGACAAACTTGCAGTTTGTTCTCTCTATTAATAAGCTAAAGAGGTCACTAATGGCAAACATTTTATCTGTTAGGTACCTAGATCCATCATGATTTTTACTTGTGTAGATATAATTCTTTAAATCTTATTTTAATATTGAGTGATGATTCAAACTGCTTTGCATGTCTTTTATAAGTTCCACGTGCATGGAATTAGAGAGGACATTTTCCAAGGAAATTCGTATTTCTCTCAATAATTTTTTTGTTGAAATGAGGCTTTAACGTGATGATAATTCAATTACTATTTTACAATCAACAGAGATGACTCACGAATTGATCTTTCGCCTTTGAAACCATTTGCGTGAAAATCACAAATCACGCAAAAGGTAAATATGGACTATTAGATTTCTTTCACGTGGAATTTATAAATGATAATGTAGCATGCAACAAAAGCCAATTTGAAGTTTGATATCTTAAAAGCATTGCAAATAATAAATGATGTTAATATTAAATTGATCATATATTGCAACGTTTCACAGTAACGTAATGACAAATAACTGCAACATGAAATCATCATAACAGATTTTTTGATGTCGCTATTGACAAAATCGATACCCAACGCAGACCAAAAGGTGCTGAACTTACATTAAAATACTTTAATTTATTATATTCCAGATCATTACAATTTATATCCTGAGTGCTTAAAACCTAAACCACAGGGACAGAGAAAGTAAAGTTTAAACTGCAATTAAGCGGACCAGCGATTTTGGTAATGGCATTCTTCCCCATTAGAGGTGTCTAACTCACATTGACATGTGCCGTCATCAATTTAAAGAAACGAACAAAGGTTGGGATGACATTTTGAAAATTTGGAATCACTGAAAAACGCATTTATATGGAAAGGTTTTCTTGTATCTTTTTTTACTAGAAAGGACAACAAGGAGTAAATATGCAATTAAGGTACCTGGCAAGCGTTTATATATATTAAGCATTTCCATCGAAACGTATATTCCAAAGACTATGTACGAGATATGCGATCCCAAACTTGACCTATACCTAATATATAATTTTTTCCGATTGATCTTAAATGACATTAGAGTACTAAGGTTAACAGCCTTTGCTAAAACATAAACGAACATTAATAACACTCAACCAGGAAGAGCATCACCTTATACTGACTTGTTCTAAAATGTGTATATTTGAAATGTCTTTAATAATTACAAGCAAATTTGGGAGACCCGTCTTCAGCTAAGAATGTCTCCACGCCTCATGAACTGACTGAGTTTGTGTCATGTATTTGGATCCTGACGGTTATTTCTTACTGCGTTCGAAGTGTTTCAGGAATTGGTGAATTCTATTAGCTACTCATAACTCCAATTCTTGTTTCTATCTTAAATGAGTGGATATTTACACCAGCGCCTTATAAGAACTAAACACACCTCCACTCCATCGAAATTTGAAACCCCAGAAAAAATTTCACACTAGGAGTTTTTTACGCAACTGCTTTTCTGTTTTCCATTGTCTTAGTTTACCTTGTTCAATACGGACTTAGATGCTGATAGAGTTTCACCAATAGAGTGTAACATTGGGTCTTTACATGCGTTATTAAATAAGTGCACACTGTCACCTTCACAAATCGCGAAGTGCTTGGAAAGGTATTGTCCGCAACATTGCAGTGTATGTTTTGTCAATAAAGGTATAGTATGCAGTAAGTTTGGGTACCTATCAACTATTAAATCTGATTCAAGCAATGACCGAAACGTTTCCATATCTACACTGTTCAACTTCGACCTTTGCCATAACTATTGCGGTTTTGAGTGGATTAAGTAATACAAAAGTGATCACCTGCTTAACAAGATATGTCAAGTAGAACAGATGAACCGCAAATGATCAGAGCTCAGGAGTGATGGAATACTTTGGCAGGATGCGTGAATTTAAACGACATATCAGTAAATGCAGAGGGTTGTATTTTGAAGTAAAGTCCTCATATTTCTCGTTGAGGCTTTAAAGATTAATGAATAATGCTTGCTATAGTGTAATAAAGCAATCAATACGAGAATTCCAATCTATAGAAAAAGTTTGATAGGGTCATCAGATCCTATAGAAGTCTGGAAGATTAGTTCTTTCGCTCCTCGTTTGGTTCGGAAATTCCACTGGGACCAGCAGATGCATATAAACGATTTCAAATTGAACGGTTCTTCACGTTATAAAAGGGTGCATGATACAGACATATTTTACAAAAAACGAACGCAACAAAATATCAGCTTATTTATTAGCAGTGACTGGTAAAGTGATATAAAACTAAAATAAAAGTAACCAGAACTGAGGCATGTAATATATTGTCTTGTCGAGCACGTAAGACAATTTTATTTAACTATTTACACCTACTAGCTTTCGTTAATTAATCGCAACTATCACAGATGGTTGCAATGTCAGCCATGAGGAAAAACTGATTGCATACATTCAACAAGTTAATAATGCACTTTATTCTCTGATGGAAAATGTTCTTGTACAGTTGGAATTACCTTAGACATGTCTAGCATTTTGACCCTATGAATTCCAATGTGTTTAAGTATCTAAAACAATGTTTTGCTAACACAATATGAGAAAAGATCAGTGACGATTTGCCTGACATCTTTCTTATCTAACTTTTCAATAAAATAAAGTAGTTTGCATATCATTGAATAAATTATAAATTCAATATAGATCTCAAATATATCAATTAATTCTCTCAGAATGCCATAGTTTGATGGTAATTACTGATTGCATAACTATCTACTCTTGCGTAATTAAATATTGTAATATCTATAATTTTCGAAAAAGGTTTGTTTTACCATTTCCAGTTGCACCAATCAGCAGATAACGACTGTCAGAGTGCAAGAAGTGGTGCTTCGTTGTTGTGTGCATTTTTTATCGAGATAATCAATAATTATATCCATATAACACCTATTTATACATAAATCAAGTTTAATTTTCCTCCAAGCTATTGAACTTGTACAATTGTAAATATTTCTGCAGGATTTTCACTTGTCTGATTTTATTTCTTCACTCAAGCAAGTATGGCTTGTTGATATTAATATATAACTGGACTTGAAGGTATCAGTATTGCACTAAAAATGAATAATTTGATTGTGGTTCTGATCTTTTGCCTTCCCGATTCAACTAACTGTTTACTGTATTTCATTCTTGATCTTTCAGAATGTATATCTCAGATCCATTGCTATAAACGGCAAACAAATCAAAGGAATAACAAAAGCAGGAATGCAAAACCATACGTTTATTAATACAATAAACGAAGCGATATTGTTTTCTTTCTACGTTATCTCTTCTTGCGGATGAAGCTTATCGTTCGGGAAATCTTTATAGAAAAGGCTAGCACTGACAGAACAAGAAGAAAACGTATCCTGTTTTACCTGCAACATCATGTATATATACATGGATGAATGGATGGATGTATAGAGAGAGAGAGAGAGAGAGAGAGAGAGAGAGAGAGAGAGAGAGAGATAGATATATACATAGATAGATACATAGACAGATACATAGAATACAAATCATATGATGAGTAACAATCCTTTCGAGTGCACTGGGTCCAGAAAGGGAACACGTGTGTCAATGATTGATTAAGATAAATGCAATAAACTGACAACGAAACTGGCGAAACTAGCATCTAGCTAGCATGAGCGCTTTCGGCTCTTTAATGTGTCTTTTTCAAAGGCCAATTCAAAATATAGACAATACGAACAAGTAAAACAGAAAGACGGTTATGTTTTGCAAAACTTTACATGGAGTTTCCTACAGGATTTTTACGCAAACAAACCAGTTATGTTTGCGAAAAGAAGCTGAATCATTTTTTATAAATCCAGAAATAAAGCACTAAATGAAGTGGTATACTTGAAATAAAAATGCTGCCACTTCTTTTCGCAAACATAACCGTTTATATACATACATATATATATATATATATATATATATATATATATATATATATATATATATATATATATATATATATATATATATAAACTTTAATCCTTATTACCAACACAAGTTTTAATGTTACCAGGCTATTTATCTTGTAAACCAGAAATCCGTTGAATGAGGGCCCTCCAACGTTTAAGCTTGATTTATACGTGGCAAAGAAATCCATTAAATTTGTAGCAATATATCCACGTCACAATTTGATAAACAGATGATTTATGAATTAAATAGCTACCTAGTTTCAACAAATCCAGCAAACAAAACATAATTGAATGTCCAAATAATCGTTAAACCAATGTATGTGTTTCTTTCAGGCAAATCAAACAAGAATAATACGCTGAAGTGGACGACCGATCTGGCTGCAAACTTTGATAAAGCATTAATGAGAAAGCTCACTCAGTGCAGTGTGATGACATAAAACAGACTCAATATGGTTTAGTGAAACATGCATGAATAATGTAAGCATGTTAAAGTATATAAGTATTTGCTTTGATTGGCACATTTAGTAATTATGCGCGGGAATGCGCGGTAATTAATATGATTAGAGCTTTTATAGAGAGTATACAAATTAAAACCATACGACATTTGAGCTGAACAAGGAACACAGTTTCGTACTAAAATGGCTAAGGATTGGCTGATGATAATTTTATGAAAAGTAAGAAGGTTTAATTACGAAAACAGTGTTCATAAAATGTTTAATATGACTTTGGACAAAGTATGTTGAAGTACTTTACAAAATCAAAATAAATATTTAAACGAAAGACCTACAAAAATGATAAAATACAAGTTCTAGATGTTTAATGATGACGGATCGCTGGATGGAATGATTATGTAAATATGATATCTGAAGATAATTAAACAATGCTATTCCGTTTCTATAAAAAGCGTCATATCCAATAAATCTCATTCCAGTCTCATGCTACGCTCAGTCAAGCGTCAAATCCATTCCATCTTCAAGAAGATATGTATCAGGTTCAGTAGAACCTTCACCATCTCCAAACATACGGGTTCTCAAGCCACGATCTGCTTTGATGAAATAGTCAAATGACGGTTTAAATATGTTATGATTACGATATAAACAAGTTATCAATATAATAATGACTTAGATAATGTTTTAAAAGTTATGAATAAACAAATTGCAACAATTATAAAAAATGAAATACTGGCAGACAAGGTATTAAGATTAAGTACTTTCATGAAAATACGGATGTAATAATGGTAAACTTTGTGGGCAAAATAGACGCAGAAGAGGAATCTGATGTAAGTTTGGTAGTAAAGATGCACGTGTCTTAAATGTAACAATGTTACTGACAGTATCCTCCGTGTTCAAGATATAAAAAAGTGCCAATTAGATAAATTCGTTAACCTTGGAGCGGTTTGGAGTATAAGTTATACTCGCGTTATTTATCAATGAATCTCAAATTTGCAAACCATTTTCGGGAAGAAAATTACTAACGGTTATAAAAAGAAATAGTTTTGCGAAAAAGAGTTCCTAACTGTCAAGAAAAATAATAGTAAGAAATGTCTTCAATCAACTCTTTTTTCCACTTTTGTTTCCTGCTGACTACAACGTCCAACAACATATTCAAACAGAGAAATCATTTTTGATTCCTTGAAAGATAGTACCACCTTTGAAAAACTAGACAACAGTTTAGCTATCAATATTCATTGACGTGAAGACGGACTACAGCCATTAAAGATAGTGTATTTATACATTCAAATGTATACAAATAAACTATACGGTTTTTTTTCTGACATGCACTTATTTTATTCATAGAACACATGCTTCAAATCCTAGAATTAATTCCAAGTTAACATTGAGCAGACTACAGCGGAATACAAATACTGATAAGCTACTCGTTCTCATTTGCAACAAAACATTTCTCCTACGACAGTTTATGTGGTATTTCACAAACTTAGGTGATATGATGTCTATGCCATTATTTCTGCTGATGGAAACAAATAGAAACTGATGTATAAGATGCATAATAAACACCAAGGAAACAAATTTATTTTAGCATAGGCTACCTTAAAGTCATTGATCTATTTCAGTTTCGTAAAACTGGCCGGGTTTAGACATTTTAGCTGTACATCCATAAAATTGGATTTCAATATAACGAAAGCAATTTCAGTGAAAGAACAGTTCAGTCTTTTAATATCGATCAAATCTTGATCAAACATCATGGATTAGATCCTGTTTACTATATCACAAGCCTTGGAACGAGTTGAGATGCACTTTGAAAAGCGGCAGTCGTTGAACTGGAGCTACCAGCTTAAACTGATATAATGTAAACTCTATGGTATACAAAAAAATAAGTAATATCTAGCATTCCATTGATCATTCCAGAGCAAAATAATGGATAAAACTGTGTAACAATTTTAGTTCCTGGGTAGTAAGTGTTAGAAAATGGCTATTATTCCCCAAAAACTTTGCTTTTGTGACAAGGACAGTGATATTTTGATATTTACCTCCTTTTAACGAGAACACGGGTGTATTTGTGTGTGTCCTTTCACATCAAGAAAGACAACAAAAAAGCATATTAATCTACCTTAACATGTATTTATACTGAAGTCATACAAAAATCACCACAAAAGATTTAGAAATGAGTATGTTTCGAGATTTACAATTATACTGTACGTCACTTCCAGGAATCATCCCCCAAATGTAGCCTCCCATCATGATTTCGTTATAATGTACTTTTTAGTGGCGTTCAAAGTCCAGTATGTCCTGGTGGAAGTGCTTGCCGTGTTCCTCCGAGTACGATACCAGAAATGAATGTATCAGGATAAGCATCAAGGATAAGGATTTTGAGGGATATTCTGCAGCCCATTGTGTCGTAGTTCTTACCAGATTCTCAACCAGCTCCACTTCGCTTTCGGCATAGTAATTGCCCCAGAAGCCCCGAACAACTGGGACAAAGCTTTACCAAGCCGATTTATCCTTACTAGAAAGTTTTGGGGGGAATTCATTGCACTCCAGAATTTCCTTTATCTGTGATTCGACGAAGACACTGACTTTGACTTTTGCCTCAGACATCTTAGGGAAGAAGTCTTGAAGGTATTTTAAAGGTTGCTGACTCCGACCAATTGTTTCATAAGGCTAATTTTGATGTTTAGTGGTGGCACCAGCACCTTACAGCGGTCCACCAGTGGCTCCCACTTGACGTTGTTCCTACCCACAAAGAACTTGATCCGCTATGGCCAGTCTCGCCTGTGGTAGTGCGCCTAGGTATCCCTGCTATTCCAAAGGCAAGGAAAGCAGGGAAACTTGGTACTATAGCCTTTGAGACCTATCAGGAATTTCACCATTGTTAAGTTTCCGATGACCTCCCAGCCGAACTCATCATACTTCAAGGCATCCACCAAGGTCTTGATGCTGTTGTGATCATCTGTTAGGTGCACCGAGTGGCCCAAGGAATGAGACGGATACTTTTTCACATCTTGGAGCAGCACTGCTTTGAGGCGCGTGGATGAGCTGCCAATAAAAATGAGCAAATCAATCTGGTTACAGGGGATTCCAATTGCCTTAAACAGACTGGTCACGTTGTGGCAGAAGCAGAGCCTATCTTGACGGGTGAAGAAGCTGAATAAAAGCTTGGTGACGCTTCCTCTGATCTGTCACTTGAACTCTTTCATCCAACAAGTTCCATTGCTTGAGCCTATACGTCAAAAAGTTCGGCATTGGACTTGGTGAGACCAAGACCTCTGATCAAGTCGTTGAGGCATTTTTGGTTGGGTTATATGGGTTTCTGTCCTGAGCTCCACCTCTGAAATTGTCATATGTATCTTCCACGCTCACTGAATTGCTGCTCTCTTCTAAAGAAGGCTTTCCTTTCTCCCAAGGAGTGGACACTGATAGCTCAGGGCAGTGTGTCACCGGAGCGATGGATAAAGGAAGATCCGGATACGTGATAGCAGATGCGTTCTTGCCAGTCCGTCGTTTGGAAGTGTCAGTCATGCAGAAGTAACAGTTGCAAGTTTTAAAATTGTAAAACAATTTATATCATAAAATTCAAAGCAACAATTATCCATCTTATTTTACAAAGTTTTGTGCAGTGTCCGCAGGTGAAATAAGGTACCAATGGTTTGTCTTTGTCCCCGACAGGCATGCCGAAATATGCATTGTAGACATCACACATTTTAGCAGATGCTTCCACGGAGTACATTTTCGTTCTTGTCTTGATAAATTGTCCGTAGGTATAGCAAAATGCGGCTGCCGGATGCTTGCAGCCTCTTCATGCCATCTCCGAAACAAATGCAAATATGAATCCATTTATGCAGCTGGAACGAAACTGAACTAGTGGGCTTAAGGCCTCTGTATTTATACTACTATTTATATTACTGGAAAGTTCTAGAAAGTTCTAGAAGTTACTCCAAGTTTACTCAACACTGAATCTATCTGGAATCGTCTGACAAAATATGTAAATTTCAAAATATCACTGCCCCGGTCATAAAAGCAAATTTTGTGAAGAATAATAGCCATTTTCTATACTTTTAATGCATAAGCAATTAGTAAATAACACTTACTACCTTGGAACAAAAAAGAATGTGTTAAACGATGTAATGTTTCTTGGTAGTAACAGTTTATATGAGTAGTCCTATGATTTTAAGTTTGTTAATTGTAAAATATACAGGCCAATATTAATGATCATGCTCAGATATATATGTTTTTAAAGTTATCTGGATTATGCCAGTCAATTACATTACAGTCCGAATGTTGACAGCCCCAGAGGGAATGCAAGTCATGAGTAAATGGCTGAGTATCATTAGCCAATAAATCAGCACGCTTATTATTATAATAATATAATTCCAAATTTAATGAGTCAGAACAAGTATGTTATTCACTACGGTAACCTAAAAACCATTATGTTTATGTAGACTGTATAGACATTTAAGTTATCCTATATAAAATCTGAAGATATATCATGACTCAAAATTAGAGATACGTATTTGTTTCAATCAAGTAATTGAACGGAATTAATTTGGATCATTAATCCTATTACCCTTGTGCACATCAGCAGTTGTATGAAAATAATAAACCAATGTCTAACTCAAATATCTATATATGTACGTGTGACTATATATTTTAATTTGAAGGTATACTTATCTGGAAAGGGCGACTATCTCTTTAGTAAGCCGAGCACACACTGCTTATGATTATTATAATCTGCATAACTTTCCTTTCTCAGAGGAGTGCATGGCTGGGTAGTTGGGTGGTACGATTCTTAGTCGTTTCAAACAAAGTATAAAGTTCATTTCCGCGCAGTATCCTACATTTGCAAGTGCCAATATTCCTAAGGCAAAACTGATTAAAACATCGATAAGGAAGTTAAACTTATTATTGAGATATTTTGAATGGATTACCATTTATCAGAAAATAACGTACTTTATTGCCAACTTTTATTGCTCTATCAACCTCATTTCTTAGAACACTAATTTGCGTGCATAATGTACATAGCCTAGTTAGGTGGGATAGATATTTAGTCTGAAAACCTTTAAAAACCTATAGTTTTAAAAACATATACACATCTGAATCAGAAGAAGTATGTTATTCACACATCGTTTGCACTAGTCCAAACCACACTCACCCTGGAGCAAAGGTCAGTCCATTTTTTCTGCCTATACAGCCCTCCTCTTAGTAGAAAAAACAAGCTGACTGACTCTCCCTTTTTGGAGCAGTTTCCGAATCTCCTGGACTATGGAAATTGGATAGGTGGCAACTTGATTATTCTTGGAGATTTCAATTTTCACTTTGACTGTCCCGGAAACCCAAATACATCAAAACTCATAGAATCCATTAATGTTTTCAACCTCAAACAGTCAGTTAATCAACCCACCCATAAACATGGTCACATTTTAGACTGGATTCTTCATAGACCTGATGATAACATTCTACGGTCCTCCCTGGTATGCCATGAAATTTCATAAGATCACCTCCGCATTATATGCCATCTTGACGTATCAGTCCCTAACCCTCCACCTGTATCTGCTACTAAGAGAAACCTCCGTATGATAAATAGAACTAAACTAATGCACGACATCCAAGCTAACCTAACAACTTTCTTACTTCCTACAGCAGAACAACTCGATAAGTGCCTGCGTTCATTACTTGACAAACATGCCCCAGCTACCAAGTGCAGAGTATCAATTCAAAAGTGTTCTCCATGGTATAGCAGTGTTAGGGGCCAGCTTCGCACTGCTAATAGAGACCGCTGTAAAGCAGAGCGGCTTTGGCTCTCCACCAGATTCACTATTCATAAGCAAATCTATGAAGCCGCTAAGAAGAATGTCACAAATATAGTCCATTCAGCGAAATCAGCCCACTACACTACTAAGATCATGGAAAGTTCCAGCTGCAAAGAGCTCTTCGAGATTACTAACAAGCTAATGTCAACGAACAAATCTACACCACTTCCAACTACCTTCTCTCCAGTCGACCTTCCGGACATGTTTGCAAATGTCTTCCGTGACAAAGTACAAACCACTATAGATAATCTTGACACCACAATTTCAATTAACTCGTCGTCACCATACAGTTGGGATACAGAATTTGAGCGGCAATTATTAGCAGCATTTGAACCTGTATATATGGATTTCGTACGTACAATCCTGATGACGATTGGATCAAAGTCACGTGAACTTGATCCAATTCCAACATCACTGCTGCTTGAGTGCTTCGATTCAGTATCGCCTTCACTAACTGATAATATTAATAGCTCTCTCTCATCCGGGGAATTTCCATCATTTTTCAAAACTGCCATTGTAAAGCCTCTGCTGAAGAAACCAACACTAGACCATAACGATTTAAAGAACTACCGCCCAGTTTCTAATCTCCCATTCATATAAAAAATCTTAGAAAAGGTTGTTCTATCCCAGCTTGTATCTCATCTAAATTCAAACAGTCTTTTTAGCAATGTACAATCTGCATATCGCCCTTGCCACAGTACTGAAACTACTCTTCTAAAAGTAGTTAATGACAATCTCTCTGCGTTGGATAGCGAAAACATTACAGTCCTCACCCTCCTTGATTTGTCTGCAGCATTTGACACAACAGACCATGATATATTAATTCAACGTCTCCAGCAAGTATTTGACATTCATGATACAGCCTTACTGTGGTTCAAGTCCTAATTGGTCAACAGGACACAAATTGTATCTGCAAATGGAATACACTCCAGCCCAGTTGATCTATATTGTGGTGTTCCACAGAGGTCGGTTCTTGGACCTGTTCTCTTCATTCTGTACACTCATTCGCTCTCACCATCAAGTATCTCACCAATTGTAGGCTGATGATACCCAAATATACAAATCTAGCAACCCAGCTGAAGTTGATGCTACCATCCAAGGTGTCTAGAGGTGCTTTCTGATGCGAAATCATGGATGACATGTAACAAGCTGCAGATGAATGATGATACAACTGAGGCCATTCTGATCACAACACAAAGACTTTCTCATTCACGTCCCTTACCTCAAACAATAAATATCAGCAACACTAACATTAAATTCACGCAATCAGTACGAAACCTAGATGTTATTCTGGGCAGTACTCTCACATTGCACCAACATGTCATGAACATATGCAAGGCTGCATATCTTGAGCTGAGACGCATCAGCTCAATTCGCAAATATCTTTCAGTTGATACAACTAAAACACTTGTATGTTCATTAGTACATTCAAGACTGGACTATTGTAACTCAGTTATTTCTGGTTCATCTCAATATTTGCTCCAGAAACTTCAAAAAGTTCAAAACACAGCTACTCGGATCATACTTAGACTACCAAGATCAGAGCACACCTCCCCACTGCTCTGTCACCTACACTGGCTATCCATTCGATCCAGAATCAAATACAAAATTTATTCTCTGTGCTACATCAACATTGTCGGACTCTAGTGAACATACCTATCCGACCTCACCCATGTGTACACACCAGCAAGATACTTACGCTCCTCTTCTGACAATCGTATACTCATTATTCAAACTATGAAAACGATGTCATATGGTCAGCGTTCTTTTGCATACCAGGGTCCAGTAACGTGGAATGAATTGTCCACTGAATTTAGACACAAAGACACTGTGATCACATTCAAGAGGGTTCTCAACACTCACTTATTTCGACTGCAAGAACAAACTTAAAGACCTAATAATGTTTCCTACCTTTAATATTATCAGCATGTTTTTTAATGTATTCTAATTTCATGGTGTTTGTTTTTTAATCATATCATTACATGTTTTTTATCTCATAGGAGTTGTCTAATGTTGTAAAGATCTTAGAGCTTCTAAAGATTAGGCGCTATACAAAGTCCTCATTATTATTATTATTATTATTATTATTATTATTATTTTTATTTTTATTATATAGAGCGGCCTCTGCTTTGAGTATTGAACACTGTGCTACTTTATAATATGTCATTTGGTTTTAAGCTGTATCATCGAGTTGAGCGCATAAATCCATTTTTATTCGTTTTGTTTTTTCTTCCATTTTCTCATCATGCTCGAATACTTGACTCGAGGGAAAATTCTAAAACGCATGTCGAGACGCTTGGACTACTCCGTATCAAAGAACCAAAGAGGTAAACATCACAAATATGTCTAGTATATGTGATTGTCTGCTAGTTTTAGTAAAGATAATTTACGAGAAAACGCATGGTTCTTGGTATCTTGGCGACGAAAAAAATTGATTTATGTACTCTTGGGGAGTGTGTGATTAATGCTTACAGATATACTGGCCTTTCCTTACTCTTAATAGTGAAGGAAAGAGATAATCGGCTAATCTCCTGATACACTGAAAAGAAACGATCGATTGGTAATAAGAACAAATAAATATATACATAACCGGTCATTTACATCAGTTTCTCGCTGTCTCGCAAGTTAAGTGGATGTGTCTGAACAGCTTCTGCTAGTACTTTTCTGATGGGTGCGTTGTAAAAGGCTCTAAGTTCAACAACTTTCTTAGATGTTGATCCAGGAAATAACTGCATGATTTCTGATACGTTGAGCTACTGGTCTTGCTGAGAAAATAAAGAAAATTCAACATTATTCTCAAATGTTTTTTTTCACGAGTCTATGTCCATAGATACATTTCAAGATCGTTGCGGTGGAAGGAAGGATCTATTTTTTCCCGTTTTTGATATTTGTACATTACTTTGTTCAGTACTTACAACGTACTTTTAAATCATTTTGCGCACATGAGTGACGTTCCGTACTTTTTCACATTGTCCGTCAATCATCTCTTCTCTATAACGTTGCTTACTACTTTGCGGTAGTTCCAATAACAAGTTAGTTTCAAAGTAGGTACACTAATTACATGTGGCTTCTCGATTATAGACCGTATTCTTGCATTTTTTGCTTACCCTGTTTTTCTCCTTCAATTTGTTGACTATAATCAACAGTATCATAATTGTCATAACAAAGACGTATAAATATGGTGATGGCAGCTGCCTCGTTTAACTCTCCGCATTAAGAAATTAGTGTTAGGACTGGTTGGTATCGTGTCAGAATAACATGACTGGGTGTACATGATGATACATGTCTGCAGCTTGACGCACTAGTGCAAGACATCACTATTAACTGCCATACAGCAGACATCCTAGCGATATGACTGAAACAATTGTCAAAGCTACGTTAAAATCCACATTACACACATATACATGTCATGTATGTTAATGTAAATGACAAAAGCGGATTTATACATCAAAGATCATGGCCATACATGCAAGAAACTGGGATAAGCGAATATCATCCACACCCAGAACCATACTTAATATATTATTGCCCTTTGAACGGAGTTTCGATATGCTCCAGGCAGCTATGTATTGACCCAGTGAATGAACTCTTCACATCTCTGCGAGTGTATTCGCTACAAAATGTAGTTCTATGCATTTTATTGTTGTTCGCAATGACATATGAAAATTGATAAGTGGATTGTTTTCTTTTTGAGTTTCAATTTTTATTTATATTTATTAAATCAACATGAAACCTGGTTTTTATAAAGAAAGTGGTGTACTACAAACAAGGTTAGCTTTTAGTATACTGAACACGAACTCTCAGGCACTCAAAGTGTGGCGTGTGGAAATTAGCGTGGGATAGAAACTAAGCAAAATGAGGAACCAGCAAGAGGTAAGTAAAATATTTTAATATATTGACAGTTGCGCTAAGCCATTATTCTGCTTAATTAACATTTCTAAAGACTATTAAATTCTCTCTCTCTCTCTCTCTCTCTGTCTCTCATGTGGACGGTTTGACTTAACTTTACCATCATTTATAGGTCTGGAGACATCGTCGTATGAAACAAGCGAAAATCCCCAACGCTAGTATTTTCGTGGATTTTCGCCCGTATCTAGCTACGATAATCCAGAGAGAGAGACAGAGAGAGAGAGACATAGACAGAGAGAGAGGTTTATGAATATCATCAGCGCTTGCATTAAACACGTAAAAATATGTGTACCTCGTAAGCGACAAATTTAACTTATCGTATCGACAGGCTGTTGGAACTATGAATCATTGATATTATGAAGACTAGATAGATCCCTAGGAAAGTGTAAACATACGGTTACGATGAACCATACTCTTGTAGGTTACCTGATGTAAGTTCAGTCTTAATGTTTTCGTCCAGTGCAATTTGTTTATATTTTTCTCTTTCACTCCAGATTTTTGCATATTTCATTTAGAAAGCAGGGACTATTAATAATTATCATTATTTGGACATTTCATTTCTGAATAAGGAGTAGAAATGCGTGATTGATATATATGCCTGCAGTTGAAAGAATGTCTAAATACTCGTATTATTGTAACATGGACGGATCACAATTTGATATACCAATAGTATAAATATCGAACGTCGCCGTGACGTCACAGGGCATGATTACGTGGGGATTCCCTAGTCTGGTTGGCAGGAAGACCATAGGCTTACTCCATATTTGATTGAAGAACACCTGTTGCAAGAATTTTTAAATCTGATATAATGGTCGTGTCTTGCTGTCTTTAATTTTGCTAGTAGTAGTGTAGTAGTATTAACTTACGTTTTAAGTCAAAGGGCATACGCTTTTACCGCCTACCTAAGGATCGATATAACAGGCAGAAATGGCTTATAGTGTTTCACTGAAAAACAAACTGGATTCCAACTGAGCATGATCGAGTGTGCATGAGCCACTTTGACTTTATATCAGGTACAATAATCATCGAAGGTATGTATATAAATATACTGCTGTTTGACAGTGACGTTTATTGCAATAATCATTGATTCTCGTCACTAGTATTTCTGAAGCTGTCACGATAAATCATTATACAAAAACGTGCAATTAAAACTCTTCACAACCAATACAGCCACCCATGTTTTTGGTCAAACAAATTCCACTATGGAACCACGACAAGTTGTATCGTTTTGTCGTTGATAATGAGTAAAACAACATTAAACAATTCTGCCTCCTGCTATTTATGATGATACTCTTTTATAAACAAAGGAAATATAACATTCAATGATAAAACTTGGAAACAATTTACATTACCCTCCTCTTGTTCTACATAATGGAATTACAATGATCATGATGACGACGGTAAACGGCTAAGAAGAGATACGAGCGAACGTAGAATCGGTCAGCCACGAAACAAGGTCAAGAGGAATTGGAGGCACATATAATACATAATTTATTTGCTGCAGAAGCCCTTCTTGACTTGAGCAATACCAATAATGAGAAATTGATTCCGCCCAGTGAGAACAAGATACAAAGCTGTGACAATGATACAGGTAATATTTCCGGATAGCTTATAATAAAAACAAGTTAATGTAATATGAGAAAATACATATTTAGCTTGTAGAGAAACGCTCTTGTTAATCGTATTTATCATAGTCTGAATAGAAACAACAAAGTAACAGTAATGTTTTTGTAAATGTCCATGGCTTGATTATATTTTGATGAGCATGCAAAAATGGCTGTTATCGATTTGTTAGGTCCAAATTACTTTATGTTATGCATCCTTTATGTGCATCAAATAATTGTTATTTTCTTGCTTCACAGGTGATCGTCATGAAATTGCCTGCGAATGATTACAGAGCTTGGGATTAAAAATGAAAAAGCAATAGATAAGCTTATAAGAAGACAATTGCTCCCTGCGACAGCAGCTTAATGCTGTCACGTTTACAAACTCTTTTCTAGAGCATGAGGATAAAGATGCTAGGACAAGATTCTTTATAGGACTGCCCCACCACGTTTCCTTTGTTTTGGATGATTAAATACTTATCAGACATTCTTCCCAAGTGTAAAGCTTCGTCCTCTGCCTCAGTTCTTCTTCGGATTTTGATGAGGTTAAGACACTATTCAACCCCAGGATCTTGCATACAGATTCAGTGTGTCACAAACAGTTGTGTCAGATATTCTCTATCAGGGACTGCTACAGCTTGATAGGAACTTATGTTTTCTGGTTCAATAGTCAAATAGAGAGACAGTGCACAGCAATTTGCCCGAAGTATTCGGAGAAACATACAAAAAGTGTCGTGTTATTATTGACTGCTGCGAAATTTTCATAGAGCGGCCAGGGAACGTGATAGCACATGCAACTTCATGGTCAAATTACAAGCATAACAATACAATAAAGTTTATCGTTGCCATTACTCCAACGGGTTCCGTCACCTTGATTTCAAAAGCCTTTGGTGCCAGGACCTCAAAGTGATCACTTCGAGGTTAGGATTCCTGGATCGACTTGAGAATGGTCATCAGGTTCCGTCCGATAGAGCTTTCTTAACAGCAGAAGTTGCATCACGAAAGGCTCACTTGATCATGCCTTCTTTTACAAAGGGAAAAAACAACTAATTGCTAGGGAGGTTGAGAAAAGCAGAAGCAGTGCACGAGTGCGCATTCATGTTGAGAGTGCAACTGAGAGAATAAAAAAACTTTTGCTGTGTAAAATCGTTCTGATTTCGTTTACTCAATGCACAATCAGGAAATTATAATGTGCTCTAGTAACTCAAGAATATTTCAGAGACTAGATGGTAGCATTGTTTTTCTAACCATATGAGTGGTCTAGTTAACGTTCACTTAAAGCAATCGGATTGAAGACTATCACGCACATGTATCTGACTCCATTGTTTTCACCGTTGATAGACATCGTATTTTCCTCTATTATCTTTTATCATTTTTTATATTCTCTTTTAAATATCTTATGTATTTCATATTTGTACATTACGTGTATTTTCTAGAACCCTAATGGAATATCGATATTTAAAAGTTCTACCACAAAACGCTTCAATGCGATCACGATCCTTCAAGTAAACCTGCTACCTAATTGAGTAGTAGGTACAATGTTTGTATCTGATATTCCTTTATAAACTTTCGTTTGTTAATAGTTTAGTATCACAATAACAGCATTTCTCCTCTCCACTTATTATGTATTTTAATACAACAATAGTTCAGGCTACGATCTGTTATCGAAATGATTGAAATAAGTACGATTGATTAAATTTAACAGTTGATCATTTTTAATTATATCTTTTGGGTGTGCGAGGACTAAGTCTATGCCTAAAACAAAACAAAATATTATGCTATTTTATGATTCGCATGGAATTCAGAACTATCATAACCTTCCCTATTGTAGTGTCTTTGTCTACTGTGCGTTTTCTTGTAAGGATTGCATTGCCTACATCGTTCTAGTTTAAAATATTTTTCATTCCTCTTTGCTTGTTTTGTGTATGTACTGTAACCATTGTCTACTAAATATCCTAGTTCTATGAAAGTCCTCTCTCTCTCTCTCTCTCTCTCCTACATTTCGAACACGCAACATAATCCGTCTCTTTTATTTAGCCAATATGATCTTACAATTAGTTTTAAATATTCAAAGTAAACATGTAAATCAGCTTTTAACTGATCGTTTGAGTCCGTGTCATAGACAACGCATAATAGAAGGTTTTCACCTACAGACAATTGGTGATTCAAACAAAAACACTGAGCACACAAATCCACCATGAAACTATTCTCTTATAATAGCCTACGGAATACCTTGGATAAGTCCATAGATGTATTAAGTTGATCCAGCAGTAATCCTGTATAATTGATATGTATTTAGCTAATAAATCTATGTTCACAAAGATAATGTAATAGCAAATGTATTTTGGTGGACAAAAGCATACGATAAAAGGCAAAGATTATCAGAAGTAAAATTAGCAAACACGTCCAAAGGATAATTACAGAAAATTAGACGAAAGCAAAGCCCTCTTCCCCATCCCCCAACCTCCGGTTTTTTAAAAATTATAAATCGTGCCGATGACAGTCTGTACAATAGTTAAAAACCTACGGTACAGTCTTAAACAGTGGCGTCTCAAGCTCTGCATGCCACATCAGCAATATCAGTACAATTAGGAACAGTTTGACAATAAATATGTTATATATTTAGGTTATAAAATTCCATTACATCCAAATTATATTAATATTCCTCAATCGATATCATTCATAAATGTTTTGTTAACCTTTCAAATATATCAATGGATTAATATGAATATATCTTTCCTCCAAAAATGTTATATACTTATCCCGGCCGTTTCAGTGTTTCTGTACATCGTTTTCATTACTAAATACGTTTTCCATAAATTTATCCAAGTAATATAAAGGTATCGATGAACCTATGTGTCCTATCAACTGTTGGCTTATTGTTATGAAGCAATCAGCTGTAAAATGCAGATTTAATCAAATATAGCTTTCCTCGATTTTCGGTATGATTTTTACCTCTTAATCTAGGTCGTTTTTATAAATCGCTTGGTGAATATAATAATTAATTTATGAATGAGCAAGTGTGTGTTCTGGTTAATTAATATTCAAATTGTATTTGTTATAGTCTTGGCCTCTATATTTTCTTATTAAATAACCGTCTTCACACACCTTTTGATATATTGTCATAATATACACTTCGTTTCCACCTTCAGTGAGGCTCCACCGTTTGCGTGCTTTGGATACAAGTCCCATACACTCTGCCTTTCGCATTCTGTTTTTCACAGAAGCAGCATGTCTCAGTTAAATTGTAATATGTTTTCATATATTTATGTGAATAAGAATATTCTGTCTTAAATGTATATGCAATATTTTTCAATCTTACCAAGCGCATTATGAAATGCTTCAATGCCATCTGTTCTTCTGTAAAATATTATTTCCTATTCATTGTGTACTGATTTTATTTATAAACTCAACTCTAATGGAGTGTGTGTGACCTTTTAGTTTTTCCTGGATGTTTTCTTTTTTCTGCATAGCAGTATTTTCATTTTATCTTTGTGATACATTGATTCTTCTTTCAAAAGCTAGTGTTCGAAACTTGCAACTAGCGTTGATTTGTTTTAAATTTTACTTCTTAACCCTCCCTCTTTAATAAATATATTACGTTTTCTACATTGTTCTGATATTGTTACTGCTAAACTGAAACATTCAAGAATTAATACGGATATGTTTCTGTCCGTGACGTTTCTTTGTCAGTGATGACATAAATCTGGAACCAACTTTATTACAGCCTGGTCAAAATCTCGAACGTTGGAGTTATATGAACCACCGTAATTAAATATAATTAACAGGCCAATATGTATATGGTTTTCTACTTCACTTATTCTAACGAATTTAATTGAAGGTGTTTAACGATATAATACACATTAATCTACATTAAAATCATTATAATTATATGTAATCTCTTTTATTTATAACACATCACTATAAAATATGCTTTGTATACATTATAAATTATGATTGAAATAAATCTAATGAATTTTCTGCAGCAAGACTGGATATAAACGGTCAGGTGATACTAATGAAGAACTTATGCGGACTACTTGTGTTTTCTTATTGCCATGTATTTTTGTGAAGCTTTATCTATACCAATGGTTTAAACCATAAAAATAACAAGACTACCCAACCAACAACTTCCATGATTTCCAACCCAAATGTGCAACCATCTGATTAAAATGATAAATTATACGTTACAAAGATGTAATTGCAGTCATTCGTGCACGCTAGCACTCACCCCTTCTGCCAAAGAAAGCATATGACAGGGTTTACAAGCCAGTCTTCAGAAATTATTGATTTCCCTTCGGCAATATTTTCCACTAGATTATATTAAAGGTCAGGGTCATATAACTAGAAGGGGTCTAACTTAAAATGGATACCATTAGGATTTTGAAGGACCTAAATGCGTAGAAAGCACGAACAGTGAACGCTATAACAGCACGTGCTTACGCAAACGTAATTTTAAACAATCGATAGCCTGATTTAAGCAGCAGCTATCAATATTTTAATTTAAAAACTAATATCATATCAAGCTCCTTAGATCACGGGAATTCTCTGACAGTCTACCCTATTTACTATTATACGAATCAACAACTCTTGGCTAGCGGAAACACGGCCAGTTGTGTATTCTGTCACGGTGAAGACACTCATGAAACAAAACTTCGAGCGATCTAAAAGTGAATGCTTTCTTGAGGAAATCTAAAATCGGTGAGCAAATTATTACCTAATCACTCGCAAAAAGTTAAAATAAAGTCCTAGGACTTTATTTACTTTGGGAGTGATTAGGTAAACTTTACATATAGATAAATCCCCAACCATAATCATTTCATCTTATTACATAAGTTGTCATATGCTCAACCCGTTCAAGTATATATTTGCATGAGTGTAACCACGGCCGGTTGGTATTTATTTGCATTTATTTGCGTTCTTAAATATTCAATTATGCGAAATATCCATCTTGCATGAAGGCTTTTTTCTGTCCTAATCTGGAATGCAAAAGTTGGAAATAAAACTTAAAATGGTATGCTACTAAGCAGGGCATCCATCTCAGGCGTTTTGGTTCAAATGACCGGCCCACGATAAAACATTCGCTGATCTTTATCCAGTAAATTTGGAGAGTTGTCGCCTGGACATCTTACATAAAATTAGCCCAAATGTCACTAAATCGCTACAATGTCACCTTTAAATATAAGTCATATCTCCTCTACAATCCAGAGGACCTAAAGCTAAACAAACCGACAAAAGCTACGAAAGTTATTGCACTTGTTGGCATGGCAAAACCCTACTCATCGTGTGACGCGAAACATTGTGTCCAATCGCACTTTCGTAAATGCACGGCGAATCAGCTACGGTGAGAAGCTGTGTTTAGTTTCTATTAAGGACAATATCTCTTTGTGCCAGAGCCGAACATATCCTTCTGACATCCTTCACTATACTCATACACATGAGCCTTGCTTACTGACCCTGTAAAATGACAAATGTAATAGGAGATGATGTTTGGAGTTCGCTGCTTGCAAAGTAAGATTTAAACAACTAATTTACTGAATAATATCGTATAATATGTCATTGTTTGTTCTCTGCACACATGCTAAATCTATTATATTTCTTTGTAGCTCATTATTTGTGTTTGTTGGATAATACTTCCACAGCACTTGTCGGATGCTTTCTGCATTCTGCAGTTCGGAATGCTCGACTGCAAAGCACATAAATCATAAATTATATAATTCTTCTAACATGTACTACGCGACAACATATTAACTGTCCTAATAAATCTCACCTAGATTAAACACTCTGTATTTAATAGTCTGAATCACTAGCAGAGGATATTCCGTGATTGGGACAAGTGGAGGACTGGAAAATAACACGCCAGTAATGACTTACGAGACATAGCCCAGAGCTGTATCGTGTTTTAGAGGTGCATCGTTTATCGACTTTTTGTCGTTGGGCTATATATATATGGCGTTTGATAATGTGCCTGCTTTTGTTGTACGTCATTGATTACATTCTTGTTCATTTTAAGTATTTAAAAGGGGTATGAACCATTATGTAATTAGCAGTGTTCACTTATAAATTTTCCAACCCACCCTTTAATTATTAACCTTAGTACTAAATGTTTTCTTTTAAAAACGTCTCCAAACTATCGATATTGCTCAGTGCTAAAAACTATTATAATGACTGAAGCACTTGCCTTTTAGTGTCAATATTTTCTACAATACATTATCTAACCTCATTTATGGCGTATTGCTGTTTCTAATGGGTCAGCGTTCCTCCATTATTTCAATTCCTAAGGGACTCTGGTGTTTGCTCGTCATTCCATCTATCGATCAAAAGTGCCATATTAGCAGCATGATACGATTATGACTTGTCTCCTGAGGTACGTTTGATCCTATCCATTTAAACGAAATTCCTGAAAATAGGGACAATTTTAAATATTTAATACAAACGCTCTAAAATTCATAAAAAATAAAGTGATCTCTTTCCAACAGTCAACTACCGATCGATTTAATTGACACGAACTCTTACTCATCTCTGCCGCTGAAAGAATATTGTGTAAACGTTTAATGTCCATGGGGCTAAACATCAATAATTGGTTTTATGTTCTACCGTTCATTTTCACTCTGCAGTTTAAAACAAGAGAATTAAATAAATGTGAATATACTTTAAAATATTTAGCCTCATAATTTGACCGGGTTACAATAGTTCAAATAGTGATAGACGATAAAACAACTAATCCAATTTAGGTAAAAACAATTTGCAACACTTGTCTTTTTGCACGTGTCCCAATGCTAATATTACACTAGTTCAACATTAAAACCTTCAATCATATCTCTTGACATGAATAGACAAATTGATTTTCATATCAACATTAAATCATTCAAATATTCCTCCCTTAGATTTGATTTTGACTTTTATTGCGATTTGAATTCATCCGACTCTCCTACTGCAATTTAACAGCATGACAGATTCATCTTAATTGCTTTCGAAATTAAATGTAATGACAAGAAAAAGGTAAGGGGTAATGCAATTTATACAGAAGAACTTTACATTATACATGAATTTGCTATGATTTTATGCAGTGTAAAGTTCGCAAATGGTTTCTAAGCAAATCAAAGATTTCACCTTTGGCATTACGATAAAGCACTGTACTGCGTTTGAATCGAATAGAATATCTTAAAGCTTCAAAGCAGAATAATACCAGATCACAGAGACAATGTAGAGTTGAAAGAGTACCACTTCCATCTTCGGTGTTTCTTGTTAAAATGCATTTGTTGGTCTTTCTTCAGGTCATGTCAAAAAAGTTGATACTGAAAGTTACTGAAACTTACACATGACAAAATATAACTCAGAAATAACAAGACATATGTTTAAGAAATAGGTAATGGATGTTTGTTCTTAAAACTCCTGATGACAGCAAAGACTTTTAAACTAGCGTCAAGACCAAAGAATATCATTTGGAATTGACATTCCATGCATCATCATAGACTTCCAATCTATGTTTTCTCTCCGTGTTTGTCTGGGTATGTATCTCGGAATGTGCATGCGTGTGCTTGTCTGTCTGGGATATATAAGATAATCTTTAAAATCTGCTTAACGTATTTAGCTGTTCAATTCAGTCACATTTAAAAATTAAAGCCTAGTATTCGTATTGGACATTCACACAAATGTATTCATACTTTTCAAGTACAATTGCTGTAATAGTAGCATAACTATATTTGCTACATGATACAGTGGGCAATGATGTGAAGAGTTCTCTCCCTCCATAAATACACAATTTTCTGTAGCCAATAATAATTTATATGTATTTGTTTCTAGTACATATAAAATACATATAGAGTAATAGCGCTGTATCTTTTATAACTTTTCGTTTCATTGTAATTCCTTTTTATATAAGTTTAACAAAACATATAGCATTGTTTTGGGGTGCTTTGAATCGTTTTTCATATACTTTGTTTATATCTGTCACCAGCAGGATATCACCATAGTACAATAAATGTTGTGTCTATTTCGTGTTCCTGTGTCATTTATCCTTCCGATGAGACTTGGTCTTGCTAGAAATGTTAACATGTAATATTCGCGCCGTTACCATCACCTTCTCTTTTGCCTCTCTCTCTCTCCCTATATATATATATATATATATATATATATATATATATATATATATATATATATATATATATACATATATATATAGATATACATATACATATATATACATATACATAAACATAGATACATATATATACATGTATGTATATATTTATGTATATATGTATATACATATATCTATACGCATATATATAGATACATATATAAAGATATATATATATAGACATATATACATATATATACACACACATATATATATACATATATATATACATACATACATATATATATACATATATATAGATATATATAGATATACATATACATATATATACATATATAAACATATATAGATACATATAGATATATAGATATATATATATATATATATATATATATATATATATATATATATATATATATATATATATATATAAGTTTTCTTGGCTTCCGAAGAATGTCATCTGTATTTTATTTGTGGTTGGACATACAGAATAGGACATTACGTGACTGTGTTTTATGTTTGACGCAAAGATACTGATACGTCTTCTTGTTACTTCCTGAACCATCAAAATATGCAACTCAAGGGGAGATATCACAAGCTAAAGATATTGGTAGAAATATAATAAGTAAATTGTCTGCAGGGATTTCAAATAACTCTCGACGATTATCCAGAGTAACCTCAATATGCGTTTTTACAATCTCCGATGCTCACATACGTCATCAATAATTTGCTCTAAATGGTCAACAGATTACCCAGCCAATGATAGTTGATATATGTGTCCACTAGAAACCATCCCGGTGTTTTCCCGCTGGTCAAATTATGTTGTTTCATCAATAGAGCGCCGAATGCATGAACAGATTTAATTGTGAACAAATACAGAACGGCAAATTTTCTTTTGACGGAATGGCCTTGACACCTGGACGTCAGCCCGTATGAGACAAAAATATGTCCATGGGTGATCATCTGGTATTACATTTGTTCTGTCCTGAGAAATACTAAAGAGAGTTATCTCGGGTTGTCACTGCATAGACACTCATGTAATCGTATGGGATAATTAAGGATAGTCACCACCAATCACATGGGCGTCTCGTGACTGATTACGTGCGCTCGCTGAAAAATTATGACGAATGTCACGGTGCATATGGAGTGAAGGATCAGGAACTAAACAAAATTATAAGCGTGTATGCCTGCGTTCAGACTAGGTTTGGTGCGATAAATACTTCAATATATCGCAGAACCATCAAGAAAGACCTTGTAATAACATGGATAGTAGATATCTAAATTTCTTAACGACGACAAACCCGCGATTATTTTTTATATGAACAATTCAGATTCATTCAAGAAAAATTCAAATAAGCCAGTTACTTTGTGTTGTATCATCCGGAGGATATCCGCAAATATAGTATATATCTGCCAATGTCAAGTACAACAACGATACAGACTTGTGTTAAACGACATGTTGCACATTCATGTCAAAGAGGTTAAACAGTATTGGAATCACCTGATTGGCGTCTCGGTTACACAATTACTGCACACAACTTACACGAACTAGCAATATCACATCCTAAGCGTGTTTTTATGGTCGACTACCATATCGAAATGTCAAATTTAGCATATCTCGCTTTGTCTCGTGGTCGAATACATGTCAAAATTTTCTAAAGTTGTTCTTGACCACCATGACTCCCTCCTCTTTGATGACAACGTCATTGCTAAGTTAATCTAGCAGCAAATTCGTACGCTAATCGCAAAATATATTGCATCGTACAAACATACATAGATGAAAAACACAAACTTGTGTGTGGTCTAACAATCGATGATGGTATTATGTTGTTGCGTCATCAAATATTTTCATAGTGTAAAATTCAACGTTGAAATTACATAGGAAACTCCAGGCAGTTTACGATGGAACACATTAATACTCAGCGAGGTCATCGATATGATAATGTCGTTCTGACAACTCTAGACTGTAACCGTGGTATAGGTTTTCAAAATAAACTTTGCTTTAACTGTAATTCCTGAATGACAAAAGCCATGTTGATGCCAATATTGCCCTGGTGTATTACTACTACAAGTCATGGGTGAGAGTTTATGCGTGATCAAGCTTCAGTTAGGGTCATTAATTTTTCTTTGAGTTCTTAAAAGAAGCAATCAATATCGCGTGCGTAATATTTTAATGAAGAAGCACGAAAAATGATTCTCCAGGACTATGTTAAATGCGTTTAAACTCGCTGCATTAAAAGAAAATGGCATATATCACTAGAAAAAATTAAACCATTCTAGCCAGATCTCTAATTTAGATGGATTCACAGGGAGTCAACCTTTCAAGAATAAAGCAAATAAAAAAGACAAGAAATTTACAGATTTTCTAATTGAAACTACCAAAAGGTAACCCGAATTAAATGCTGAAGATGTAATAAGCATTTGGGCACACATAAAAACACACCAGCAACGATATGTATCACTCATGTCTACCTTGATTCATGGCTAGAATTATTTTATTCATATCTCTCAGAACTGGTAATAAATCTGAAGCAGTAATCAACAAACAACAACAGACAATTACTTGGCACGACATCATGAATCGAGGCACATATATAAGTCTCATGTTGGAAATCCTTGATGAAATGTACGACAGCAAATGATATAAAATATAGATATAAATTGCTTTGCGCAATGACCAAGCATTACAACGACGTGTGGCAAACACAGCACCAAATAGCACCCGGATGTTATTGATGAGTTCAACTAGGCCAGGATTCAACGCGATTGTTAATCCGGTGATGAAAGCTCCACAGGGAAATAGAGGTTCCACGCACACTTGAAAATGTACTTGCATCGTTGCTGGTGTATTACAGTTGATCAAAGAACCGATTAAGGCCATCCTAGGGTATATTTGAGAACAACTTGGCTTCCATCGTTGTCTAAAACCACTAGATGTGATCATGGTGTATTGCAAGATTTGACTAGAATCAATCAACGATCAACTTCGACGAAGAATCAAGGGTATTACTGACGCCTAATCTAAGGTGGCGATATGAGTCCACGCATCTATGGCAAACTCCGCGTAGCTGACGTATCAATCAGAATAGTTCTGGGCTGGCCTAAAGACATAAACGAGTTAACTGATAAACGCGTACTCAGAGGTGGTTACAAAAATCGCCCCCGGTATTGTCTAGATTCAGCTTACGTGTGAAAAGTTATCAGAGTGACCACCATGCACGATTCGGCATCAAAAGATATATTTTGCACATGCTTCACCTGGACGTGTCTCGAGTAATTTTATATTTTTCACGCCAACGACGCCAGTGTATCTAAGATGTAATAATTCAAGAACAGCTCGACTACGTTTCGCATTTATGGATCAACGTTGACATCTAATTCATCTTCAAGGAGAAATACACAGGCTCGATTGTATATTCGTGCCACCGCTGAAACTAAAACGAGAAAAATATTTTATAACCTAACAATGGTGCACGAGAAAGTTAAGTGTCATTCACTCATACAATGGAAAATGGCCATGGCGACGTTATTGCTTGATGGTTCAGTTGCTAAATTTGTTCCGTTAGCAAAACAAGCTGACGCGCCTGTCATCTGTGAATTCACGAACGAAATACAAAACTAATCACATTACAGCAAGACGTTTTCGGTTCTGCTTGGTCGTTGAAAGACATTACCAATAGCAGAACAGCCGATCATAATCAGTACATTAACGTCAATGTTAACCAGGATAATGTAACTCCTCATGCTGATCCAAAACCACTGCGTGGGCGGCTGGAACGCAACGCCTAGCTAAAGATCCACCCGCAATCCTACCTTCACTTTATTTGTCTCCAACCTTCTATTTTACAAAATTGTTTTTAAAAATCTAGACTAGTTATTATTCGACAACTATTTTCATAAACGTACTATGACACCAGCAAGAAATATTTTCAAAGAAATACTAAATCGCACACATTCTAAATGTTGTCAAAAGCTACCATAATATTTTATCCCAGATGAATTGCGTAGAAATCCAAGGCAACTCACTTATAGGTCACTTATACTAATGCCTGTTTTTCCCACACGTCATCCTCGACTACACCTAAATCAGACCAGACAAAAGCATTAATTACAAACTACAAACCCCAGCTAATAAAAACAATCGAACCTAGATATTTCATCAATCAGACTCGGATATTTGCCCATCAGACCTAGATCTTCACTGCTAAAATGCTGATCTCCCGCAATCAGGCTCCGAAGACCAATACTAAAACTTGAATATACAACAATCAGACATAGACATTCAATCTTACAGTATATTTAGTATCAAATCCTTAAAACAACGTAATAAGTGCTACTTAGCTAGTGCTTGCTTTTTCCCACCGTACATCAACATTTGTCAGCATTTCAGATCAATACAAACCAGCAATTACAAAACACAACAACTGAAAGACAGTTAGAGACAAATCTTCAAGACAGAATTAGATAACAAACACTCAGACGTAGATAATGAATACGGATATCCAGAAAATAGATTTAGACTAATAAAGCTTAGATTACTTAACTTAGAAATTATAGCTCAAACCACTAAAATGTATGGGTGACCAGTTTGAAGGAAAACGTACGCCACGGCCATGCACGATGTCACTATCACTATCTCAATATTCTTCATGTCATAACAAAGCTGGGTTGTCATTTTAATTCTAACACTATTAGACAGTGGACAATTGAGATGAAAAGTTTGAGGTGAATAAATAATGAACTTCAGATTTTACAAAATCAAATAAATAAAGGACTTCAGAGTTAACAAAACACAAAACGAAAAACAAAAACACTAACAAGCTGCTTTATATATGTCCATTTAATCGGTATGACAAATTAAATCTTATGCTTTTACCTTTAGCATGTTACCCAAAACTATGGAATTAACGAGATAACAATTTATTACACATTACAACAGTTTTACAAACACAAAACAAAACATTAAGCAGTTTGTGTAAATACATATTATATGTTGATAATGAAGATTCAGACAATATCTACAGGGCACGGTGAAATATACATTTTTGGAAAAATCAGTTAAACTCAGCAGTATGGGCGGCAACGATGTTATGTGGAATATATTATCGGTTTTTTAGCAGGCTAAAAGTATACTAGTGTTAGGAAGAAATTGTATTGGAAGAAATTAATATATTGACGCTAATGGTCCTGAAGAACATATCTATACATCTTCGGCTTAGGGAATATATACCTGCTTATGTGCTAAGTGCTTCAAAGTATAACTATCGTTGCGGATTTGGAAAAGCTGAATACTGGAGAACTTAGTATGCTCATAAAATTAGTGCATTATCTACGGTGAAATCTATTTCACCTGGTCATAACATAGGTTGGACTTATTTCATTCTGCGAGTTTGCAATTGACGAACAGGCGAAGGGAAATTTTTGCTAAAGTATCATAAGAGTTTATGAGATAAATAGTTTAGGTGCTCAAGTACATATAGAAAAAATATTACAGTTTGTTCTGCTGTTCAAGAAAACATAAAATAGGATCGGAAAAATATAGTTAAAATTCAGAAGCTAGATTCTTCTATGTAGTTGGAGATAATGGTATTTTTATATTCAGAGGTATGGTAATTTAAACATGCAACATATTAGGCTATGACAAGAATTTACACATGTCATCACACAAATTTCATCAAGGAACAATAATATTATCAAGATCGACATGATGAAGAAAAGAAACTCAGCAACTGAAAAACAGTGCCAGAATTCGCCAAATGATAGAGAAAACATTGGTAATAATAACATATGTTAATTGATTTGTCACATTGGATGAATGCTTTTCTTTTCTTTCTGCATTGTTCATTTACGATGAATTTGTACGACGACAGTTCTTATTTTCAACGTGAGTTTAAAATAGTGATATCTGAATGTTAGTTGAAACGGCTTGAATAACTGTTACGGAAAATTGTAATGTCATTATATTAAAGACGGTGTATATTGTTAATCTGTAATATACAAAACAATAGGGTCAGCGCGTGTATTAGCCGAGTACGGAAGAATCTTCGTGGATGTTATGGCAGACAATTGGCCATATGAGTCCACGAGTTGAATACCCGCGGAAATTAGTGAACGCCTTATTCCTCATTTATGTAATATTGTCTTGATTATGTATACCCCCTGATTTGCTTTTACAGCTCCTGCTCGTAAAATGATCCCAAGACAGGATCGTCCTTGATAGCATCCCCGGTTTAGTCTTTCATAGGTATGCTCCAAGCATATTTGCTAATAAAATAACAATGACATTTAGCAAGCCATTATATCTATCGTTTTCACATGCGAGCTCTAGCAGGTTGACCAGGTCTGTTTCATGGATATCGTTAACTACTTTGCAATGACTCTGCAGTGAGGACAGTTTCTTTTCTGGCAGGTACATGCAGCTTGTCTTGAAACACCGTGGTTTGACGCCATTTCCAAGCTTGTACCTGGCTCCGATGACCCCATGGACCAACGTCTTGTCAATCCGTTCGGTTGATTCATTTGGTTATATCGTCTTGAGCTCCTGGTGAGTTATTTGGGTGGTCTTTGTAGCAAATATTGTTCCGCATCGCTGCTGCGTCAACTTGAGTGTACGTCAGTTAGCCGCTAGTGATTCTCATCAAGCCGGAATTAAAACAGGCTATTGGGCCATTTGTATTTATGCCCATGCGGTCTCCAGCAGAGTCTGGGTGCTGGTTATTTACAGATCAAGCATGTGTCTAAGGATATCACAAGGCAGGCAACACTTACACACTCGTTGGATTTTGTTTCCTTGTAAACTGGCTACGTAGTCGCACTCTTAGCTCATGCTTCTCTTCCACTAATAGCTGTAATGGATTTGTCCGTCGGGCTGATCAGCGCAGCCACAATGTGTTCTTACAAATACTGAATTTTCCCAGAATGTCATGCATGTAGACTTGATTATACTGAGCCTGTTAGTCATCTGGAAAATAGTTTCATCGATGTTTAGTTTTGGCTCTGCAGTGTAGAAAATACAAGACAAACATAGCCTTATACTTGTGTTTACACAAATAGCGCTTGAGTCAGAGAAAATAACATCATATCGTTTTCTCCCGTTGGTCGCTGCGTGAATTTCACCAGGATGTTAAGTGGGGCTAGTCCGCAGTCTTGTGAGCTGATACAGTGGACGTAGTACGGCCCGCAGGTTATGCTGTCACATTGCTGTCTCTAAAGGGCTTTCGTGTACTTAAGATAAATCATGGGCAGCCTCTTGCATCTCTTTTCGTTGGATGGTCTTGCGTAATCTTAGTCTATGCTGTATTTTAATCGTGGGCAAATCCACCAGGAGTATACGTGATATTCAATGAGTGCTGTTTGACATCAAGAAAGACATCAACAACTCTTATGTATATTTGATTTAATTTATATTCGATTTAATTTTATTGTCAGCTGGTAATGTTTTAAAAAACATTTATTTTATTTTAAAAAATTACGTGTCAAAATAATGCATTTTTATCTACTAGGAATTTTATATGTTCTCAGAAAATAGTTTGACCTTGACTCTTTAGTTATAAACTCCTTAAGCTTACATAGGTCCCAAAATTGATTCAGAAATTCAGTGTGAGAAGTAAACAACCTATTATTTTTATATTATTGCTAGAGTAAAATTATTGGTTTTTGTCATGGTAATACTGGGGCTATGTGCTTTTAGACGTAAATACGTCTCGAAGATTATAGAAAAATGACCCTAATCCGGGAATTTGTTTTGCGTTGCGAGTTACTGTATGATTATTGTTTATATAACTTTTTCTCAGTATGGGCTTAAAACACTTGATGTCACGGTGTTCGTTTGTTTGTGACCAGTTTGATGCATTGCATTGAAATGTTTATTCGAATTATTTGGATTCTAAATGATAATTCTTTTACCTGGAAAAATTTGAGTGCTCATACAGAATTTTTGGACAAAGATATTTCATTATTTCAAACACCAAATTTGTTGTTAGTGAATAACACAGAACTGTAGACCTTACAACACCACAAGGGATACATTAAACGACATCGCCTTCTATCTTCGATTTTTTTAAGAACATTTCATTAATAGGACTTCTAAAATTTAATTCGTGGATTATTCATGGATTATTTTTGGATTTGTTTCTTTTAACCGTAAATTTTTTTTTTCATTTTTACAGTATTTTTCAGACTAAATAAATCATTTTTTAATTTTTTTAGCTTGTTGTTTTCACCTTTTCTGTTGTTACTGTTTATTCGAGCCTAAACACGTAACACAACGTTGATCCATACGCCAAGGAGAAACACTGGCAAAATCAAGGCATTACAATAGGAACGAGAGCTGCTAGAAAACGATCCATCTAGTGAAAAAGCTTTCCAGCAGTGTCATTTATAACTATCTCATGGTGATAATTACGAAACATCAGCTGCTACAGGAAGCCTTGAACACGTTCGAGCCAGTCAAATTGTTTTGCAATGATCAAGTGTCAAACGATCCTGGAAAAATTATTTAAGATATCCTGAAACCGATCATCATAAAGCTTCACCGGATCATCGTTGACTTGTTGACTAAAACAACTATAATTCGGCCAAGAATACAAAGTGACAAAAGGAAACAATCAACACGGCCACGTGTCCATGCAAAATAAAAATACTACGGAAGAAAAAAGGTTAAAACGATCATAGACCCAAACGTTAAAGGCTTTAGATAATCTGGTTGTACTACGGGAATATGTATGTGAATATGAGGTTATGTACTTCAAGGACAGACCAGTAATTTCAGATCCCTAAAGAACTAGAATCAAACCTACAAGTCAAAACAAATTTTCAATGAAATACGAATTTGTGACTTACACGAAAATACTATAATAAATACGTTCCTGCCTGGGCGGCGACCGATTTTAAAGGACAACGTTAATAAAAGAACTTCACTCATCACTTAGTTGACGACATTATGCATGAGATAAATCCGATGGTTGCGATGCGATACCAAAAGCGATACGACAACAAATATTGCGGCCAGCATTAAATTTATCCTTGACGAAGTCGTGAAGCGATGTATTTCTTTTCACCGCCTCAAACACTCTTCCGATCAGCCGCTGAAGGACTCGAGCTCAAATAAAATCTTTACTCAATGATCAAGGAGGTATGTATGCTCCTTGGCGATGATGTAGCCTGGCTTCAACACAGATTGCACCAACTTTCTGACTTCGCCAAGCAATCTTATGGTGACGGTAGCGACACCAACTCTGTTCGAAGAGTAGTTCTCTGGCAGAATACGCCATGTTGCCTCAGTATATTGTAAGTCTTTTGTATCATCGATGTGTCAAATGAGGATATGATATGTTATTGCAATTTAGAAAATTTGAACCATACGGCGTTGAATTTCGAAAACCATGTCACGCTCGGCGATTGAATGCCATGTGCACGAGGTGTTGCGATTATAATTAAAAATTGTTGTTCCTGGCTTGATAAATTATTTGTGTCTGCCACATGACGAGATGAATCAAAGTTTGTTCTGCCACAAAAACGTAAAATATTCATTTGTTGCTGTTGACTGATTATTTCAAGACCGTCTCGGCCATTGTAGGTTATGTTTCCGTTGATATGAACAAAGTGAAATTTGTATATTCACTTTCAACAAGTCTGTAATTAAAACATTAACTAGGGCATAACTAATATTGTCAAAAACAGCATCGGTGAAGGTTTTCTTTGTTTATTCTATCACGTACAAGGTCGGCCTCATTAGTCTCGTGGTTACTGTAAATTGGATGTGCTTGCCAGCTTTCCATGAATATACCAATACAATATTCTCGCGAACAGCGCATGTTATAACATCACGGTACCAAATTAGCATGACTGTGTGAAACACAGCAGCAAACAACGTGTATGGCAGAACAGCCGTAGTCTCCTTCCCATGGTATTTCTCAGCTACTTCATTAAGAACTTCGTAAACACTCGAAGACCACTTATCTTTATACATGTCGCAAACTGAAAAAGTCGGAATTCCGATATCGACTTAATCTTTTTGATAGCCACAAACATCTCTCTAATGTAACTCATATTTAGGTTAAATCCTCAACCGTCACATTCTGAAGAAGTCGTCTGCTAGTAACCTATTGACATCTGGCAATGAAACGTCTAGCCCTAACAAATCCTGGGGAAGATAGTACTCTGACCATTTTCTACTGCGCTGAAAATAGGTATTTGGGGTCAAGGAAGAAAACATCGTTCCTAGAGATCATGTTCTAATCTCAGCTGGACTGTAATCCTGAAATAACTCTTACGTACATGCAATTACCAGCAAAATTGCCGTTTAAAACTCTTGCGGTATAATATCTTATCACAGACTCGAATAGTGTTCCCCATAGAAAGAGCTTGTCTCTACTCGATTTCGTCCGCGTTGACAAACGGACAATAGCCCATAATTGCAGCTATCTCTGAAGTGCCCTAGTTTTGTTTTTGTGAGCAAATACCACTTTGAGGTATTCTGCTTATCGTTAATGTTCACAGACTGTTTCATAAACTGCTCGAGATTCATTATTATCATATGTAGTTAGTGAAACATCAAAACGCTGTCCGTAAACTTGCATTACGACAGGGACATTAGTAGAATGGACACCGTACTGCCCCCACTATGATAACTCAGTGGTCGTCGACGTGTTTTTTTTTTTATAAACATTGCTCATCGCCGATGACACGTTTATCTTCTTCATAATCAGGTATAAAGCTATATATATATATATATATATATATATATATATATATATATATATATATATATATATATATATATATATATATATATATATATATATATATATATATACTTTGATACTATGTACGCTGTATCAAAGATATACCACAAGATGTCTAAATTTTTCATTAAAAGAAAGGTAGGCTTGTCGAGTAGTATATCACTGATACAGCGTAAGTACTATACATATTTTAATTATATCACATACATATACACATAAGTGCACTTTGAATGAAGTTATGATATACTTCGGGCAACTGTGTATTGACCGAGTAAATCAACTCCTCTCATCCCTGCGAGTAATTTTTCTTGTTGTATACAATCACATATGAAAACTGGTAAGTTGATGTGGTTTTTTTTGTTTAAGTTTCTATTTTCAGTCAGTTTAATTAAATCAATATAAAATACACGCATTATTTAAACGTAAAATATGGTTTCTAATGAAGAAAACAGAGAGCTACAAACACGGTTAGGTTCTTATACACTGAACCTGAACTGTCAGGCATTCTCTCTCTCTCTCTCTCTCTCTCTCTCTCTCTCATCATTCACAGGTCCAGAGACATCGTCATATGACACAAACGAAAATCCCCAACGCTCGTATTTTTATGCGTTTGCGCTCGAACCAGCTAGGATAATTCAGATATTTATGTATTATATATATATATATATATATATATATATATATATATATATATATATATATATATATATATATAACAGAAAGGAGAGATGGAGAAGCAAAATAGAAAGGCAATCTACGTTTCTTTTGAGTAGATATAAACAAATATTTGCACACGACGTTTCCAATTCACTCTTTTAAAACGATCGTACATATCCTCTGTCTATATGAAGGAAAGATACTTATGTAAACCACGAGTGTTCATTGGTTAAGGCATTGGATTCGCATCTGGAATGGGTGCGTTTTTTATTTCCGCCATCGCATCAGCCCGTATATATTATCGTGGTGTATATTATCGTGGTGTCTCGTCCAGCATGACGCTTTCCCCGACAGTACATAACCTTATTGTTTTGAATTAAAACCAAACCGTAATAAGTACAAGATGACGTTTAAAACACAATGCAGTACTAATATGATACGACTAAATGAGTGAAAATAAAACTGGTTATCTTTTTTCTACTTATTTTGTTTGACTAATATAGTTTTCTTCACCTCTTACTAAATGCAAAGTCTACAGGAGATCCAGCATGAGTGAACTTACGTTGACAACATTTTAGTAAGTCTCTTTGACTACCCATAACATTGAATATAGGTTAAAAGTACAAGGTAAATATAAAGTACAGAAAAAATCTAGATTTACGTTGACAACATTTCCGCAAGTCTATTTGACTACCCATACAATTGAATATATGTGAAAAGTACAGGATCAATCTTAACTTTTCACCCTTACTCGCATTCGAATCAAAAGGATATACATTTTGCAATGGCTTGTATTTGAGATTGTTTTCCTTTTTATCACCATCATAAACAATATTATACAAGATTAATTATACGTGATGCTGAACTCGATTTTATAATTGCTAATAGAACGAATAGAAACACATTTATAAGTCTAAGTAATATTAATTTATCAGACGGAACTAAATTAGGTACAATTGTAAATTATACTGATGGTGAGTCACCGCAATTTACTCATTTAAGATCTTCAATGCTTGCGTACGTTTTGATAAATTTATTATCGATGATAAATAGAGTGTCTGAGTTTACTGTCAGAGTCGCTATGAATTCATTTTATATCAATAAAAAATACAGGATTGCTAGAACAACTACATATCGGCACTTATGCATTATGGGGTGAATGGAGAATAAAACAAGAAAATATACTTAATTATTCTGAATCCGACGACGTTGAAATTAAGGATATTATTATTATTATTATAGTGGAGAAATTAAGTAATTTACGAGACATCACACCAAGTCAGAATAGCAAATTTGGTAAAACCGGGAAGCATCCTAAAATTGCAAATATTATTAAGTCTGTAAATGCCGAAATGGGCGATGAAATAATAATTCAATCAATATTTCAATCAATAAGCGAAGCTGGAAAACATTTTCATATTAGCTCACTTTCGGTAAAATATGTCAGAGATAATATTACCAGATCGGCCTCGGATTCAGCCAATGTGGGTATGTGAGAAAGCTTGCAAGTAGCTTCTCGTGGGTCGGTCTTTCTTTTCGGGGTTTTCCCGGGTTCTTCCTCCACCATTATTACTGGCCGCCATGTATAGCCTATCGTGTGCTGAAAAATGGCGTTAAACCCTACAACAACAACAACCAGATCGGTCTTTTTCGAAGATATATAAACATAAATAATGTTTTATTATTGTTGAAGGGAGATAACTATGTCAAGCGTATCTTTCTCAAGTAGAGTAATTAAGTAATTATCTCGCTTGTTACCCCGTAATTGAAAGCATTTTTTGTCATCGTAACTAATTTTATACAAATATACAATAATTTAACCATCTGTGTTATAATTAATATCTGTGAAGTAATATAATTTTGTAATTGTTCGAATTATTGAAAGGATATTTAAATCTTATAATTTAGTCTCCCTTAACAAAGACAAGGTAGAAAATCAATCGCCCACTTGTAATACTTTATTTATTTTTAGATCTCTTAATTATACAGAAATAATTATATTTTAAACCTGACTCAGTAAAAGGCAGAAAAATATACAAAACGTGATTATTTTAATATGATAAGTTCTGAAAAATGGAAAATAAATCCACGCCGTTCTTATTATAATAATAATTTGTAGGAATCCAGTATAGCTAACTTTATAATAATTTCTCAAACATATATCACTAAGGATGGAATATAGCGCAGTGGTAGCGTGGCTGATTCTCATACTCGAGGTTTGGCGTTCCAACCCCGTAGCTGACAAACTGTCAACGGTGACGATATTTCGCGATATTTCATTAAGAAAGTGGTGCCTTCAGCCATAAAGGGGTTTCATGTACACCTCATCACGTCAAAAATTACGTGTTGAGTGCGTTTTTACACTCTCCCCAAAGTTTGATATGGGGGTGTGCATGAAGTTAAAAGGCTAGGACAACCCTCAGCAGCTCTAAAATTTAGTTTCATTTAGGGATTCGCTGGGGTGGTGTCTATGCAAGAATTTATGGAGCCTCCAAAAATAAACAGCGTGATATGAGCTCTCAATCTCACTGAAGGGTACCCCACAAAAAAAATGACAAAAAAAAAGCCTCGTGGGGTGCCAATAACACCATAAGAAAGATCGCATAAAAGGACCAAATGGAAAGGCAAAAAGGCAAATATGAAGGGACCCATGAATGATAACCGCGCTACGGTTTATTTTTGTTAAAAAAAATGATAGATATAATGAACTTTGAAAATATTAATATTATTATTTCTGCAATTAAAAAATTAAAACTTGACGGTATAATAAGAGATGTTGATCCTGAAAAAATTACTTGTGATTTTGAATCATTACTAACACGAATATTCGAGGATAGATTTACACTATCGGCTGAGTATAGATTCATGAAACTCACCCAGCAGTCTATGTTGCAATCATTGGCTACGGTTATAGATACAGGAGTTAAATATTTCGAATTTCTCTCACCGCGATTTAAAAAATTAGATCAGAATTAACTCACGAATACGAAACAAGAAAGATTGTTAACATACGCGTGTGGCAGTTAAGAAACACTATGTCAGATCGTAAAAATGAGAACGTTGTCTTTAGTGATTGTGAAAGTTCTATCAGTGACTGTAATAACAATGTCACTAAGGGGGATTGTGAAAGTAAAAGCGAAAGTGATGAAAATGAAAGTTATGGCAACTGGGGTCCCATGCGTGGCTAGTGATTGTGAAAGTGAAAGTTAATATTTATTCCGATGTTTTTATTCTAAAATATTTATTCAGATTATAATATTTATTCTTGACTGTGTCAAGGAATTCAAATATATTTTTTATTCTACCTGATTATTTTTATAATATACTTTTTTTCCTGTTTTTTTATGAGATTTTCATATTTTTTAATCTGATTGATTTTCATTTTTTTAAAATAGCTATTCCCCATTAAATTATAAAATCTGACTGATTTTCATTATTTTTAGTGTATATTATCCATCAATTTGATGGAATTGTTTGATGATCTGAACAATTATGGGTAATATATACCCATGAATTTGATGAAATCAGATTTTTATTGAGAATTTGATAATATTTTTAAGCCCATCAAATTCAATACAAGAATGTGCATTATTAAGAATTTGATCTATATCACACGTTATCGTAATAATATGTTCTCGCTGCAGTTCATTTAATTGTTCTTGCGTCAACAAAAATGTTTCATTACCGTACTCATCAATAATTATTTTAACACTAAATTGTTCTGCCCTGACTGGGGGCAGTGTCAATATTGTTTTAACGGCATTTTCAAGTACATCTGTGTTGTGTTTAAAAACTTTCAAAAGTTGGAACATTATATAATACCTCTTGATTAAATAATTAATTTGTAAAACACCAACTTCGACTTTACAGAAATATCTTTATGATAAAAATTCGTTAAGATTTTACGTAGAGATTTATATTCAAATTTGTATTTCTTATATCAAGTAACCGTCCCGATTGGTCAGTATGACAATGCAGATAACCGGATTAATGGGTTCTTGTACCATCAAATATCCAGGAAGTACCTGAGGTGTAAATGTATATAAAATATATCCTTGCTGAGCCTGACTGGATTTTTCAAAATCTATTTGATAGCTGCCATCAATTCCATCACATACAAGATTAACTGTGATTGCTGAAATTATATTAATAATTCCTGGTGAAATATGACGGCCTTCACATACGGATCATTGTTATGTCTGAGAATTAATGCTGGCGGATTTATTTTTTCTATGATTCAACATTTTTTTGGAAAATATTCATCGATGAAATCGCTGATTGATTTGTATTAGTTTGTCGGTGTTAAATCCAGGAAATGTAAATGTTGGTAAATCTGCCTCTGACAGCGGATTTGTTGTAGTTGAAAATTTGTTAAGAAATAGTTGTTTAAATGTAGAGCTATTAACATATCTACCTTTTGACTTAATTACCACCTGCATAATAATATGATGAGCAATTTCTAGGTCAAATGTAACCTGGTTCAATAGTTCTATTTGTTTGATAATTTCTTCTTTTGTTTTTGCAAACGTTACGTGAAAAAGATAATCAGTAAATAATTGTCGTAATTTGTCTCGATATTGTTTATGATCACGATTAATATCATCAAAAGTAAACTTGATGTCAACAAAAATATGCGGTCTTTTAGGTGTTTCGTACACCCATCATATATCATCAAAGTAGGAGTCTAATTCACCACCGTCGGGTTAGCTTCTATTTCCTTCCATAGCGGATTATTTTTATAATTTGGAGCATTCCCCCAATATGATCGTTTATCTGATACATAATCGGATCGTTCTGGTTGAGGTATTGCAGTAGGTATTGCTGGCGGGATTTCCAGCCAACCAAACACAGATCGGATTGATAATTGATATATATCTACATCATAATCTAGAGAGTTTATTCCTATCGCAGCTGATTATGTTGGTTCGTGAATAGTAATAGCTATTTTGGATTCATTTGATCGGATATTTCGCCAGCTGTAACATACTCGTAATTGTGCTAGCGCTATTTCTTTAGCTGGAATTGCAGTTCGAAAGTTAACGTCGGTTTTTTGTCTTTGTTTAGAAGACGATCTTCCGTAAATATCAAACATTATATTTTAAGATCAGTTTTAAGATCACTTGTGTACTCGTGCACGACTTTATGATGTGCATCGGAAGATTTTATATAGCGTCGAATACAGCAATTACTTCACGGCCGCATATTGGCGGATCTGTCATTGTCTGTGTCGGTAATGTTGAATATCAGACTCTAGTTTTTAATGTGTTTACTTAATTTAAAAATTATTTTTGTGAAGCCAATCCAGACGAATCGAAATAAATAATTACACGTGGATTAATCGCGTATGAAACTCAATGAGTACCTGGACGAGAACTTTTATTGAGATTAATGATATCGGTTTCAATATTATTTGGTTGTTTTGGTAATTTGACACGCATAAAATCACCTCTGAAATGTTTTATATTATTTTTTAGCAGCATCAAGTAAATTAAAATTTGACATAGGAAGAATCAGAGAAGTGTTTCTGGATATCTCAGACCTTTTCCGTACCAATGAGGGGCTTCTGACAATCTTATACCCCTTCCCTTTTTTAGAAGTCTTTATTCATTCTCCTTTTGCTTTCTTTAATGCCATTCCAGCAGCGGTTTAAACAGCTACAAGTGCAGCTGAATTTGCTACAGCTGGGGCTGCAGTGGCTATTAAGGCTGGTATAGCTGCAAGAAGTGTAAATATACCACCCGTTTTAATTGGGTCTTTAACTGCAAAAGCCGATAGATTACGTCTAAAACCATTTTTTGAATGTTTGGCGTCATTGAAGTGTCTGAGTTAATGTTCTGACAACGATAGATTGTTTTGACCACCTGTGATCTGACTATTTTTGTGATATTTTGATTCCACGGGTCTTTGCTGAATTTGATTAAAGCTTTTTAATCTGACCAGAGTCAAACTGACACTAATAAAAAATGACATTTATAATATCATGAGCCATTTAATTACAGGTTTCCTACAGGAGCATCGATAACTCTCATTCGTCCACCAACACCTTCAAGTAACATTGCTTTATCTGAGAGCATAACAGCGATTGCTTTATAACCATCAGGAATAATTGGTGGACCAGGTATTCTTAGTGGTGATGTGTTACGCAAGCTCTTAAGTGTATACCAACTACAGTGTGCCTGCGTAAGTCTAAATGTTACAACGAAAAGTAATATATTGAATAGAGCGTTGTAAAATCACGCTGATATATCTGTAAAACAGAATCAAAATTCTGATCAGGCCCAATGAATGTCATCATGATAAGCACGTGCTACATGATTGTGATTAGAGCTCAGTAATACTTCTTCGGATGGTTAATAATGTCCATTTATCCTTAAAGAAACTTCATTAACTCCAAGCTTGTCAAATACCATTGGATTACGTGTTTGTGTGGTTTCTCGTGCATTTTCCTGAAATGCAACAAATATATGCCGTGGTGCTGAAACACCCTGCTGTGATGCTATATCCCATGTAAATAAACCAGTAACTTCACTTGAAATACTGTATGTGGTCATCGTCAACCATGACAATGTTGATTTACCACCTTGACTCATAAAAGAGAGTAACCGTTGTTCTTCATCGATTGATGGAGTCATTACTGGCATCCACAACGAAAGTTTTGTTATTCTTACTATACATTCACGAACTGCGTCGGGTCGCCAGGTTGCATCACTGTCGTTGTCTTTTCTAACAAGTATAACCGTATGCTTGGCTCCGAAAATAACCTTTCTGACATGTCTACAAAATCCAAATATGTGATAGTGGAATCACACATGAAAATTCTTCTTCATCATTTAACATTGATCTACGTGTTGCAAATCATAAGTTGTAATTTTCTTTCATTGATGCAACTGCTGGTGTAGCAACATTATTTGCAACGTTTCCTACATCACCTATGGTTACGTTTTTGTCTTATGGATGATCAGATGTATCCTTCGCAAACATCATTGACGGGCCAGCTGATCTTGAGTTATCATCGATGTATCTTGCAAGGCCAATTATCGTCGTGGCAATATTAAAGTTTTCCAGGCATGATTCAGTGTGTTTTCCATCAACCATGTATACGGCACTTTTAAATAACACCATAATACCATTTTAACAAAACCAGGTCGATCACCAGTTCCGATTCCTCTGCCATCTACTTGTAAAAGTCTACCTTCTACTTCAATAAATGCTTCAGTGGGTAAGAAATATCGGCTTGTACCTTGAACTTGAAGTTCGAGTAGTTTACGCTGATTTGGCTCTCGTGCGTCATAAGAATAATATTGATAATCGCGTACAGATTCATCTTTGAGCACTGGCGCATCTGTCTAATACCGGATCAGATACACGTTTAAACATTTTATTATAATTGCTATCGTCTAACACGAAGACCACTTCCTACTATTAAACTTGCAGTTATTATTTTATTTTTTTTGGCGTGGGTACACAGCCAACTCTGCTAGTTTTTGATTTGCAGCTTGATTGATTATTTAACTCACATTTGCAAGCATAATTTCAGTGCTGGGTAATTTTACTGGTTGTGGTTTTCGTCGTATTAAACGTGCTAGTCCATCCTTGATTACCGAGAGCGCTTTACTAGCAACATCACCAACAGCCCCAATACGTTTATCACGATCAAAATCGATAGCTTTCATTCCTAGTTGCTTTAAAATCGGTATTGCTTTTGGGGCTATCCTTCTAAATAAACCCTGAATAGCATCACTGAGTCCATCTCCGTAGATCGCTTTGTATGTTGGTAAACGCGAATGTATCACCCTGACCATTACAGGTCCACGTTGAGCATTATGTATGATCATATTATTGTACTGTCACTGATTTTAATTACTTTCAATCACTATGATAATCATCAACAATTTCATCAATGAGAGACAGATAAACATTAATATAAATGATACCACCTGTAAATAATCGTTGACAAATATCAGCTGTTTCATTATTAATTTCTGGAGAATTATTACCAGCTCGTTTTCAGTGAATCAGAATTTCTGATCGTTCAATATCGGCAAGGACGTTGCTGGGACATGGAGTAATAAGACCACTTCCAGTTTTTGGACCAAAATATTTATAATAAGTTTCATCAATTATTTCTTCTACAGTAGGTTCTCGTTCTTCCTCACTTGTTGTTTTATCTGCTTCCTTCTCCAATTTTCCTGAGACTAATTTCCATTTTGCGTATTTCTTACTTGGTGAAGAACGTAAGTAATTCCTTCGTCAAATTTATCCAAATTCCAAATCCTCTTCTCTTTGTTTTCTTTCCAGTTCAATCTCTTTAATTCTCGACTTCATTTCTTTTTCTCTTTGTTTCTTTGATTGTTTGGCTTCTTCAAGTTGCAACTTCATTTCTTCTTCATTTTGTCTCCTTTCCAGAATCGAATGTCTAATACGCTCATCTACTATCTGGTTAAAAGTGTTAAAATTATTAACATCTTTATTACATTTGATTTGCTGAATACCAGCAGAGAAACGATATATATCCCTAATCCAATTGGCAGCTTTTAATGTTTTAACATATTCGGGTTTTACATATTTCTCTCTATTACGATATTCAAACGGAGCTATATCAAGTATTTTGCTTGGGTTTTGGATATCGGCAATACCGTCCGGCGTAAATTTATCCATAATGTTAGTTTTCACGTTTGGCAGAGATTGTGGTTGAACTTCGGGTTGTGGTTGAGGAGGTAGCTGGGATGGTGGTTGAGCTGCTTGAAGAAGGCCAGCAATATAAACAGGCAATGTCTCAAGTGCTTTTTGAACCTCCTCAGTTGCTGTAACAATTTTCTTGGTTGGTTCGATAATTGGTTTGAATAACTGTTCTGCACCTTCTGCAAACTTCACCTGAGACTCCTGACGCGCTTGTTGTTGCTGCTTGACAGCATCACAGACGGGGAAACATTTCTTAATTGCCTCTAGTCGCTCTCGAGCTAATCTAGCTGTGCGAGATTCCATAGCTGACATACAATCACACAATATTATTGTATACCATTAAATGATTTAATTACACATTAATAGCAGCAGAGAGGGTGCGACCACAAATGAGTGTCACGGTGGGCAAACAAACACATTATACAAGTTTGGAAAAACACAAACGACATAGAGTAAGAAAATAAACTAGCCCAATTAGAGAAACTCTCGGTTTTAGTTAGACTGTTCGGTTTGATGTTATTGACCTTTTGTTTTCATTTTTCGTAGAAAGAAAGCTTTATTTTTCGAAAATGGACCTTCCCCCTTTCTGCTCCGGGCAGTCAAGGGTAAGGGTACCGGAAGTACCAAAGAGAAACAAGAGGCGGACATTAATTGACAAATGAGTAACAGAGATAACATTGAAAGGAAACACTCTCACTTAAGACATTTAATTTCATATGATGTTTAGTAATTGGCAACTGTGAATAGGTCATTGGTTGTATTTGTTCGAAAGATATTGCGATAAGAAATTTGTAGATGAATTTATTTAATACAATTGATATATTTTATTAGATTGTTATACTTTTGACCTTGAGTTATTTTAACACCTAGACCGTATACATTGCTGACTGGACGCACAGAGCTATTTTAATTCTAATTTTCAACCTTCTCCGGCATTAGAAATAATACCTATGAGGCACGTGAAATTAATTTTGAATCATATGGATATTATTTGACATGCGCATTTTACAGTCTTTACTTTTCTTAATCTGTTTCTTGTTGTTGCCATTTTTAGATGTATCTAACGCAAAACGTTGACGATGCGAGAGGAACAGATAATAACAGGGACTACCAGGTCTGAAAATAGTAACCATGTGTTTTGTGTTGGTGAATTGGTGGAGTGACTATGACTGGCACTGCAATCCTCTGCACTTTATGGCAAGTTAACCTCGTGTGGCAGAAAATCACATCTTGTCCGAATGCTGTCAAATCCACACCTGTGCGGTAAATCTTGCAAAGTACTTGTTTGCAAACTATTGATGAATTTAATAAAACCTTTAACAAACCCAAAAAAAGAAATGACACATGAGCATGTCCAGATTTAGCTTATATATATATATATATATATATATATATATATATATATATATATATATATATATATATATATATATAGATAGATAGATAGATAGATAGATAGATAGATAGATACATGTATATATAATATGTTAATTACCCGTTCAAGGACGAGAATAAAACTGTAAAGAAAATAAACACAATGGGATGAGCGAGTTTAAACAAAAGAAGATAAAGATTGACCCAAAATATGTTGTAAGAAATTTGAGATGCCGTCGCGATTTTCCAACTCGCGACCTCTTGTTTGGGAACCAGACGGGAGTGATAAAAGAAAGCTTCAACATAAAATGCAACAAACATATAACAAATTGGGATGAGCGAGTTTAAAAGAAACTTTGAACATAGAATTACAAAAAGGTATTTTTTGTTAAAATTTAATTCTGTCGCAAGTTTCGAACTCGCGACCTCTTGTTTGGCAAGCGGGGCACACGGGAAGATAGAATGACAAATGTATCTGTTTATGTGTAAGACGATGATGATGTTTGTGTGTGCGTGTGCGTGTGTGTGATTACTGCCTAATTATGAAATACATGTTCCGTATGGATGATACAGACTCGTCACTAAAATGTTACATTTTCGATTAGCATCAAAAGGGGTATGCCCAAAATGGCTACTGCAATGTGTCCTTGGACAAGACGCTTTAATCAGCAATACATAACCTTCATGTGCTGCCGTAAAATGCTAAACATGCACAACAGGAAGTTTGAAAGCCCCTTTGTTATTAACCTGACTGAATAAATGTAAATAAAAACGGGTAGCTTTGTCAAACTCTTGCAGACGATTTGTGTTGATCTGGTTTCACAAATAAAGGCAGTTAGTGTCACTTATACCTTGATAAACACAAGTACGCGTCATATTGTGGGTGCCGCTTATAAAATTCCAGGAGAGCGACTAAACAGTGGATTGGTCGATAAGGTCAGAAGAAATACGCATATCCTGCAATGACTCATTTTTACGCCTGTTGATTCAAAGAAGTTTTAAAAGAGTATCATTTTGCTGAAAATGACATAGAATTGATTGAATCGTGTATATTTAACCTGTCAGTTTATCTGAACTATATACACTCTGTGCGGAAAGAACATTTACATGGAGCTCCGCGTTACCTGGATATTGATCGCCACGTGTGTTATTCTCACAGTACAATGTGGAATAGCAGCCAACACAACAGGTACGATTAGTGATTTAGTACACGTATTGAAGGTACTTTGTCAAATACATTTAGTGCAAGTTTCAGAAGCTGTATCAGTCATTTTGCTATCTACCCGTGTTCTTTGACAGTTAATAGCGAAATAAGATCCGTAAATAACAGACACAATGCCTTTCATAAAGATTAGGTCACATGATCCCACCTGTGGTCACTCTGTCCTTTTCATACAAGCGTATAAGCTCATCGCCTTTATAAGAACAAAAAATAAGAGACACATGACTATTCAGATATCTCTTCGGGGCGTGGTTGAGCTGGTGTATTCTATTTAAAGACGTGTAGTATAGGGAGGAAGTAAACTATGGAATGGAGTTGAATTTTATGCAAACATCCAAATATTTGTATAGTACCCTCTTGAGTTTTATGTTCCTGTTTTATAATTTGTCATAATTTATTTACTTTAAGTTACGAAAGAGTGTTGAAGAAGATACGTTTACTTAAATACGAAGTACATCCCTTTTGACATTTTCTTCTCTGGTTTGTTGAATTCGTGGTTTACAGGAGGAATCGTATGTATGTATGTATGTATGTATGTAAGCATGCATGTATGTAAGCATGCATGTATTTATGTACGTACGTGTGTGTGCGTGTGTGTGTGTGTGTGTGTGTGTGGTTAATTGGCACATTAGTACAATCCTGGCTATATTGTGCCTAGTAAGTTATGATATTCCACAGAAGACATACCAAACAATGGTAACAGCAAAGAAGAGTAAACTCTTTTAAATATACGGGGGTGGGGCTTGTAAACTGCACTATTTCCAAAATAGCTAAAGCATATATCGGATGGAACATCATCACAAGATGCACGTCAGGACACAAGTTCTGCCTCTATTTGTAGCCTCATGTGATATGCAAATATTGGCATGGACGCATCAAGCTTATTTTACGTCCCCGAGCCGACAAAGGAAATAGGGCGTGGGTGGTTGAACTTATTATAACTCCTCTCAACCCCGTGTATATTGTATACAAACCCCAACTTGGAGTTCTTTGTATAACTTGACGATGTAAGTTGGTCTTATTTGTCAGCATTAGAATATCCAAAATTGCACATTTTGCTTCTTGGACAATGTTTGATGCATGAAAATATAAAATGATCACCATACATTGTAAGGAATCTCAAATATCCGGTAAATGGATATATAGCTTGATTGGCTGATTTATGAAAACAGTTTACAATTAATAAGTATGCGGCTCACAGATCCGTAGCAGAAAAATAGGAAAATTATACTCAAGGGCATCTGCATGTACATATGACATGTATGATCCTTCTCCCCCTCCCTCATATTACATTATGTATGTCATACCTTATACTGATAGTGGTTGCCATGTCAGTTATTATCTTGTCATAATACACTATGAATGTCAGATTTCTAATGGCTATATATTTCATTTCATTTATGAACCCCGTCCTTCGCATTATAAATATAGGACCTTATACTGACTATGGATTTCATATCATGACTCCCTCCTCATTATACCATACACTGGCTGATTTTTTGATATCTTAAATGTCTTCAACAGAGGAGTCAAACATGAATTTGTTTAGCGATTTTGATATAAGATATCCATGTACAGAAGCCAACTAAATGTGATCGAATGTTGTTGGTCTTTTATCTTTCCATTCACTTTAATCAGGGTTTATGTTGTTAGAGCTGCGATACAATCCTTGGATTTATTTCCAGTAATTCCCCAGGTAATATGTAAACACAAAGTTCGTTTCAACCTGATTTCATTGATTAGATAGCTTTTGTACCAATTTCATTCTGACCAGCATGTAAAATGTCCTTGAACAGTGTATTCCGTCTAACTTTTAACTTGTTAAAACGTGCGTGTATTCTCACAATGGGGCATATTTCAGATATTTCGAATTCGAGGTATGAACGTTAACGTTGATAATACAATTTGCATTATATTTGCTAAATATAGTATGTATAGGTTATTGCATTTGTATGGGAAAATATGAACGAGATTTTTTTTCTAAGTAATACTGCACTACCTTTGGAATGCAGTATTAGTAAAACAAAACGAGTTCATATTTTCCCATACAAATGCAGTAACCTTTTTAATTATATACTCATTTCGTTTTCCTACCGATGGTTTACTATTAAAGGAATACACTAGAAGAAACAAAGTAATTTAAATTACACCGTATTTAAAAATAAATACACAATCATAGCTTCATCAATGCATATTAACAACATTAATGAGCACACAGCACCGCCCTGCGACCTTTGAATTTCGTTGCGCGCTTAACTATAGTTTTTAAAAGAATTCTCAATTTAGTCTACTTAAAACTGATATTTAAAGTCATATTTTGAATGAATTAGTATTGAAGAAAAACTTTCATGTGACCTAGAATTGGTGGATTTTTGTTTGTTTGTTTTTTGGGTGGGATAGGGGTTGTATCCGACACAGTTATGCTTTTATGCGTATGATGGACTGGATTTATTGTCATTTTAGCGTATTAAGGAGACGTGATTGCAGTTGGAAATGTAGTCGAAATTACAGCACAGTTTTGGTGTATATCAGGTTTTCCATGACATGGTTTATGTGATTCGGATTTGCAGAACTAAGAAAGTACATTTTAGGAAATTCAAGACACATAAATGTAAGTTAATGTGTTAATTCACATCGTGAACTAAAGATAACATATACCCTGTTAGTCTTGTATGGTCACTGTTGGAGGGACCCCAGCTATGACATGTGTCATACATTGCATGTCTTCTATAGATAGCCTAACATTGTATCAGAATAGTTAAACGGGGATAACAATCTGATTAGAATCAGATCTCCACTATCCTACGTGAAGGGCAATGGATATACGACTTTAATAAGATTAACGGGGAAAATTGCAAAGCAGCTATTGTGCAACCGTCCATTTAGCCAGCAGAAATAATACGTTTTCGTCGTCTGTACTTGTTAGCATTGAGGCTCTTAGTTTCCTACCAAAACCTTCAGTTGCATTTTTTCTCGAATTTAGTGTTTTGACTGACTTGTAAAACGGTACGTCTGGGATAGTTATGCAGTAGCCCTTGGCCTCATAATATTGTTTTTCTGTGCTATTTTTACAGACCCTATAGAGCACTGTTCATAGTCTGAACCATTCTGTTTGCGAAAATATTCCTCATAAATAACTGTATAAATATTCAGTATTTTCAATTATTGCGTCTCTCACGTTTGTTGTTAACTTTGCGAATATCACATTCATTCGTCTGCATGTTTAAAAGTGTGAACTTGTCCACGTCGCTAATTTTATTGTCTCTACGCTTAGATGAGCGAAACAGTTCGTTTAGTTCTTCCACAAACAAATCTAGTAAACCAAAAGCCCAAACTTGTACAAAATGAGCGTAAATTGTTTGTTTACAAAGTAGTTTCTAATACACTATGCTATGTTTAGACTCACTTGCCGTCCTGTATGAAAAGAATAGGCTAAAGTGACCCCATTCACTACTTCTGTGTGATGTATCCCTGGTAGGGGCAATAAGGGAGACTAAGCCGTCTCAGGCTCCTACATTTTAAGCGTCTCTAGGGCATAATTTTAGCAATCTATGTGTACAGAATTTTTAGGGAACATTCTTGTAGCTGTAGATACACGTTGATTTAGTGGGTAGCGGGTACGTATCAGCTCCGCCTCGCCATCACCCCACCTCCCTCACTCTGTTTTTCTTTGGGTGGGGGCGGTGTGTGTTCACTAGTCCCCCACCCACCCACATATACACTAATTCCTCAATCTGGATGTATGCATGTTTGTTTTTTCGGATTGTTCGTGACATTACAAGGTCGGTTTACCGACAATATATAGATAAATTATGTAGTTGAAACCACTGATTACAATACTTCTACGCTGTAAATAACTATTATTTTCTTGGGGGGATGGGGCGAGTGGTCTAAAGCGCTTTCAGTTACGGATCACTGCCATCTCACTTCCGTCTGCGTGGGTTCGAGTATAGAATTCGGCCAATGTGGGTATGTGAGACAGCTTGCCAGTATTCTTCCCGGGGTTTCCCCGGGTTCTTCCTCCACCATTAATACTGGACGCCATGAATATCCTATTGTGTGCTGAAAAATGGCGTTAAACCCCACTGAAACAACAACTTGTCTGGGGCCTCTCTTGGCAGAGTGATCTTAGGCGCCCTTCTTTACAGATTACCGACAGCTCACCTCGGAGTGCGTCGGTTCGAGTCTCAGACTCGGACAACGTATGAATGCCAGAAAGCTTGCCTGTGGGTCGGTTGTTCTTCCCAATGTTCACTCGGATTCGTCCTCTACTAAACGTATAATATGCTTGTATGAGCATATCTATCAATGTATCATATGCTGAAAAATGGTGTTAATTCCATAACAGCAACAACAAAGGCAACTTACTTGTCAGACCCTAATGTGTGTGTATGTGTGTGTGAGAGAGAGAGAGAGAGATAGATTTAACGTAGCTTTAATAATGTGAGTCATATCGCTACGATATCTGCAGCAATGGCAGTTTACAGTGATTCTAGCGCTGTGACATAATATGCCACCCAGTCACATTAACCTGACACCAGGCCGACCAGTCCTAATACTAACCTCTTAATGCTGAGCGCCAAGCAAGGCACCTGTTAGTACCATTGCTATAAGTCTTTCTGATGTGACTCAGCCGGAGTTCGAACGCGCGACCTCCCGCATCTGAGGCGGGCGCTCTAACCACATAGGCCACCAGAACAGTCTTAGATGGTAATGATGTTAAACATAAAATAGGAAGCAGTTAATTTGGTTTTCGGTCAGATGAAACCTGGCTTGTCTATTATCAGGTCATAGTTTTAGTCCTCGTGGCATCAACGCCATATTGCTTTATTCATGTTGGAAATTGTTATGAACTAATGTTCTCTTTTAACAACAAGGCGCAGTTGAAGTAAATGCAAACAAAACTAGAGTTTTAACTGTATACTTGTTTGTCTGTTTTTATATATGAAAATATTTCTCTCGACCAATCGCACCGGTGTCTAGTGTTTAAAGCGTCCGCCTCGGATGCGGAAGGTCGTGGGTTCGATTCCCGGCCGAGTCATACCAAAGACTTAGAAAAATGGTACTAACAGCTGCCTCGCTTGGCGCTCAGCATTAAGAGGGTAGTGTTAGGACTGGTCTGCCTGTTGTCAGGATAATGTGACTGGGTGGGACATCATGCTACATGTCTGCTAGACATCGCAATAAACTTCCACACGGCAGACATCGTAGCGATATGACTGAAAAATTGTTAAAGCTACGTTAAAAGTCCAAATCACACACACACACACACACACACACACGACCAACATTCTTATATATAATGTATCTAACTCTGCACTTCTTTACGCAATGAACCTACGGAGATTTTTTATTGTTTTCATTTTATTCATTAGCTGACACATGCACTATGGCGTCGGCAAACGCACATTATAAATGAACATCTTAATCACGAAACTGTTTCAACGACTTGCCAAAGTCTGTTCTAAACCCGGCTTCATCCTGTTACCCTGCACGATAATATTTTTTTCTCGATATTTAATATAATCACTCATTGGTATACAGGATGTATGTACCTGACTATTAATTTATATATGCCTCGATGCCTGTCAATAGCATCCGGAGTGATAGTGTATTAGATGAGAGCTACCTGTTTGGTGACTGTTACGCTCGGATACTCTAAAAAATTATCTTACCCGTATGATAATTTTCTTTAACAACGTATGATAATTTCATACTATATCATCACGCATCCTCGTGTGTGTTCCAATTACAGTATTTTCTTCTCCGTCTGATGTCATAATTATCAAATAATTAAGTTCCCGCTTTCTAAAATCAAGCTGCCCCATTGAGACGACTGCTCATACGTTTAACAGAACAAAAGCAACATCCGAAATAGCATTAATAACAATGTTAATCGTACAGAACATTTTCTCCTTCAAAGGCTTTAATTGTTGATGCTGCTAATTTCCTTGTTATTGTTTTTTCAAGTGTCATTCGTATTCTTCTTGTTAGAAGTTTTCGGTTTTTCAATACATTATGAATGAAAGGAAAGAAATCTTTTTCAACAATTTTGTTTATGTTCAGATACTATTCAAATTGTGAACTATGCCATTGCTTTGATTAATGTAAATATACGACTTGCACATTGTTTTCCACCAAAGAGACCGCATAGCATTAGGCAAGGAAGGATAAGTTCGTCTAATGAAGGAATCGTCTCGATTGTTGCCTAACTGCTGTGTGCTTTGATACGCGTTGTTCAACTCAAGTACACAATACAGTCTCGTTCTATGTTACAGAAAGTCATCTCAGCACTGAAACGTCATCACACAGTATCTCAGTACATGCGTCAGAGGAGCTACTGTCGACATCAGCAGCAACAAAAATAATAACAGTGCCATTAGCTACAAACACAACAGTGACAACAACACTAACAATAAGCCACGGTTCGACCAGCTCGCCTTCAACAACACAACATGGTCCAACCGTAGCGCAATCGTCGACATCAGCTAACACATCCAAAACAGACAACGGTGATAACAATACTGAATCTTTCACATCATCATCGACAGAGTCACAAAAAAAACCATAAATTCTTCAACTGATATTTTAAATAAAGAAAACACCATGTTCATTAACTAATTCATTTAGCACGTTTTTGTTGCTGTGTAATACATAAACATGAAGTACAAACTATTCCTTGACCTAGGGGTTCGATAAGTTTGTTGTTCTTGTAGGGTTCAACGCGATTGTCAGCACAAGATAGGCTATATATGCCGGTCATTATAACTAGTGGAGGAAGAGCCATGGAAAACCCCGGGAAGAACCACCGACCCACGATAAGCTACTGGCAAGCTTTCTCACGTACCCACGTTAGCCGAGCCTGAGACTCAAAACCACCCTGACAGAGGTGATATAGCAGTGATCCTGAACGGTAAGCACTTTAGACCACTCGGCCAATCGGTGTCCCCTCGATAAGTTTGGTAATGTGCGAAAGATCGGGTCATTATCAAGGTTTGTGTTTTCATGCAAGATGATTCTTTGGGACTCAGTAGGAAAAAATATTTTAAGATTCCTTCTCCTTGTATTTAAGCTGAAACTCCACACCTATTGCACCAAATCTGACCATTTTCTTAGTTTTGATACCTGAATTAATAAGACCTATGCTTTCCTGACTGATTTCAGATTAATTGTTTTGCTGACAGTGATATTTTTAGTAGTTAATATTCTGTTGACTGCGGATTCGCGAAGATAGTCACGAGATGCTTGTTGAGTTTGTTTTACAAGCAACGAATAAAGAGTGCAATCTATATAGTAAGTGTACAGTGTGGCATGATTGACTAACCTTGTCATAATTCATAAGAAGAGAAGATTCGTTGATTTCAGCTCTCGCCGATCCTAAATCTGTTTCAGTTGTCATGTTTTAAGGATAATTATTTCAGTTAATTAAACTTAATGAAGGACAGCGTAATTATCAATGAGATGTGTTCGTGCGATAACGTCAAAAAATATGGGAACACACCCGTTTATGTTAGACAGACTCTTCCTGGTATATAACTTCTGTTTCATCATATAGTCATATAACGTGAGGCACGTAACTTTTATATTCCAATAGTATGTAAGCGTTGATCATCTGACTCTGCTAGCTCACGTCCGATAGGAACATAAACGACAAATTCATAAAACCGTGGCCTGGACGAAAATATTTATTTTATTTCATTATCTTGAACTATTTATTCATGTGGACCAGAAAAAAAAAACAAATGTTTAAAATGTTAAAGTGACTTTATATGTGCGGCAAAAATACTCATTTGTGGACACATTTTTGGCATAAGTTAGAGAATTAACAGTTCGGCATATACAGCTTTAACTCGTGAGACAACTGGTTGCAAATTAAACTTGCAACAAATAGAACCAGTTGTGAGTAACATATCTTCACAAGAAATAGAGTTTTTCAGGGCGGTCCGTCAATAAAGGCGAACTAAGCGGTTGCCTAGGGTACCAATTTAAATGGGTCCACACATTTTAGGAGAGGGTTTAGAGGCGGAGACGGGCACCGATTGCATGGTTCGCCCATGGCGACAGTTGCTGGCAGCTATTCTATACGGCCTCGGGAGTTGTTTCCAAAATAATTTATACGTGTGAGATCGAATAATTTTGTTCGCCGACCAGAATATCATAATTGACGTTAAGCCTAAATTTGGTAATATCGTTGCCCGATAGCGATGACAGCTAATGAGATTAACAAAACAACAAGCAGCATCTTAAATAGTAGCAATAAAAGGCTTAATCATTCTGGACTTTTTCTTTTTCTAATGTTTTAATTGTTGCTGCTGCTGTTTCCCTTATTCTTGGTCTTTTCCCCGTGTTATTCGTATTTCACTTGGTAGACGTTTACATTTTACCCATATATTATGAATAAAAAGAAACATTTTTTTCTCAATTTTTCTTTCTGTTCAGATAGTATGAAAATTGTGAACTATGCCTTTACCTTTAAGACTTTAATAAATGTAAATGTACGACTTGTAAAGTATTTTCCACTTTAGAGACTCTAGAGCATTAAGCAAAGAATGATAGTTCATTTCAAGTAAACAAGTTAACCCCATTCTATATTTCAGAAAGTCATCTCAGCACTGAAATGTCATCAAACAGTTTCTCAATACATATATCAGGCATGGTTCAGACATCATTAGCAGCAGACACAACAACAGCAACAACAACACCAGTGACGTCAGCGACAGGTACAACAGTGACAGCAACAACAATCAGTTCCCCTTCAACAAACCAGCTTAGTTCGACAATAGCGGAATCATCAACATCAACTAAAACATCTTACACGGTCAATGGGAATAATAAGACTGAATCTTCGACTACAACATCGACTGTGTCACACAACACCAACAATTTTTCAACTGTCATATTTAGTACTGAAAGCACAACATCATTTCCATCGATTACTGTTTCCACATCTACGTTTTCCTCTATTTCACCTTCTTTTTCATCAACAATCCCAATAATCAAAAGCTCAGCTCAACTTTTAACGTCTAGTGCACATACTTTCAATGGTACACATGCGGAAATTTCGACCTCAATTTCTACAAGTGTAACTAATGACTCGTTGTCTTCAATTTCAAAATCGAATGCCGCTCCATCCAGTACAACGTCGTCTCTTCCAACAATAGGCACAACGATCTCTACACCTACGTCCTCGACAATGTCTTCTACAAAAATGGCAACCTTACCGTCCAGTACAGTAACGTCTTCTATTCCAACAATGAGCACAACGATCACTACAACGATTTCTACACTTACGTCCTCGACAACGTTTTCTACAACAATAACAACCCTACCGCTCATTACAACAACGCCTGCTTCAACAATGAGCACAACGAGCTCTAAAACTACGTCCATGACACCCTCTTCTTCGCCAACCAACAGCATGCCGTTTACGACATCATCTGCAAGAACAAGTGAACAAACGATACACCCTACTCCCAAATCAAGCACCACGCAGAAACATTCTTCAGTAGAGCCGACCGGCGAATCCTTTCGTGGTCCAGAAGAGTCAGGTCTCTCTTCAGGCGGAAAGGCAGCGCTCGGAATTTGTATCCCACTTTTGATCCTGTTGATAGCTGGAGCAACCTTCTATTTCTACAGAAGGTAAGGCGGTTATATGTTAAAGGAATGTACTAACACAGTGTGGCGAGATTTCCATATTTCGATCAATTCAAGACATACATAGTTGTCTGATGTAAATATAAAATTTCTAATCACGTGTCATAAAATAAAGAATCAAAGTAGAGGCAAAAGCTTTTGAAAATCTAATAATTGTATCATAAACTCAACTAGAAGCACGGGTTGTATGTTTGAAAGTGGTGATTTAAGTGCAACGACAAATCCCTAGATCGTCGTCGAAAATCAAGACAAGATGTTTTTGAGGTTATCTCCATCAAAACAAGATTTCACAAAGGAGTGGAAGAAACTTATCATGGGTTTAACCATTTTCTTTTTTCATTTCTTTCTTCCCCTCTTCATTTGTAACTCAAGGCAATTCAGTGATTCATTCATATTTGCCAATAATCCTATCAAAATTCATACTTAAATGGCAAATCTAATTTTGCTTTATCCATGTGCAGGTAGCTGTTATTTTCCCCTTTGTTTTCCTTTGCTAAACAACTTTCACTGTCTAAAATCATCATCAAGCACGATGCAGAAAAGTCTGGTTCAAATATTTTTTGAAGTTAGTTTATTTAGAATCACATATAGTACTGTTATTAATAACAATTCAAAACCAAACAAAAATAATTTCCTGTAATCTGACTGACTAAATGGTCAGAGTTGTAATTGATTAATAGTTGTATCATCTTCACGTGCCCAAACGATGGTGATATATAATGCCAACAGCATCCCTGAGGTGTAACATCTGTTCGTCAGTGTTCTGTTTGCATGCATGCATTTCTGCATCATATATCACATATTAAAAATTAGACACAATAAATGTTTATTTCATTTTATCTGCAAGACTGTTCATATATCTTTTATTCCGTGTTCCATATTTTCGAATAAAATGTGAGTTTTAAGACTTAATTTTTTTGGAAAAAGTACATTGTTAGTTTATTCTGCTCTAATTTTATGATTTTTACGTTTTCGATTCATACCAGTATAATATCTAAAGCTAGAAAACACCTCTTTGCTTTTAAGTTTTGCTATAGATTTTTCATAGGGTTCAAACTCCATCAAGTGTTGTTGTCTCACTTCTGTAAGTTCCCGCCAAGAAAAAGAAAGTAAGAAATCAACTCCATTGATTTAACTATCGTCTGATAAAACTATTACTGAGCTATGATTTTAGTCAACACAGGGATCTATGAACCCCAGAAAAATGATGTTCAGACTAGCCTTCAACCTTGGTGATTATTTTGTTACTGTTTTTTTGTATGCTTGTTTTATTAAGTTTTCTAGTTCTGGTCTTGCAAAACCTCATCAGAAGTGAATTATTGTATAATATCACAACACACATTGATTCATTGCATACGTTTGATAAATGTTCATTATATAAATATATATATATATATATATATATATATATATATATATATATATATATATATATATATATATATATATATATATATATATATATATTGTATTAAATGCTTATATTTTTCAGACAAAGACTGCGAGGAAACTGGCACATATCATCCATATCATACCAAAAATGGTCCCACAGTAGTGATGCTGATGCAGAAGTAAATAAACGCCCCCAGCCAACTCTCTCTCTGTCTCTCTCTCTCTCTCTCTCTCGTTCATGTGTGTGTGTGTGTGTGTGTGTGTGTGTGTGTGTTTTATTTGCAGTTAATTTTCTGACAATGGCGATACACAACATATTTTTGATAGAATACGTGTTGGTGGTGGTAACAGAAAAAAAGCAGGACATTAAGTGGCTCCTTCCGCTTGCTTTTTCTTGAAGACTCGTTTTGGGCTATTTAAAAATGTTTATGTTGAATGAGCAGCACATAAAATGACTTTTCCTGCAGGGGGTCACGTCAAAAGGAGTTTTATTATTAATAAAGGATTTTCTAGCTACCGTTTCTTTCTTTTCCTGATTTTTTTATAATTTTGTTTTGGTTGAAGATTTTAATTTGGAAGAAACTAGAAATTTAGATGGTAGACTGAGAGGTTGGAAACAGTCGTGTGTGCAATATCACAGAAACATAGATATACATGATACTTTATTTATATGCCGAATTTTATGTTGAGTGTTTTGTTTTGTTTTGTTTCAGAATGTCATGATTAATCACCGATAAGACAAGATTCATCCAGCTCACATATTTAACAACTTGTAACGGACTGAATCACAGAATGTGCAAGACAATACTACACTTTAATTGTGACTAACGGCTGTTGGATGAAAACAATAAATGATTTTGATCTGATCATCAGAAAAGACTATATCGATTGAAGAAAAACTAAAACCTACATGGATGCACAGTAAATAGTGTTAACTCTTCGTACAGATTCATTACAGCGTTATCGGCATGTTACACAAAAGAGGACTTCATGTGTAAAGTACAAAGACAGTAAAAGTTTCAATATATGCATTCTTTTATATGCGTTCAGACAAGAAAGAAAGAAAAAAAGTCTTTCATATTGCCATTTTCCAAGCCTCACATGATCTGTATTTTAAGAACTTTATAGGTAAATATCAGTATGGTCAATTTAAATAAAAATTATCCAAAAATGAACAAAGATTTACTGATTAAACAGACATCACTTATATGCAATTGACTTTATGAGAAAATATATTTACAAATATTGTCGACATGATGTGTGTTCAGACGTTTTCATCTATGTGGTACCAAAACTCGATACAGATAACCACGAGAACTCGGGAGAGAAGAAAGGCAGTGTGCGTCATTGTTTGTGTCAGCAAATATAAATTTCAGGCTACTTTGCAGCATTTTGTACCAAAGAACAGCACATACATCTCAGTTTTCAAAAACAATTTTGTCGTCTGCCATGCTCTTGGGTGGTTGAGTTATATTAAAAAATAAAGGGTTTGGATATTTTAGTTTTCTTTAAAGATTCTTCTCTTCAAAACAAGTTGAACATTTTATAAAAAAAGTTTCTGTTCCATTTTGCAAAATCATAATCGAACATTTGGTCATATAATATTTCCGTCCAATCTTATAATGTTTCGATACGTCATCACACCAATACCCAAGAGCAGCAGGACAGACTGACTGACGAAGCGATTGGACCACGCTGAGCTTTCTTTTACTATTGTTCACTTCCATGACAGCCAAAACAGGCAGGCCTCTACTTGTAAAATGGTTTGCTTCGACCTTACCTCCCAACAACAATGAAATGAAAAGCTTGGTATGTAGAATATGCCTAGCTCTTTTGTGTAGTTTGTTATGTCTCTCTCAAGACATAAGGGCCAATGTAAAATTGAATTTCAAACCCCGTTAAAAACATGGCCAATGTTCTTTTTTCAACAGATGCGGGTTACTTTTCAATTATTTAATACTAATTTACCCAAAAATGACCAGTTGTACAATTAGCCGTCTACAGATTGAATACTGAACCATTTGGCCAAATCTCACAACTGCAATATCATTCGCTGTACACTGGAAAATTTAGCCCATGTTTACTACGTTTGGTTACGGTTGTCTCCTGTTTGGATGGAGGATGCTGGCGTTAACGTTTCTGGAGCTTTTGATCATCAGTTGCGATAGAAAAGCAAAATGACATAATTTTTAACTGTCTGCCTCAAAAATGTATGTATTAATTAGACATCGCTTACTGTCAAAGTGAAGACATATTTCTACAAATTCGTTAGTCCGTGCATCATTTAGATGAATTAAAGAAAAATGTAATTTAGAGTGCTTTACTTTATACTTTGACTTTCTTTAGCACATTGTTATATATAATGATTCAGAAATGGAACGATATCTTTGCAAAAGCACGGACGAACTACATTCTTGACCCTGCATCTTAAATATGAACAACCGTATTCAACCAACTTTTGTCCAATATACAAGGAGTGACTCTCAGTCACGTCAGCAGCGAATACTTCCCAGTATGTATTAATATAATATTATTTGCTGCAAATTTGCTGGGGGGGGGGGGTGCGTAGTGGGGGTGAAGAACTATTTAAAGGAGGAATCTACTAACGAGATATAAATTTCGTACTGTTATTATATATCGTCAGCATTTTTATTACATTAACAGCACAAGAAAGAAACCTAGAAACAATATGTAACCATTCTCATATTTTATGCCGCCAATTTTTTTCAGGAAAAATGGCAAAATTGTCGTAATAAACATCAAATATGCTTTACCACTGTGCATATATGAAACAAATCTTTAACTTGTTATGGGTATATTCTTTGATTTCCATTGTAAACACTATTTGCGAAATACTTATTGATGTTTCCATGTCCCTATTTGGGTTCATAAGATGTCGTACCGCTGCCTTAGAAATAATAGCCGCAAAATTAGCATAAGTCTGTTGCAGTACCATTCCTTCGCAAACAAACGTAATGAGACTGGATAAACGTTTTTTACTGTATATTGTCCTCTTAAAGATGTGTCTACCCAAACGGTTCCCATTTCCAACGTGTGCATTTTGATTCGTCCCACAAATACCTTGTAATAATGCACATCACCCGTATGCCGAGTGACTGCATAACGGAAGATATGTATAAAAATGGTCTTTATGATATGATGTCAAAACTTTTCATCTCGCTGGTGCCAAATAATATTCCAGATAAGCACGTGAACTCTAGGGAGAGCAGTTGTAACGTCCTTGATTGTATATGCCAGCAAATATCACTATTAAAGCATTTTGCAAAAGGACATGATTTGGTATTCACAGTCTGGCCTTAAGTAAGTTTCCATGTATAATAACATCTTTCCTTTCATACCCTATCCTACACAAAACGAATAAGAACAATTATTTGGGAACTAAGCGATGTATGTTAATTGATGAGATATTTAGGTCCTCAACAAAAAGCAGAGACTGGAAAATTAACCGATTTAAAGTCAGATATTTAAATCCAATTAAGAGCAGAAACAAGAGTAATCACCTAACCTGTTTTGAAACGCATATATTATAACATTAAAGAGAGAATATGTCCTCAGCTTCTTAAAAAATTAATAATAGAAACACTTTCTCAACACTCCCACATGTAAACACTCACCTATAGCAACTCTATGCAGTACCTGCTGGCCATTGGTCAAGATCAAAACATCCTTGAACTATACTGTACTAGATATGCGGGGACTGACACAAGTACGATACATAAAGACGTCGTGCAAACTAATCGATTCACCTCATGCGTACCTTTAAATAATACATTAATATTTCACTTAAATAATTTTGAAATGAAAACGAGTGCCTAGTGTGAGATTTTTGGTTCAAATTTGTGGTGCTTCCTTTGTGTAATAAAGAGAAACAAATTATTGAATGTTCCGGATTAATTCAAGCAGTCCTGAATGTTCCGATGTACCACAATGATATAATCCAGAATGTCTTTGAATGAGTTCTCCATAATCACAAAGTAGTGTTTTAGTCCAATAAGTCTGAGTACTTTGTAGTTCCCATGAATAATGTAAATAAATAATTCGTCTTAAATTATTCCTGAACACAACTATAAACTTTGATCAAAGATTCCAAAAGGCTGAAATTAAACAGAAATAAATAATTGTTTACCAGATCCCCATTATATACAAATTTCACTTGATCTGCGACGTAATAGATTACTGTGGGGAGAAGAAAAAAACTCTAAATTGTACACAAGGTCAGGTTTTAAACTCAAAGTTTCCTCCTGAACAGTTATGTGTATGTTATTGACTTTTAATAACCCAAGTTCTTCTGTTTTTGTTTGTTGTCTATGTTACTGTCATTCTCTTCCTTAGGTCATTTTCCGTCTGACCTATGGAAAATGCTTCACACTTCACACACATTAAAGCACAGACCACGATTCTTGAATTGCAATTCATGTCATGTTCTTAGGTTTTTGTTTGATGTCTGTGTATTCTAATTCTCTTCCTTAGTTCATTTTTTGCCTGACCTGTGTAAAAGGCATCACAAATAAATAATGCATAAATCATTTATTTTTGCATTAATATGTGTGAATTCAATGCATTTAATTTTATGTATAAGTATGGTATATATATATATGATTTAATTTTATGTACAAGTATGGTATATATATATATATATATATATATATATATATGTAGGAACGTTGTTAACATCTCGCCACAAAAACAATGATGTAAATAATATTACAATGTCAAATTGTTTATTTATAAAACTATTAAAAAGAAATGATGTATTCACCTTTAGAGCATCCATAAAGATGATGCAAAAGTGATCAAAAGAATAAAGCATAGATATTTTTCTGATCTTCTGTTACATTACATAATTTTTCTATGTATTATCTGAAAATGGATAGACTAAATTTGTCATTCATATATATATATATATATATATATATTTATACTGTATATGTATGTATATGTGTGTGCAAGCCAGAATATAAATAAGGAAACAATTTTATTAGTCAATGACCTTGACCTTCTGAACCACAAATCAATTAGTTTATCTGTCTCTTGTAGACCAAGCTACTTGCCGAAATTGGAAATGTAATATGTGAAGCAGAACTCCTGTTATTGCAGTGCAACACATTTCCTTCGACCTTTATGAACCCCAAATAAAGACTGTTCTTTGTCCATTATAGAGCAGCCAACACTAAAATTTTAGTGAAGGACTGTAAAGGAGAATGCAAGTCTTGATATGGAAATCTAACTGTTAATAGACTATTGGTCAGACGGACATCACTGTAACATTTTCCCATGCTCCCCGTTTTAAAGCATGGTTGTGAAAAATGTAAGGCTTGGTATACAAAATTTTAGGCTTGGTGCACTCACATGATCTTATGATCTACATCCAATAATTAAAACGAGATCTGACTAATGTTTGTTTCACCTTGCAAAATTCATGGCAGGGGAACAAAACTGAAAGAGAGGTTTAGGAAACAAGTCAGAAAAATTAGAACCTAAATAAATATAAAGCTTGAGATACAAAAGACTCGTGATTCTGTCATTGTAACCAAGAAAATTATTAAGCATATTAACCAATTGGGCAAAGGATTTAAAAATTGGTTTGTAATGATCAATTCTGTTGTTAATGGTAGCAGTTGTAAGGACACAGTTGTGGCGATAACACATGTATACGTTTATATCACCATTGGTTCCATTTTATCATAAGCAAATACTAATATCCCTCATACTACATGTAGTCTTAATTATAAGATGGTTTTAAGTTTTTTCTTTTCTTTATTTCAATAGAGAAGTGACTAAAAATTTCATAAACTGTTTTGAGAAAAATATTTTAAAAATTATGCTTTCATTTGATTACCATTTTCTGTTTAAATAAGTCTGTACAGTTTGAAGTATTAAATAAATGCCGTTTACCTCTGTTATACTAAATTCACTTTGATTTTATTTTGAAAAAGAGACACCAAATACCTTAAAATACCTTAGGGGGATACACAAACACATAAAATCCTTTATAAAATTTTGGCTTAATAGGGGGACTCATCAAAGGTTACTAGCTAACATAACTAGGAGCTTGAGAGGGGCTGAGGTAAGTATATCTTGCATGTAATCCACAATCCAATAATAATTTGGCTCTACACTTATGTACTTCTTAAAGCATAGTAGGTACAAGATAAAGGTGTATGCATCTGCAATAGACACAATGGAGAGAATGTTGGCATACTGCTAAAAGTATAAAAGTTGTAGAACATGAAGAGCTATACCTTGTGTTATTGCTGTTTGTGGCTTTATATATCAAATTTGTCTTTATGTATCAGTCAAATATATATTCAGTCTCAAAAGTCATACATTTTGTTTCTTCGACATGTATCATGTATATTTGCACCGTTTGTTGCATGTATTATGTTAATGTTGTAACAGTCCATTTTAAATGATATATTAATATTTATCCTGGATTATATGCAGCACAAAAAAAGTCAGTAATTCTCAAAAGCGCATTATAATAAAATAACTCGGAATCCGAACTAAGGTATCACGGAAAAATTTGGTTACAGATCATGCTAGTGTAATAAATGTTCTATAATGAGGGAGAGAGAGATTTTTTTATATTAGTTTACATCAAGTTTCGGGGGGGGGGGGCCAAGTGGCTCAGTGGTCAAAGGCGCTCTCCGTTATGGATCACTGCCATCTCACCTCTGTCTGCGCCAGTTCAAGTCTCAGATTCAGCCAATGTGGGTGTGTGAGAAAACTTGCCAATAGCTTCTCATGGGTTGGTGGTTCTTTCTGCGTTTTCCCGGGTTCTTCCTCCACCATTAATACTGGCCACCATGTATAGCCTATCGTGTGCTGAGAAATGGTGTTAAACCCTACAACAACAACAATTACAAGCTTCTGGTGAAAGTTTCATTACATTTAATTTCCATGTAACAGATGCCATTGCTTCACATGACCTCCTTTTTCTCTCCAAACTCTTTGGACTTGCCCAAAGACAAGAACCTGATAAACTTGATACAGCCTGAGGTAAATTTGATCTTGTCCTGGTTGTCAGTCAAGTGGATTTGTCATTTCCTGCATCCCTAGAGCTAGACATATTCATAATAAAACTTGTCCACTGGCAGGGATCTCCTAGGAATTTTCTAAAGCATCAGGGTAAGTGCATGACTGCATCACAAAATGTTTCAAAACCAAGTGTTATCCTATTAGTGAACAAATCAATGAAATAAGGCAGAACATATATTTTCATAACATTCTTTATTTCCCAAATTTATATCATATTTTCATGCCAGATCTCATTAGCTTTTTTCAATTTAAATACATGGTAATATCAAATTTTTCTGGGTTTTCTTTGGGGATGAAATTCTAACTGCCCTGAATCAAAACTTTATATAAAAAATATGTTTGTGTCCTTTGCGATACTTACTTTGGAAGAGAAGTTAATTATAACAAGAGTAGCAAGGGGCATAAATAATCTAAAGTAGCCTAGACCAATAATTCAGGATCCATGTTGGAATATCTGGGTGAAATTAGTTCTCTATCCAACCAGAATAGGACAAAGGCAGTCAAAATAGGGAGAAGAGAGTGTAGAAACGTAAAAAAATGTATAATGTTCACTCATTCAGGGTTTATACAGAATTCTGAATGATAAATTCAAAGACTTTTCTCAAACTTTCAAAGACCACAAACATAGATTTCCAAGACCTATTTTCACTAACATTTTGTATATAAGTTATGTTATTTAAGAAAACAACGAATGCAAAATACTACAAATGAAACTGAATGGGTCAGTAAAAGAAAGAAACCAGGAAAACTCGACTACATCTGAATCTAGCAACATTGGACAATTTTATTTGTGATTATGGAAAGAAATTAAAATGTTTTGGTTTATTTCAATTATAAAAGACTTTTAAGGACCTCAGGATAATCTGCTCAATTTTTCCAAACTTTTAAGGCCTTGAAAATGCTACCTCATTTTTCACAAACTGTCAAAAACCTTCAAAGACCATATGAACTGTGTCATTTCTTCAGGTGTCATTTATGAATTTTCATTAGGAACTGCATAAACTGCTATGTAATTTCTGGCACTAAAGTCAGGAACAAAAGACAATGACTATGTAATATGGTAATTATGCTGGATTATCTTAATTGTATACCTAATTATACACCCAAAAAGTGATAAAAACAGTGTCACTCAGGTGATAAAGATTAGAATTTGATGACATGACTGTTTATAAGAATAACACTCAAAGGATAGTGGGAAACAAAAGTATATTGGCACTGGTGCATTGAATATTGGTGGGTTCAAAAGCATCATGGGGTAAAATGATAGTATATCAGAACTGCAATGGTAAATGGGCCTGTGGAGAACACTGACGGGGGTAAAAACAACATCATTACACGAAATAAAAGAAACGGCGATTCAGAATGATACAAGATACACCTTGACCAGGTTCCATACAAACATATCATGCCTACAACCATGTATTTGCCAGTAAGATTAAACTTTCACAATGAAGTTTAGCTGTATACAACATTTGCTAATTTAAATTAAAGTGGATCATTGTGGTGTGGTTCAGAATGATGCAAGAAACACCTCAACCATGTTACATGAACATAATACGCCTATAGCTAGCGATATGAGTGGAAGAGAAAACATCTACACTGGGGTAACCTTAATTAAAAAATTATTTTTGTGAAAACAAGGCAGGTCACTGTGTCCTAATTTCACCCTGACAGGTTCATACCAACAGGAGGGATGATCCTAAGTTCCATGAAGGACTACTTCATAAAGCTGGCAGGATTATCAATAAAACAAAACTTTTATACTATTAATCAGACTGATAAGTGCAATTAATGTATACATCTGGCAGCAGTAGCAGCAAAATAAAGTTTTATACCATTAACCTGAATGGTAAATTCCATGAGGAACCAATGCATAGCTGGCAGTATTATTGGTAAATTGAAACTTTATCAACCTCATTTTGGATATTATCAATAATGCCATTAGTAAAGACATAAGCTCTGTTGTATTTCAAACTGGTGAGATAATGAGATCACAGATTTTTAGAACAATGATATATTTCAAGAAAATCAACATTCAGAGAGATTTATGATACTATCAGTCTTTGAAATGGTGTTAGCCTGCAATTCAACACAGAAACTTTAATGTAAACATGCAACAAAGACCTTTCCATTTTGAATGAGTAAGACATAAATGCCAACATTGCATGGAAAAAAAGCTGTGACTTTCATATACACTCTTCTGATGAAAAAGAAATATGGTAAAAGAACCCACAACATTTAAAGGTACTTACATCATTTTTAATGGCATGATTGTAGAAGTTTACAACAAAGAAACTGTAAATTGATATAGTAAAAAGCTGAACACAATATTTTATCACTGTCGGCTTTGCTGTTTTGACAACACAAGATCTCTCAAACTGGTTTCACTTTCCTTTATACTTCGTTCCAAATACGCCTTAGTATTCTGCAAAAGATAAAGGTACAATCATTTATCTTTTAGTTAAATCTCAGTTCAAATTTTGAGGATATTTAGTTTTGCCTTTGAATACAAAACTTTTCATTGGAAAAAAAACGAAAGCACATGCCTGTAGGTATAAAAGAAATCTTACTATTGCTAAAATCACAGATTACATCACATCATCTCAAAATTCATCCAGAAAATATCAATATAAAATGTCCACTGTTCAGATATAAATTGTCAGCTCCTCAGACATTATCAAGATAAATAATTAATACAAACAACTGTTCATATTTATAAATGATAAATCAAAATGGATCTTCCGTCCTGATCCACTCCATGCGATCTGATTTCAAATTTCTGTTTATTTCAGATATTCTGCACCTAGATGCTGGACAAACTGAGTTTATTAATTAGTAACACAATTGATATAATATGTAACATTTTACAGTGTTGAACAGAGTTCAGTGATGCAACAATGGGCTGAAAAAGAGAAGCACTCCATAAACACAGGAAAGAAGGAGCTAAAGAGTTATCTACCTTGCCCATATTCAAATGTACTGTATAAACACCAGAAAAGAGGAAGCTATACAGAGTTGTCTACCTTGCCGCTATTCAAATATCTGCTTCTTCAAAAATGCAGCAAATAATAAACAATGTCCATCTCAGATACCCCATTCACTATGAAATGCCCAATTCCCTATGAAATACTCCATTCATTGTGAAATACCCCACAAATATTTGTGAAGATTTCATTGGTGAATGAAGTGTTCAATGCTGAGATAAAACTGACTATATAAATGAAAATTTAAAACAATTCAAGTCAATGAAAATCCACTGCAAATTACAAGGAATGATGTCGCACTTGCTCATTCTATCCATTTTCCAAAACTACCTCAATCATAAGAATTTGAAATTACATCACAGGTACACTTCTGAATGCAAAGAATACTACTTTTATATGCATAAGCATCATCACTATACACAATTATAAGTGTCTGCAAAAATGGAGATCAATGCTAATGCATAGTCAATGGGGATTGAAAACAAGATTGATGTGACCATCTTTGGTGGTGTTGATCTGCATGTTTCATGATGAGTACAGCTACGATACTACAAAAATTACATAACAATACATGTAAAAGTGCCCGATAAATGAAGCTAACTTTTTATGTAAAAATGTAAAGTTGGCAATGAAGGTTATTAAAATGACACTGCTTAAAAAGTGATACATCATTTTAAGGCTAAATTTAAAATATCCTGTTTAATTAACTGCAAAAGAATACTTCAATATACAATTCCGTGCAAATATTAACTACAGACCTCAAAGGGATGGATGCTCTCCTGTTCGAAAAGAATTTCCAGGAATTCAACAAAAAAATTGTCTTCTTTTTCTTGAGTGTTGAAACCATCTCGGACATTCCTGAGAAATAAGCTTTCCTAATTAGCCAATCTTGCAGACATACTGGACGTATGATTATTACCATATTCATTTACAACAAACTAGACATGATTTCAACTCTTGGTGAAAACCGCTTGTCAAAATAACCATCCATTCGGGAGGTGTAGTGATACCACGATTTTTTCTGATGGCCGTTGTGACAGCAATATTGAAATAAGACTGGACTATTTGCAAGATTTTCATGTTGGCTGCCATGGTTGCCACATTCACCCACAGTGAATGTCAGATTAGCATAATTTTGGATCTATAGCAACTAGACAACAAACAAAGCCTTCTGATGAAAATTCCATTTCAATTTGACTTTCCATTTAGGAGGACTAGTGAATGCAAGTTTTCAAGATGTCTACTATGGTGGCCATATCTAAGGTCAAATTGGCACCAATTTTATTTATGACCAACTAGATATCAAAATTTGTCTTTTGGTGAAAGAAAGATATGGATAGACTTTCCATTTAGAAGCAGTATCAATAAAAGCAATTCAAGATGACTTTTATGGCCAAATGAGCATCATTTTCATTTAGAACCACAGGAAAGTTGCTGTCCCGGACTACCTCTTTTAGGAAAGCTGGAGTCCCAGTCCTAAAATTAGGAGTCCCAATAACGATACAATTTCTCCTTTGCAATAATAAAGAGCATTATGCAAGTACTGTTGGGTCATCAATATTATGTATGTCATTGAATCGCTAACCCTCATTCATTGTGAAATATTTGGTACCATATATAATCAGTTATGAGTCCAAATGCAAAACTGCACAGACCCAGATCTCCCATCACATAATGCACCAGAAGAACTGGGTCTGCACAGTTTGTATGGAGTAATCAGAAGAACAAACAGCATAGACCTGTATCTGCAGGTGCGATATGCTACAGCTGATCACTATATTTGTTGTTTGCAGTATGATTGGACTTACAAGAGAGTGTAAACAATATTATATTAATTTATTATAAAGGAATGAAAATTAAAACAATTGAAAACAGTGATTGCGATGTTACAACTAGAGGGAATCTAAATCAGATGTGTTTTGAAAATAAAAATTGAATAAAGAAATGGAAAAGCAGAAAATTGCTTTGAAAATCACAGAAAATTAGCATCTGTACGGTAACTTGTAATTATATGAACATCGAAGTTTATATTTTCGTCATTAAGGATATTTTATGTATATAATTAATTGGTCATAAGATGAATCCAACTGCAAACTACACAGATCCAGATCTGCCATCACAGGAATCAAGAAAGAGATTAGTTTTTCATCCATATTAATTTATTTAATTACCTTTCAAATAAAAAATGACAGGGAACATCAAGCAAAACATATTGTTTTCATCACATGATTTGAAACAGTAATGATTATTCTCAACATTCAAATTCCATATGATTTCAGCTTTGATAACATCATTTTGGCATATGTACTTCAAAGTTGGCTGACAATGGCGGCTTAACTGTCTTTCTAAAGACATTGTTGAAAAGATAAAGTACTATTTACTTAAAAAGCTTGATGGCTGAGACTGTTTTAGTAAATCCTTGTGCTTTATTGCCTTTTACATTACTGGAAATGACTTTCCCTCCAAAAGCAGCAAGTTTGAAGCTTTTTCTTACAAACAGTGCAAATTGTTTTGTGTTTATTTTCACTGGAATCTTTTATGAACCATGATTTTACATCTCAAATCATTAGTCCATAAAAGATCACTTCCAGCATTGCTTGAGTGAGGGCCATTCCATTAAAACATTTATGGGACCCAGGGAAGGCAATTTTAAAGTGGGGTACTCACCCATAGATAATATTTATAAATTTTTTATCATTTTAAAATGAACTCTGTTCCCTGGCATGTATTTTTAAAAAACTGCCTTCCCTTGGTACAGTGCATGTTTGAATGGATCAGCCCTGATAAAAGTTCAAAAGACTTAAAAAGGTGTCAAATTATATATCTATGTATCAATTCTGCACCAGTAACACTGCAACAACTCTAATAACTGTGACAAAATCTTCACAGAAAAAGATGGTTAACTGGAAATTGGATCGAACATGCATGCACAATCCAACAAAACTGCCAGTTTGTGAGTTACTTCCCTTTATTCACTTACTGAGAGTTTTAGACCAATGGTAGTTACCATCATACCGATTGACAAACTGACATTTTAAAAAAAAAATTTAATGAAAACATAGCAAAGAAAAAACTTAACTCCATTTCCACCAATTTCACAAACTTTGACAAAACTTTGAACAAAAGGCCATTTTTCATTAACATAAAATGACCACCTGAAATTTCACATGTGAACCCTGAAATTACACAACACTGAAAAAAGCTGACTTTTTAAATGATGATTTATGACGATTAACACTGGAGTTCATATCCCTTTGATGAACAAAAGTGTCACAAAATCTTTTCATTATTTTTCTAAATATGGCATATGATAAAATGCAAGTATTCCAAATAATGCAGAATGATTTAAAATATTACGTATAAAAAGTAAGCTAAAAGTTGCTTATCAAAGCAAGGGTTTCAAAGCACATACACGTATCATTGGTCTTTTGATCTAAATAATCATTAAGCACTGGCAATTAATTCACTAGTGGTTTAATCTCCTTTTAAGCTAAGATCTCACCTTTGCAGCTTCACTTAGGCTTTTTACAATCAAATGAACTTTGTTTGACAGTCCGTACACTACATAACTAATGCTTGATTTTTTAGGAACAGACTAAATAAAACAGAGGTTCACCAACATAAAAAAAACTGAGGACTCGTATGTTGGAATGTCAAGATTCCAAAATAAAATGCATGCACACATTTTCACAGATTTCAGTGTCATGGAGAAGCCTGGCCAAACATATATCGTGCTTAGTCTACTGGTGAAAACCCCATATGGATATGACTTTCAGTTTACGAAGAGCAGCAATAACAAGATTTTCAAAATGGCTGCCTTGTGGCCATAATGGAAATAGGATCAGTACAATTGTCATTTTAAGAACAATCAAACAGCATAAAATGTATTCCAGTCAAATACCCATGTTGATATTATTACTCTCCATTCTGAAGTAGCAATATTTTCAAGATAGTTACTGTGGTAGTCATACTGGATAACAGATTAGCATAATTTTCATTTAGAACCAACTAGAGATAAAAAAATCTTTTAGTGAAATCCCCCATGTTGATATGACCCTCTATTGTGGAGTGGCAATAACACAAATTTCCAGATGGATGCTGTGGCAGCCATATTTTTGATGCCCAAGTGCAACAATTTTCATTTAGGATCATGTAGACACCATAAACCTTCTGCTGAAACCACATGTTGATATGCCATTCTGTTCTGGAGAAATAGCAATAACAAGATTTTCAAGATGACTGTCATATTAGACTTCAGATTAGCACTATTTTGACCTAGCACAACTAAACACAATAAGAAGTCTTTTAATGAAAACCCAGTGTTGATTCAACCATTCATTCTGTAGAACTAATAATAATTTTCAGAATGGCCACTGTAGCTATACTGAATGCCTGCTGCACCATTTTCATCTATGACAAACTAGGCATGATGCCGAATGCGCATAAATTTTAAAAATAGCAATAACAAACGTGTGCTAATGGATGGGAGGACAATGGATGACTGAAAACAGGTCATCCCATAAGCTCTTCTGCTCTATGACCAGTTGAGCAAATAATGTACTAATTTAGGCTCTAGCATTTTTTATTGTTATTTCTGAATTCTTTGCATGTTTGACTGTGTCTAAGTTCTTCTAATTTAAATACTGCTTTATATTTGACCAAATAAATGCACATGAAAGTCTTAAGATGCAGGATACAGTTAAATAACCTCTGAACAATAATCCAATATTATGAAAAAGAACAAAATAAGTCAAAACCGCCCTGGTGGCCTGGTGGTTAGAGTGTCCGCCTCGGATGCATTGGGTCATGGGTTCAATCCCTGACCGAGTCATACCAAAGACTCACAAAAATGGTACTAACAGATGCCTCACTTAAAGCTCAGTATTAAGAGGTTAGTGTTAGACTGGTCGGCCTGGTGTCAAGATAATGTAACTGGGTGGGACATCATGCTACTACATGTTTGTGGTATGATGCCCCAGTGCTAGACAACACCATAAAATGTCCCACTGCAGACATTGTAGCAGTATGACTGAAAAATTGTTAAAGCTACATTAAAAATCCAAATCACACACATACACACACAAAATAAGTCAAGTGAAAAGAAATACCATATATACTTGCTTACAAGTCAAGCTGCAAACAACAAAGATCCAGATCTGCTGTAGCATAATGCGCCTGCATATGTGGGTCTCTGTTGTTCCACTGATTACTCCTAACAAACTGCACAGATCCTGATCAGCTAGCACTTTATGCGATGACAGATCTGGGTCTGTACAGTTTGCAGTTGGACTGGTCTTATAATTGAGTATAGACGGTATTTGCAAAGTAAAGTATTTTCAAACTGATCCACATTCTCAGGTATTTTAAATGTAGAATGAATAATGACATGTATTGTCTATGCTAGCAATACAATGCAACCTCTCTTCACAAGCCATCTAAGTAATGAAACAAAACTTGTCTGTTTTTGGAGGCAGCTTTTTCACAAAGAAAAATTATATGTTGAAAATAAGAGCTGAGCAAATTATACACTGGTTGGATGTAAGATGTGTTCAAGGATGGTGACATAGGAGAAAGGATGGGCTGTATCCTAAGTGGTACATATAAATACATTCTTTTTCGATACTGACACAAGAACCATATGTCATCAGATATTTGCTGTTAATTTATAGCAATCAATATACTGATGTAACCTGTAACACATCCAATTGCAGATAAATGTTTTATCATCAGCTAACAAAATACTTACTTCTATTGTTTTAATTTTTTCCTCTGCAGCTTTTATTTTCTTGTCAAGTGTAGTCCTTGCCTCAGATATTGGTGCGAGTACAAACCTGATAAAAGAGGAAGAACTTACAAACATTGTTACATAATTATCTACAGCTAGCACTGCTACACATCAATTGTTAGCTAAACTCTTAAAAATCAATAGACTCATTTAAAATTTAATTAAAATCTTTATATTGTACCTCAAGAACATTTGGATATAATAGTTTCATTACTACTGGCATGATATAGAATCTTTATCACAATTAATCACTGACATTCTTTTGCTATGAAAACAAATCACTTTTTTCAAATCTAACCACTCAAAGTTAAAATGTCAATTTCCATATTATTGTTTAACACTTTTGAAATGGATGATGTCTAACTGTGGTAAATTCAGGAAACAAGCAGGGATCGTCCTGGGCTTCGCCAATGTCGCAAATTGCGATTTTTTTTCCTTATTGGCGACAAAAATATCCCATCTGGCGATTTTTTTGGCGACAGACTTTTTGGTTATTTAATTTGTACATACAATCATGGATTTGGACTGAATAAATTTAAAGCCAGAACGAAAGGAAGCCACAAACTTGACTAAGTAATGCATTGGAATCAATCTGTTAAACAAACGATCCTTTGTTCTTATTGACAACCCCATCTTTACAGTGCATTGTTACATCATAATCTGCTTATGCTGACATCTGGGCTGAGTACTGTATGCTGTGATACAGTCATTCATGCTACCGCACTATACCTACAACTGACCGACTTCTGAAGACGCGAATAGAACAGATACAATTAATTGAATGACTAATCCTTCTGTTTTTTTTGTTTTTTTTTACATATACCAATACAATAGTTTTGTTGAACCTTCATAGAAAACTGATAACCTTTGAAGTACCGACTACTGCGTATATATACAAAGCAAATGGAAAAAATCTCAATCACAATTATATCTGTCGCCAGTGCAGCATTTTACTCATTGATCTTTTCCTTTTGCCATCAATCCCGTGTTACGGCTGCAGAGACTTAAACTCCGCAACAAAAAATAGCTAAAAAGAAAACAGTTTTGCATAATTAATAATAATTATTTATTTCTCAAAATACAGGAGTGAAAGAATACCTAAATAGGGTGTGAATTTATGCTTATATATACGGTACAATATTGCCAAGTGTTGACTCATGTAAGTTTCATTCGTGGGAATGGAGATCCTATTTTGTTTGTTGAGAAAATTTATACAGCATTCAGTGATCATTCTTGGGATTTAGGAAGCAATTCACTACAAGCTTTGTGAAGTTAGCCATAAGGGTGTGGGGGGGGGGGGTTGCTGAGAGACTACTGGTGTCACCTGTCAGCACTTTAGACTGTGAATGTGGATTCAGTAAGATGAACCTCATAAAAACTGACATCAGAAATAAACTCTGCATCTCATCTCTCGAGAATTTAATAAGAATCAGCATGTACAGATGTGAAAAATTAGACTTTGAAACTGCGTTCAACAAGTGGGCAGCCCTAAAATCGCGACGTATCTTCATGTAACACTTTGTAACATTTTGTTAATGCTTGTTGTAATTAGAGTATTAACCAACCCATCTTTTGTAATTTTCATTGCCTGTTACATTAACAGACTAAATTAACACTTGAAAAAATGTACACTACTTGTTCTGGCGACACTTTTTGAAAATTGGCGACAAAATATTGAGGTTGGCGATTTTTTTGGCGACAGCTTTTTAAAAGCCAGGAGCATCCCTGAACAAGAAAATCAAACAGCTGCTAGTATGAATGCTCTTTTTAATGAGACATTAATATAAATGCAAAAATCATGTGATCTTGAAAATTATCCTCTATTTGCCAAGATTTCTTCAAAAAGAAAGTTTCAAATTTGGACACTGTTGGAGGAAAAAGAGTTTATTTTTTTCATTTCTTACCTCCTTTTATCAAATGAATTTACATATTTTCACTTTATAATATCATATTGTAACTGATAATAATACCCACAGAACATGAGAAATTATCTGAAACTGAGCAATTATTATAATTTGGTCTTATAGTACTTCATGTTTACATTTATTTAGAGGGGTTTATCTTCCTAATGTTCATGAGTAACTCTTTATGCTACATTTTTAAAACTTTACATTTCATTAGCCCTCTGTTTCCATCATTATTGTGGTAAAGTGCTGTTAAATAGACTCATATGAAAACTGTACATGTTATTTGTCGATATCTCACTTGAAAATTCTTCCTACAGCATGTTATATAACTGTACCTTGCTTGAAAACTGTCCCTATTGCATAGTATATGACAATATCTCACTTGACCAATCTCCCTATTGCATGTTAATTGTTATATGTATATATCTCCATGTAGGATGACCAAGTACTTGAAAGCTCTCCCACTGCATGCTTTGTCATTATAAAACTAAAGCATAAAGCTTGTACATACAATTTTAACATGGTTGGCACTGACAGCAATGATGTTGCTACACAAGAAATTAAGAAATGCATTGCTGGATATTGAGTTCAACAGATTCGCCTGGACCTCCCCACCAAAAAATGACATTTACAGTGACCGATAGAGAATTTTTGCATTTTCAAACTAAGTCTATAATTATGTATGTATAGGATTTAATGACATGTCAGCACAGTCCTGGTTATATAGCACAGAAACAAATGAACATTTCTGAAAATTTAACATGAAAAATTGCAAGCACATCCATTTACAAAAACCTTCTAAATAAATGTAAAACTGAAGTCCTCGAAAACAAAATGCAAAGATCTTAATAAGGTTGTAAAAACACTGACATTAAGTGTATTGGTGCAAACTTTTGTGGATAATTTCACAGTACATTCTATCGTGGTCAGTGTGTCACATAATCATTAAGATAGACATATGGGCTAGGCTGACAATAACTTGGCAGCATATAATAGTTAATTTCTCGTTTGGAGGCATAAGTGAATTTTAATTAGAGTCTATTCAATAACGATGAGATAGGTCATTTAGTGAGAAATGACAAAGCTAGGGCAAACCAGAGCCAACATTTTGGGAAATCTTGGGCCATTTGAAAAAAGTGTCATAAAATGATATTTTTCAGAATAGATATTAATAAAAGCAGTCTTGAGAGAGTCAGCATTATGACTGTGTCGACTGACATGGTTCAGCTAGTAACTTACAGCCTATGACAGGGTGTAATTGTCTATCTAAGAGGTCTGATTATGTCATGGTTCCAGTAGAAATGCGAGGAACAGCAAGAAAAAAATTTAATTAATGGTAATGGGGTGATAACATCATGGTTGATGATCTCCTAGATAATGATAACCAAAACACCATAGGGAGTGGGGATCTCACATCATCCCACCCCTGACACTAAGAATTGCTAAAAACGTCAAAAATAAAAAGCCTTCCAAATGAACATAAATACTGTTACTTACAAGATGTAAGAGAAAACATAAAAAATGCCAAAGTTCTTTAAAATGTATAAAAAATTAAAGTTGCAAAAAATGTAAAATCCTTACAATTGATGCTTCCTGATAAGGTCACTAGCAGACGATATTCTGTCCATTTTACATGGACATTGGGCAACCTGACAGTTTCTCCTATATGCGATCACCAAAATGTACCATTTTTAACAAGACACAATGAAGTAAAGCCAATGTATAAATCACAAATACAGATACTAACAGAAATCTTGATTTGCATTATATATGTAATTTTTGTAAAAGTATCAATGAATTTGTTTCAACTTCCAATCACCATAAAAAGTCAACTGTAAATCTGTCTGCTGACAACAAATATGGTGGCTGAATACATCATTTGGGAAATATCTATACAGGATCAATTTTTTATACATAAACCACATTCTTGGCCAAACTGATATTTTCCAGCTGAACATCAAAAAAAAGCTACTAGATCCAGGTGATAAAAAAATTCTGTCTCGCAGTTTGGAAGTTGATACTCTTAAAAAGACTATACTCCACTGTCAGTAAACAATGGCATGGTACACACTCCAGGAGGTATGCATGGATGCCAAGGTTCACTCTCCAGGTGGTAAGAGTGGGTGAGGTATGTGTCCTATAAATGAGCAACACAACAGAACCTCATTTCTGTAATTTGTTCTAAAATCCAATCATCCTTCTGAAACATCATATCAAATATATCACTCTTCCTCAATCAGGCTGATGACATCCAGGATCCAAAATTATCTCATCCCCTGGGGATTGCATCTAGGATCCATAACTATCTCATCCCCTGAGGGTTGCATCCAGGATCCAAAATCACTATCATCTACTCATTTTCCTACAATATCAAACCGTGGCCCCTAGTGGCCAAGTGGTCTAAAGCGCTCTCCGTTACGGATCATTGCCATCTCATCTCTGTCTGCGTGGGTTCGAGTCTCGGATTCAGCCAATGTGGATATGTGAGAAACCTTGCCAGTAGCTTCTCATGGGTTGGTGGTTCTTTCCGGGCTTTTCCCGGGTTCTTCCTCCACCACTAATACTGGCCGCCATGTATAGCCTATCGTGTGCTGAAAAATGGCATTAAACCTACAACTACTACTACAATATCATACAAAATATTGGCATGAAACAATATACCAGTGCTACATATTGATACATATCATGATACACAAATAACACTAAGAGAATATAAATACACATCTAAAGAACAAATGAATGAAGAGGCCAGTGACTAATTATTATTCATGGTCATCAAAAATTAAAAATAACTTTATACAGTAAGCACTGTTTTGTCTTGATTTTTCCCCTGTAGTATCAGTGTTCCCAAATGGCAACATTAATCATGCATATGTAAATCATTTCACTCCTAACCAAATATGACCAGCCCTCCACAACCTATGCAGATGGATTTTAGGTTACAAAGAAAAGCTGACGGACAGACAGATTCACTGATGAATATGGTTTATCAGAATGTATCTACAAATGTGAGAATATGACAATATCAGATTCTTACTTATAAATGACTCTTAAGTATACGGTTTATGCGGGTAACAGATTTCAATTCAATCTCAACCTAGTATCATCAATACAAACACCAAACTGAAAAAGAACACTATCCATGATATACCATGACTGTACAACAGATTACACCAAACTACAATTTTCTGATAATTTCCAAGTCTGCATACACCTGGTCAATTTTCGTTCAAAACAGTGTAACCATTGTAATTTAAACTTTATTTCTTTTCATATTATTAAAAGAAACTGAGCAAAGTTATTGTCACATAATATTAACATTAATTTTCTTTAATAAAATCACTGTATTACTTTACTGTCTATATATTATTCATCCACTTTTAAATATTTTTCTCTGATGCTGGAAGAATTATTGGGGAAATATTAATTTCATATTCTCAAGTCCCTACAGTTTGCAAATTTTTAATAAGAAATATTTTATGAACTACATATTATAGGACAAAAATTAATTATGGTTTGAAGGTATATGAAAATTCAGTGTGAATATCACTGTACTTTACAAGAGAGTTTATTATTAGTACTCTAAGTACTCCCCATACACTTCTACATGCTTTCTCAGTCTGATTATCCAAGTATCCAAAGCAATTTTGTATTCATTTGGTGTGCTGCTCAAACAATGGAAAACTGCACTGTCTTCAAACTGCATGGTAGCTTTCAAATCATCTGCTTCTCTGTGATTCCCTGATAACCGGATCCGGCCAAACCTCATTCTGAGCTAAATCAGGACAGTAAAAAGGGAGGGCAAAGTTTGCATCCTGTCCTCACTCAGAAAGTCTGTCATCATAGTAGATTTATGTGCTGTTACATTCTTATGAAGCAGATGGATACCTCAGATACTGGTGTATGACGGGTGGTTCCAGTGTTCAACAACTCTTGGCTACACCCTGGAGACATCAAAATGAACAGTGACACTAGTCAGACACAGAAACCTGGATGAACAGGCAATTTAACTGGCATTTTAAAAAATTCTGAATAAAATTGTCTTGACAATTTTACTTTGTCAAGTTATCTGTGGTCTCTGCTCATTTTCTCCAATCTAAACTTTACTATTTCCTCCAAAATTGTGTTCAAATAAGTAAATTCATGTTCCATCACCAGTGATAATCTCAACCTGGTCACTCCTTTCATATCTGGCAAGCATCCATTTGGCAATTTCAACCTTAAAACTGTTTTTGATCAGCTATCAACAAAATCAGGGCCCATCTTGCACATACCTTTCAGAGCTTCAAATGATTCTTCAATATCTCCAATACAGTTCATGAATTAAAGCCCTGTGACAAGAGAAATATCATTCTTCACTGTGTATCCAGCATAGCCATGGACTGACTCTACACAGCAACCACTGTGTATCAAGCATAGCCATGGACTGACTCTTCACAGCAACCACTGTGTATCCAGCATAGCCATGGACTGACTCTACACAGCAACCACTGTGTATCAAGCATAGCCATGGACTGACTCTACACAGCAACCACTTGCTGCTCAATTATCACAGACACGAGTCATCTTCCATGGATTTGTGACCAGCATTAAAATGAAACCACATCAAAATTGTAGAATATGACAAAAGAATTACATCTCAGAACTCTATCCATGTGTGCCTTGATAGTCAGAGAGTGCCCAAAAAGTAGCTGGGTTTAACAAACTGCTCTTTGTTTAGAAGCAGAATTATCTGTCCTTTGACAATTTTGTGTCCCTGTCATCTACCTATGTTATATCACATGCATATATCTACAGGTATCCATCATGCTGTGTGTGCAGCTGTAAGTCATTTTATAGAGCATTATTCTATATATTGATCAGTATTAAATGTACTGACTGTTTCAAAGAAACAAAAAGTATAATAAAACTTTTAAGAACTTCACAAAAATCCCTAAAATATAACACATCAATCTATAAAAAAGATAACATTATAATCTTGATGTATAATATAGGAAAATTCAATCATCTAATCCTGCAAAGGAAACAATAGCTGACAGCAATTAGCATCTTAACTTAATGAAAACTAAAAGTGGTTAAGGCAACTGCTTAGCACCACAAAGACACTGGATTTAAAAAAGCTTCTGCACTTATGGTTATATGTTTTTTCCAAAATATTTAGACCTTTTACCTTAACCATACCAATCTAATTCCTACAAGATGCTAAACAATCAAATATGTATTAAGAAAGATAACAACAACAGTATAAAAATTACATTCTGCCAATTCCTTCGTAAACTTTGGTGTGCTCTGGTATTGCAGAGAGTTCCTTGTCTACAAGTTTAGAATGCTGAATATTTCTTTTGAGTGTTTCGATCTGAGCATCCGACACTTTCAACTGCTGTGTTGTCAGAATCATCTTCATCTGCATGTCTTGGAAAGCCTGCAAAATATTTGTAAAACAACATTATATTTATCTCCATCAAAATAAAGATTCTGGTGAACCATTATTGTACTCAATTTGCAAGATGCTGAAATTTATGGCCATGAGCTATCTCAAGTGGGTGAATGGATGGATGGATGGATGGATGGGTGGATAGAGGGTGGGTGGATGGATAATAATGTATGGATGTTATGTATATGTATGTATACAATCCAAGTTTTACAGTGCCAAGTAGTTTATGCATCCCAAAAGAGATACATGGGTAAAATCCTATAAATACAAGGCCACATTTTTAATATAAACCCTTTTAAAAAACCCAAAACCTTTTTAGCATGCATATTATCATGGAATGCAACCCAAGTTAAAAAACAAAGATAACCTCCAATTAGTTGCCTACAAGACACCATAATGTTAGCCTAAGCTACCTGATTCTAGAGAATGTTATAGCCAATGAAAGTAGATCTTCAGAGAAAACATTAAATTATGTCCAAAGGAACAAAACTATAACCAAAAGCCCCCAAATAAAATCCAAATGTAACAAATTTAAGAACGGGTAACAAAATACTTGTTTGTGATGTAATCAAATTTCAAATGCAATCCAATCAATAATTTTAGAAACAAAATATATATAATCTGCCTATATTCATTGATGCAAAATTGACTGTAAAAAGATCAGTTTAACTACACAAATTTAAAATACCCATTCAAAAAAACTAACACATATACATCATTCCTCCAGTCAGCAGCATTTTAAATGGAATTTGTCTGCATCCAAATTTTATTGTAAGCTCTGATAAAGTATAAAGAGGAACACAAATCACTTAATGTGGCTTATACTGTTTGTCTAAAAAACATTTCCATGACCGCTCCGGTTGCCTAGTTGTTACAGTGTCTGCCTTGGATGCGGGAGGTCATGGGTTATGATCCCTGGGCAATATCATACCAAAGACTTACAATAATGGTACTAACAGATGCCTCACTTGGAGTTGAGCGTTAAGAGATTAGTGTTAGGACTGGTCGGCATGGTGTCAGGATAATGAGACTGGGTGGGACATCATGCCACATGTCTGCGGCATGATGCCCCAGTGCTAGACATCACTATAAACTGCCACAATGCAGACATCATAGCGACATGACTGAAATTTTTTTAAAGCTACATTAAAAATCCAAATCACATCACATCACATTTCCAGGAATTCAAGATAAGACCATTTCCTTTTAACTGTTGAGTGTTGAAACCATCCCTGACAAATTAGTGCAATGTTATTAAAACCTGCAACTGTATGAAAGATGAGTACCACTTTCGTTTAGGAGAAACTTGGCACCAAGCTTTTGGTGATTGTCATATCGACATCATTTTCATTCAATACCAATTAGACACCACAAGAAGTATTCTGGTGACTTTCTAATTGGAGGCACAGCAACAATAGATTTTTACAAATGGATGCCATGGCAGTCCTATCTGAGGTCAAATTGACACAGTTTTCATTCAAGTCCAACTAAATATCATAATTAATCTTCTTGGGAAAACCCCATTGAATATGATATTCCATTTATGAAGAGTTGCAATAAGAAGATTTTCAAGATGTCTGCAATGTTGTATACCAATGTCATTTATTACTATTCTTTCATCATTAGAAGCCTTCTAGTGAAAAAACATGTCGATATGATTTTACTTCTTGAAGGAGTAGCAATAAGGCCAATGTGGCAGTCATACTGCACAAATTTATTTAAGACCAACCAGATGTTACATCAAGTCTTTGGTAAAAACCCTTTCCAAGAATGACCTTCTCTACAGGAAGAATAGCAATCAGGCATGATTATGGCCATGTCAAGCAGTAGTGTGGGAAAACTATTTGGCATTCCTTAAAGGTATGATAGTAAGCCAAACTTCGGATATTCAAAGTCTGACCTAAAACATCAGTACCAAATTTATTATGCGAAGCAAAATGTAGCCTGAAATATTGGCATTTCTACTTAAATAAGTCATACAAGAGAGGAGAGAAGTGTCCTCCCTTGTAGTTTTTATATAGTACATGTATGACAAGTAAATTGTAAGCAACAATATATGCCCCTGTGTGTAGGACTACATTTCCTCTCGAACCAATTTGTGTGCAATGTGCAAATGTTGTTCTTATCAGTCACTAACAAAATTTGCTGAATGTACCACATCACTACTTTAAAAGCATTCCCAAGAAAGACCGGAATTAAAAGTGATTTCGTTGACTGATTTGCGAGGGTGCCCCTTCAATCTAAACTGAACATATGAACGTTGTTTAAACCTAACATCTTGTTTCAAGGACGGTTAACCGCTTTAAGTCAGATAGCTTTTTTAACAAATGATTTTCTTCCTTCCAAACTTTAGTTAGATTATAAGAATGGTGAAATTTATGATTAATGGTGGCATTGTGGCTTTCAAAACGCCTGCATGACCACGTTGACATACATAATGTTAAAGAACAGGACAAAACTTTTCATTTCGCAACTGCTAATAGTATCGAGCGGCTCTTCGCATGATTACTACTCTAGTGATATGTTCTAAAAGTCTGTTTTGTAGTTCATACACGTGATACTGGTATGAAATTTAATTCGTCATAGTTTTTCGCTTTCTTGAATACATTACTCAAGTTGGCTTATGATCTATCAAGGCAACAACATACTTCACAGCCGATGGTTTCTGCAATCATTTTTGAGTCTTGTCTATACATTAAAGCAACATATTATTTCTACATATAAAATCAACGCTGGATTTTTACTTTTTTAAGTTCCATGTCAACCGGTAAATTGTTTGCCATGTTTGCTGTTGAATGTACTCTTCTGTGAAGAACTCTAAGAAGCAAGGGAACTAACTCTTTCCACGCCTCATCATAATATGCTATGGTGTCGCTACAGTCGACCGTTAACAAGATTTCCGAGTTGGCAACAGACCTTTTTGTAAATTGGCCACTGCAAATTTCTTAACTTAAGACTATAGTATGACCTTTTCATTTAGTATTGTGTAATAATTAAATCTGGCTCATTAACGGCTTGGGACATCACATAGTCTCCAGAGGTCATCCATGAAGGTGGTTTCGTCACTCGACTAGAACGTCGTGGTGCTGGAACAGGCAAGGAACTCTTCTCTGTTCGTAACTCATCAGTAACTACTACGTTACTTGGGCTCTCAATGCTGGTGTGACCTGGTACTGCAGAGTCATTATCAATGTCGATCACAGTGTCTTCTGGATTCATAGTTCCAGACTGTTCAGCAGTATGACCACTGTGCTCATCATCATCAACTGCACTAGCTGAAACTAACTCTCCTCCCACACTGGGATCACCATCATCTTAGTTTGAAGAAGTTTCATCATCCACTCTAAAACTCTCACTGGAGGGGTCTGTAATTGAATTTTCGCCGGCTAAATCATATTCAACACTGTTCCTGACAGATATATCTCCCGTATCAACCGTTTTGGAACCACCAGATACACCAATCAGTTCATTATCACTTGGAAGATAAAGCGATACAGAGTTTTTTCATCCTGGTCTGAATCTGTTTCCCTGATATTATTCTTGGGAGAGTTTCTGGTCTTGGATGTCGCAGACTTGAAAGCTTGTTTCTCTTGCTTACGATTATTATTATTTGACTGAATTGGCAAGGCACCAATAGGAAGCAGCAAATTTCTATGAAGAGTGCATTTGGGTCCTTTGCCATCTTCCGATCGTACAACATATACTGGGATATCCGGGTTTTGTTGGGATTCCACAATGTAAACATTAGTCTCCCAGCGATCAGCAATTTTGTGTTTTCCATCCAATTCCACTATCTTCACAAGAACCCTATTCCCAGGCTGAAGAGTTGCAGCTATTGCTTTCATGTCATATGCCCTCTTCTGTTTTTTCTTGAGAATTTTGCCGCAAGACATGTGGCTCGTTTGCACGATTCTTCCAATCGGTTCCGAAGAGATTCAATATAAATATACAAATTGCCTGATCCACTACCCTTATCTAATCCAAAATGCGAGGTCAATAGCTAGACGTGGCTCTCTTCCAAACATCAGAAAGAATGGAGTTTAGCCTGTAGACTCATGGCGCGAACAATTATATGCATGAACCAATGGTCCTAGATAGCTCTTCCAATCACGTTTCTGATCTGGGTTGAGAGTTCCCAAGATATCTAGCAGTGTCCTGTTCCATCGCTCACTCATACCATTGCGCATTGGATGATAGGGTGTTGTGCGAGACTTCTTTGTTCCAGTAATTTGACATAATTCCTTGACAATCTTACTTTCAAAGTTTGCACCCTGGTCTGAATGTAAACGCTGGGGCATACCATAATGCACTATACAACTATTAAACAGAGCCTCAGCTGTAGTCCTGGCTGTCTGGTTTCTTGTCGGAATGGCCTGTGCATACCTGTTAAAGTGATCTGTAATAACCAGTATATTTTGGTAGCCTCCTTTGGACGTCTCACGAGTCAGAAATCGATGCAAGCGAGTTCCAATGGCTGTGTGGTCACTATGTTGACGAGTGGTGCTCGAACATTCGTTGACGATTTTCTAAGCATGCAACGACGGCATTTTTGGATCTATACTTCCACGTCTTTATTCATAAATGGGCAATATAATCTATCCCTTAGGAGAGAAAGCGTATTGTCTCGGCCTAAATGACCGCAATCATCATGTAAGTAGTGCATAGCCTCCTCACGGTGAGACTTGGGAAGTACCAGCTGTAGTTGATCATGATCATCTGCACTTGTCCTCCGGTATAGCACACCTCTTCGCAAGCATAAATTGTCAATAGTCCGAAATAATACTAAATGATTTCTTCCAGTAAGTAGGGACTGTCGATTAGGCTTTCCTTTATCTCGTACATCCTTTACCTAGTCCCTTATAACATGATCCTTGGACTGAGCAACTCTCCAATCTATATCTGTCATTGCGGCAATTCCAGAACCAGAGTCAATGTCGTCAACAACGTCTGCAGACAGACAAAGACTTTCAACAAATGGTTGGGCACTAGCTAAATTACGGAGAGTGTGCAAGGTCTCTCTGGTAATAGTCTTCATATCCTTGGTGATGCTCCTGCTCTCTATACATGGCAACCGAGATAGACCATCCGAGTCCGAATTCCTCGAACCGGCCTTGTAAATGATGTCAAAGATGTAAGTGGCTAGAGCAACAAACCATGGATGCACAGTAGCATCAAGTTTGGCTGATGTAAGAATACACGTGAGCGGATTGTTGTCAGTGTACACAGTAAAGTACTGTCCATAAAGCTAATCATTGAATTTCTCAGTCATTGCCCATTTTAATGCTAGGAATTCCAGTCGATGTGCTGAATAATTTCGCTCACGTTTTGTTAACCCTCTGCTGGCAAAGCTGATTACTCGCTTAATACCATCTTGAATCTGATACAGAACCGCACCAAGGCCGTGTTGACTGGCATCTGTGTGCTGCTCGAAAGGTTGCCCAGTGTCAACGTAGCCTAGAATAGGTGGTGAAGAAATATCATCCTTCAGCTGTTGAAACGCTTTCTCCTGCTCTGGTCCCCACTTCCATGATATGTGTTGAATTTTCTTCTGACGCTTACCCGCTTTATTGCGATTACTTGGCATTAATTCTGATAATGGTCTAGCTATCTTTGAGAAGTTCTTCACAAACTTGCACTTCTTTGTGGACAACTTCAAACCACACTCCCTACGCCTTGTTAGGACCTTTTCCATACTTGTTAAATGTTCTTCATAGGTTTTACCAAAAATGATGATATCATCTAAATAGATCACGCAGATGGTCAAAAGCATATCTCCGAGGCACTCTTCCATCAATCTCTGATACGTAGCTGGTGCATTGCAAAGCCCCATGGGTAGTCTCTCAAACTCGTAGAAACCTAGTGGACCCACTGTAAAGGCTGTCTTCTCCTTATGAGATTCATCTAATTCAATTTGATGATACCCCTACTTCATATCCAGCACTGTAAAATATTTAGATCCAGCCAAACAGTCCAAGATATCTTCTATCCTGGGCAAGGCATAGGAATCCTTGATTGTCATCTTATCCAACTGCCGAAAATCAACGCACAAGCGAAGTTTTCCATCCTTCTTCCTCGCTAAAGTAACACTGCTGGCCCAAGGAATCACACCGCTAGCAAGTAACTGGTGAAGGTGATCTTTCACCATCACCGTACATGGAAGGGGGTATCCGACGGCATCTCTGATTAAAAAGTGTTTCGTCGATCAGATTGATGCGATGCCTTACAGCTGCCGTAAATCCCAAATCTGTTTCACTTCTGGAAAAGATGTCTTCGAATTTCTTTATAAGATCTATTCCTTTTTGCTGCTCATCTTTGGACACTTTATCCGAAGTAATGTCCATCTGACGGAGGTCATCTACTCGCTCCCTTCCAACCACATCTGCTGAGATATCAGCCACAGATACTGGTTGCAACTCACACAAAATAACTCTAGGCGGAATACTACATGTCCTGGCAGTCACGTTTGACACATTAACTTCTATCAGGCCATTCCTTGTGTAGTTGTAAGTCACCAAGCCTAGAGAAATATCTAAGTCTTCATTTACTGTGGACATCACTGAATTTAAATTTTCAACCGAAATTGTGAGAGGGGCTTATCTTAAGCGTGTATTGGCCAGCCATTACGTTTGGGTATTTTAACCTGAATGTTATTGAAGAGTGTAGATTATTTTCGTATAAAATGATTTCCCTGTATTGATTATAATAGAAATTATAAATGTTGGAGGGGTATACAGCTCTAGAAAAGAAATGTACTTTTCTGGCTATAAAAATATTTGTTTGCAGTAAAATAGTTCCAACGAGCTAATGCTTATTATGTACTGCAATTCCGTCTTTTTTAAAAATTGTCGATGTTAATATGTCTGTTCACCGTCTTAGATAAGCTCTGAATATTTCTGTAAATTTCAGTAACTTTGGAAGTTACATCCTTTAGAGTATATGCAAGAGTGCCAATCCTTTGCATGAATAATAACATCTGATAAGGGGAAAAAATAAAAGCACTGTTCAAATCTAGTAACAGGTGTTAATGGTATAAATGGAATGACTTCTGGCAACCAAGATTTACTAAGACTCAACTGGGATATTTCAAACTTAAGGCGGCCCATTTGATTAACCAAAACCATCTCTGCTTTTATATTCCTTATTTATTAATGTTTATATTTCTTTTCCGAGTATCACGTTGCACAAAGAACTTTTAAAATTCCTGTTTCACAGAACCATTCAAGTACGGTCCTGACAGTTACTCCCGTATATCAGAATTAAAAAAAAAAAACAAAACAACTTATGTCTGTTTAAACTCCATGTGAACTTGATGTGTAATTGTTATGATGACGCATTCTGCATAAATGTTTACCTTTATGAGAACGTTACATTACCTACAGTGAATGTATTCAACGAATTAGTCTTGTTTCTGTCTCAAAATACAATTAAATATGTGTTCTTTGAAAGAGGTGTTATGTCTATTTAATTTGTATTGTGCGATTGACCTTATTCATAACGAAGGTTAAGAGTTTGGGTCAACCTAATGTTTTGTGCAAACAACGTATTGCATAGTTATTCTTTGTCTATGATTGTAGATTGTAAATTAAGATTATTATCACTTGTAGGTAAATATGTTTATGCGGCCTTTTGATCTTGGATGATTATGAAGGGATTTTTTTTAAGAATACGATGGAAAAATGACCATCATCCTGGTTCTGTTATTGTGTCTTGGTTCTTGATTAAAAAGTGAGAGGTAAAAAGATATTAATTTTACCTGTCCTTAAATTCAGTTGTGATCAGATTTAATTTCAGATGATTTTTTTAAAATTTAACTTATTCACTGGATTATATCAGTATGATACATCAAGACTTCGCACATCAACACTTTTCCAGGGTATTGGTACATCACGCTATTAATATCTTAATTCATTCTGAGCACCACTGGAATTCACTCAGAATACTCAATACTTTAGGATTTGTGGTAGAACATTTAGAACTCTAGGATGTGATTCACAGTAATGTAGTTTCTTTTTAAACTATTCCCGTTTTATTCTCTTTTAATGCTCAACAAATAAATTATTTATTGAATTTGACTAACTATTTTTTTCCTCACTTTTCTATTATTTTTTATTAAGAACATACAGTCGTAAAGGATGGAAATTAAGCTTTTCATGAATGTTTCATGTAAAAGAATGTTGCTGTCCCAGTGTCGTAATACTCGTCAAATTTCAGTTTTGTTTAAATAATTGTCATATACCGGGAAGAAATAAAAGTTCCTTCAACCCAACTTCGTTGTGCTTTGGACTCTAAATACGTTTAGGGACTAACATATGATAAAACCATATACATCATATTGACGGCTTCACACACACACACACACACACGCACGCGCGCGCGCGCACGCTTACACAATGAACTTGGCCATTCGCATGACTATGCATAATTCACAACCATTCTTTATACAACTGAATGGGGGGAAAAAACTATATTTATTTTAGAAAAAAAAATCAAATGCTGTAGGGATATCATATTAGTAGAGTAGTTTGAAAATAATATTTTAGCTCAAGTTTCTTTTTTTATATTTGCGATAGAATTATAATTAGTATTGATTATTAAAATAGAAGTCTTGTCAGTATAGTTCATGAGCAATTATTAATTATAATGTTGGGGTCATATATGTGTAAATATGTTATTTTTTTTTTCGCATGTCATGAATAAGATATTTAATTGAAAGTGTACTTTGTCAACCAATCAAATAGTTTTCTCTAAATAATGATAGTTTTTGAAATCTCTTCATAACTATCATGATCAGACATAATGTTTGAATAAGTATAGACAATTGATTTTTTTTTATTCCTATGCATTTTAAAAAGGTGCGAATTGTGTAACTATGTCTGTCTGTGACCCATTGGTCATTTATTATATTTCCTGCACTGATGAAGATAGACTTGAAACATTCGGATATGAGTAAGGGATGTCTTTAGTTGTGTACAATGGTTTTAAACCTTTTTATGACCCTTGGGGTATGACCAGGGGGTGGGGATGATATTTTTAAAGTGTTTTGTGCAATAGTCAAGGTCAGGGTTTTAACATATTTTACGAGTTTTTGGGGGGTTACATGTTCTGGTATTGCCACTGAAGTGACCCTTAGGGGATGTTGCCCCTATTTTCCCCTACACCAACCTTTTGGCTGGATGATAATTTGTAAATTTGCATTTAAGAATTTTACGGTGTGATGCTGCCTCTTCTTGACTATCAAGGTCAAATGTCATGGTTACATTTACTTTTAGTGTGCTGGATGTAACTATGAAACTAACAGGACCAATGGTATGAATATTGGTCAGCATTTACATATATGTAAGATACGAGTGTCAAATTTTCACTTTCAGAGTTCTCACACATAAAGACTTGATGTTATCTTTTAGCTCTTTGACTGACCTATTTGTAAGGCCATGTTTCAGGACAATATAATTGTTTGTGTGTCCAAATGTCACCCAGAAGCTGTTCAGTTGTTACGAATAATGGAATAAAACATTTTAAATATCCTGTAAAATCATTGGCTGGGAGTGTATATCATGGGTATCTATAGCACAGTCCTATCTGCAATATCAAATTCGCATGTGAAGCTTACTCAACTTTTTATATTAGACTTGCAAATCTAAAGGCTAAAATCACAACTTCTAAACGTGTCATTGAATTTTCATTCCATTATCATCAAGGTTAAGATCGATTACCAACATTATTGCTTTGTATTTCACGGTTCTAGCTCAGAAATTCTCAAGGATAGTAATAAAGAGATCAAACTTTGTATATTCATACATGACCAATGGTCATATCATAGAACACATGTTTCTGATCCAAGTTTCAAGGTCAGGGTCATTGTTCAGGTTACAGTGTAGCTCAGAACTAATGAAGATATTTTTTTATATAAAACGTCAGCCTTTTATATATTTTACCTGACAATGTCTCACAAATTGTGTAGTCATACAATCCACTCACGATTTAAAAGTCGAAAACAAGGGATAAGTCAGTGATTTGTTTCCTTAACCAGGATGTCAAATTTTAACCATATCCGATATTTCTGATGAAATGTTACCAAGCTTCACAAATTTATCATGCAGCTGGCCGGCTTCTAGATTAACAGTCAAGGTCACTGGTAGCGGAAATGTCACGAGGTGGGCATATACTGTACTGTGTGGCTCTCTTGTAAGTCTACGCCTTATGGGCGTATCCCATCTCGTTATGTTGGTGCCACCCCCAAGATCAAAGTCGTAGACGATTATTGTGTATTGTATAGGCTTTTCACATCAACCCATAATATACTGATGTGAAATTGCGGGTGTTATGAGTAGGTGAATCGTAGCCTCCATAGTTGTGGAATTTGCTTACACAAGGCTTTATTAGTATATGGTTAATAATGCATAATGAGTAAAACATGCAGACATGCTGTTTTTCCAAAGATTTCCTTCTTTGAATAACTTTCTTTAAGTTCAGTGATACACAACGTTTGGTACCAAACAACTCTCCGCATGTACAGTTTCAAATAGTCTATGAATCTTGGTACTCCATTTGCTGTGAACTTCAAAGAAAGTAAGAGATGATAAACACAGTAAGTACCATACGTTATTCATTTATCATTTGTCCTACGGGGCCCCGAGTGGCCGAGTGGTCTAAAGCGCTCTCCGTTATGGATCACTGCCCTCTCACCTTTGTCTGCGTGGGTTCCAGTCTCGGATTCGGACAATGTGGGTATGTGAGAAAACTTGCCAGGAGCTTCTCGTGGGTCGGTGGTTCTTTCCGGGGTTTTCCCGGGTTCTTCCTCCACCAATAATACTGGCCGCCATGTATAGCCTATCGTGTGCTGAAAAATGGCGTTAAACCCCACAACAACAACAACAATCATTTGTCCTACAAGAACTTAGGAAATGATATAATCTTAGCTGCCATAACAACCAGATAGTTTGACATCGTAAGAAATAGTTGCATTTGGTCAGACTTTTCTATCAGACTTTTGGTAATGTCTTGTGTTTCATGCTTCCATAACAATTATTCAGCCTCCAGAGCAACAAGGTAGAGAATATATTTTCACCTCTCCCCCTACTCAACCCCCCCCCCCCCCCAAAAAAAAACCCTGGTCAAATGTTAATCAAAGAAATCAATGTTAATCAAAGAAATAAGGAAATAATTACATGATAAAAAAGAAAGGTTTTTCTTGGTCTCGATGGGAGAGAAACGTCGTTTATATATCTTCTCCCAACCTATTGCATTTAAAGTTATCAAATGTTCAGGAAATGCTCCATGTGGCACGTTCTGGTCAGTTTTGTTTCTTTGAGTTTCCATTGCAACAATTTTCCTTTTACATCAACCAGGTGGAAGCATTTTTATATTTTACAAACAACAATGTAATTTAAATAAAACTTTAATAAGATAATTGAATAAACTTAGTTTATACACTAGTTTTATCTGTGGAGGATTATAAACTAAGTTTAATGCACTGCATCTGGCACACATGTGCACACGATGGGGCACAACACACCGCACGAGGCTTGCATACAAGCACTCGATAAGCCACCACACTAGGGGAGTGAATGCAGTATACCGTATCGCTAGGTGCACATCATACATCGCACACTCGTGAGGAAGCATCCACGCCACGACTACGTGGTGCTCGGCACTGACGGTACTTACCTCGCCCCTTAAAAATACGTACTATACAGAGCGCACGGCACCATACACAGGACGAGACGTATACGGCGTCGCGCAGCGCCCCGCCCCATTTGCGCGCGCGCGCGCGCACACACACACACACACACACACACACACAAGCACGATGAGACAGACTTTCATGCGGGATGCAACGCAATGCACGAATCTAACACGTGTCTAAATTTTAACTCGATAACTTTGAAATTAGTTTAGCACCGTCCCTGCTATTATTTGTATTGCTCATACAATTTACTTTAGTAACATACATCTGAAAAGATGCAGGGTATTGCAAAGTTTATTGTTTGTTACAGATGAAAAATATCTTCTTTAGATAGCATATAGCGCGCATCCCAAGATACAGGATGGGATACATGATTAGATGAAAGAAATGTATAACAAAGATGATAGCTGACGTAGTTGTACTTCGTTCCAAGCAGGAATAAATATATGTCCATTTTGTAAAGGCTCTTATGACCTAGCACTGGTGTCCTAAACCACAATCAAAAATAGATTGATGAAGGCAGGGCCGACAAGAAGGGGTGGGGGTCAACCTGTGATATATCCCAGGGGACCGGGCCGAGCAACACTTTTTAATTTTATAAAAGAAATGTTTTGTTTGGAAAAGAACTCAGAGAGGCTTGTGTGTTTCTTACCCCAGGGCCCGTAATCGATCTGCACGGCCCTGGATGAAAGTCGAATGTATGGGCATGGGGTACACAAAAACTTACTCGCTAGGCAAACGGAATTAAACACTTAGCTGTGTGCACAAACCAACTGGATTTAAAATGCATGGTATATGCAAGAAATTATAAACTGGCACCTATAGCAAACAGAGAGAGAGAGAGAGAGAGAGAGAGAGAATTATTAATGTACACCAAACAGAACGGAAAGTGTTATTCCTGGATTCTATTGGAGAAAGCTTGGTAAGAGTAGGCAGATTTAATATTTAATACAAATAATACTATCATCCACGTTAGAGAATTTTTTTACGGAGATTCGAACCAATGTATGTGGGTAAACGGTACCCATTGCATTGCCTCGGTGTTTAAACCCCAGGGCCCGTAATCCATATTCCATCGCGACTAAGCACACAACAAGTGATGCAACTGATTCGGTGTTATATGTACGTGTGTGTTGCCGAAAAAATGGAATGACTACCTATCTACACAGTCATTCCGCATTGTTAAGAAAGAAATTAATATATATAGGATTAATTATAGAGAAATCTTGATATGAACCAGACAGAACGGAAAGTCCTATCCCTGGATTATATTGGAGAATGCTTGATAATAGATAGGTAGATAAAATATTTAACATAAATAATACTATCATACATATTAGGAGTAGTTTGGACCGTCATGGGTTCAAGTCATGTGTTTTGGAGCTCCCAGTTTTTCATCAAATTGGATGGTAAAATGTGATTGTATTCATTGATACATGTTGTGGATATATTCTTGAAGTGATCAGTTGTATTGTGGTGTAATTACTATTTTTGGAAGTTTTCTTTCAAGTATTAATTTTGTGTTTTTAATATTTCTTAGTCATATATTCATTGAACCCATTTGTACCAGGAGTACCAGGAGTACGGACAATTATAACTCACTTATAGCTCACTTATTGTTCAGTTCTATATTTGGTTTGTTTAAGCCTTAATGGATTTAGTGAGTGCAAGTAAGAGCTAATCTGGGCTAAACACATGACTTGGTATAGGCTCTCTTGATAACTGCTAACTCATGTTCATCTAAAGAGTGTGAGCTCTTTCAGAATCTATATTGCATGAGAAAGTTAGATAAAAGTTGACAATATGGCTGAAATGAAAATATACTACCAACAATAAATAAAAACAAAATAAATAAATAAATAAATACTTGAATGTTTTGGGAGATTTTCATTAGAAAAGAACAAAAATGCTCTCTCAGCAGGATATTATAGATGATGTGGACATTGAGAGAAAGTCTCAAAATAGTTTTGATGTTGCTCAAGACATGTTAGATAATGAAAATGAGGACAACACCAATTCAAGGCCGGATTTAAACTTATCAGAGATGGATGATATGGGGAAACCGAAGGGAAATCTGAGAAACATTGAAAATGTCACTGATGCTGATACCAAAGATGATACCAATGATGATGCTCTATTTGTCTCACAGACATCGCAAGCAGAACAAGATTCAGATGTAGACGAAATTAATGAAGGCATATACATGCAAATCAAAACCAAATTTGGAACTCTTAATAGAAGTGCCTTCAAAAAAAGATTGAAATCAACACTTGATGTCAAAGGTCTCAGGGATTCTAGGCAAGCTCTCTTTGATCTAGCAAAAAGGAAGAGATATGATTGTCCTGATGGTCGATTAGTAGAACGTTTACCTCGAACAAATAGTGCTCCTGTGGAGGATAAGTTATCGGAAGATATTTATATTATATTCCATTTCATTGAAGGAGAAAATAATTACAGTGACATGAAAGCATGTATATCTAAATGGGCATTGAAACATAATTCTGAAACAAGATCATCCCAGCGTATAAACTCAATTCGCAGTGATTGTATATCACAAAGTCCGAAAGCTCCGGTCAATGATAGCGCCTTACAAAGAACTGATGAAGATGCTGATAGAATGAGCACAATATTTGCGCAGATAGCGATAATGAATGATAAGTTTGAAGAAAAATTCTCCAGATTGGAAAACCAGTTGGGTGATATTATCACACGGACAGAAAATGAGATCCTAAACTTAAAGTCAGACTTAGTGGAAACTACGAAGAAACTCAAAGAGGCGAACTCTCATATAGAACAACTGAAATTAAAGGAAGAAAAACTAATCAATGATAATAGAGGAATGTATTTCCAGATGTCATCAATGGCAACCCGGGAAAATGAGATTAAAGAATTATCTTCTCATGTACATCAACATCTAGATGTGATCATGAAAAAGATTAACTGTATTGAGGGAAAGTTAGACACAATTTGTACAAGACACAAACTTTTATTCAATCAGTCTAACAAAGGAAGTGATAGAAACGTAGACTTGCAAATGAAAGAAAATCATGGAAATCATGAACTATCAGCATACAAGGAGAGTAGACATGTTATCTCTCCATCTATTGATCAAGAAAATGTAGTACATGGACAAAAAAAAATACATAAAGAGCCTGCTAGAGCTCTTCCAGTAAATTTGCTTAGCAATGGTCCCGCTATGTTTACATTGAAAGATTTCCCGCCACTTTCACGGAATGATCGGACTAACATAACGGAAAATGTGAATCATAATCAGCGCACAGAAATAACATCTCACAATGCAAGTACATCAACCTACAATCAGCAAAAGAAATTAAGATATGAAGATAGAGCTAACATAAATATAAATGAAAACATAAATAAAGATCAAATAGGGCACAACAAATCACCAAATGATCAAAGAATGATTCCGAATGACGAGGAGAGACAAAAAAAGGAAGATACATCGTATAGACATATTGAGACAATTATTACCAGACCCAATCAAAGGAATATAGAACCGGATGTGTTTGAACCAGTTGTAAGAAACAAAATAAGACGCATTCTGCTATCAAATGTCAAATCGAGAAAAAATATAGATGTAGTAAGGACAGCTGTTGCAACTCAGTGCAAGGAGGAAGGTGTGACAGTAACATTCGTCCGCCTCATAAAGGAACGACCCCACTGGGATGGATCAAATATATATACATTTCGACTAAATGTACTGGATAAAGATTTTGAACTGATGATGAATAATGAATCATTTTGGAGTTCTGGAATAAAATGTAGGGAATGGATAACAAACAGAAAATGGAGAGAAGGCTACTTACTTGATGAAACGCATGAGAATTACAAAATATATTCCTAATGAGCATAACCATATGACTAGTAATTGCTTCTTAATTATAATTATGATCATTATTTCAACATGGAATGTACGTGGTATAATGTCTAGCACGCAGAAATTAATTGAATTGTTACCAGACACAGATATATTTGTTATCACTGAACATTGGCTTTGTACAAAGAATCTAACGTATTTAGATAAATTACATGATGATTTCAAAGTAGTTGCGCTACCTACTGAAGAGATACAACAATGCTATAGAGGTAGTGGCGGGGTTGCCGTATTTTATAGATCATCACTATGCAAAGCAAGCACCTTACAAAATGAGTTCCCAAATATTATGGCGGTGAAAATCTTAGTGAGAGACTTGGAACCTATAATTTTGATTGCAACCTACTTTCCCTCGACAACTAGAACTGATGATGCATATGACAAATTTTGTGAAAATGTTTTTGATGTGTATGATAGGTATTCTGCTGAAAATATATGCATAATTACGGGCGACATGAATGCAGATCTTGTGTGTAAAAATCCATCAAGAAGAGATCTTGCTCTCAAAAAAAGAATAGAACAGAGAAACATAGTTGCTACGCTGGTGATAAAACCACATGAACATTACATCACGTATAGATCAAAAGACATGTCACGAACGTCCACACTTGATTATATATTAATACCTGAAATAATTAGAGGTGCTGTAAAAAGACACATAGTAAATGACAAAATCGATTTCTCAATATCGGATCACCTACCTATTACAGCGGCACTTGCAAAAGATATACTGAAGGAAAATAAAAAGACATGTGTATCTCCAAGAATGAAATGGAACTTGGCAAATCCATTAGAAATGAGCATGTATAAATCTGATGTTAGTGCATTCTTGAATTTCACCTATGAGTGTAAAAAGGTAGAAGATATAGAGAAGTATAATGAATTGATAACTAAGAGTGTAATAACTGCATCAGACCGATATATTCCAAAGTCCGAATTCAAATCGCACTTGAAACCATATTGGAAGAAAAGTGGGCTTGAAAATTTACATCAGAATATGAGAAAAGCGCGCGGAGAATGGATCAAAGCAGGAATAAATAGAAGCACAGAGTGTAGCATCAAAAGAAGATACAAGGACGCGAAAAGAAAGTTTAGAAAGAAACATAGGCAAGAGAAAAAGGTATATAAAGAGTGTATATTTGAGGAGATAGAAAAGAGTGCAGAAATGGGAATAGACGAATTCTATGCAGTCATACGGGAAAATAGAAAAGATAAATCGGACATTGGTAATATTGCATTTCGAGGAGTAGAATCTAATACTTTGGATGAATGTGTCAATCTATGGAAACTATATTTTTCTGAATTAAGTGGTACAACAGATGAGGAACATAATGATTGTGTCAAAATGAAGAATATGTACGAAGAAAGCAAACTAGAGAATGATAACATAAAATGTAATAATATTACAGAGGAAGAAGTGTTGCAGCATATCAAGTCTCTAAAAACAAAAAAATCACCAGGCATTGATTGCATATCGAATGAACACTTAAAGTATGGTGGAAAATATTTAATCAGACATTTAACTGCCCTTTTTAATTACATGATCCAGTATGAGTATTTGCCTAATGTATATAGATGTGGGATGATTATACCGATATACAAACAAAATGGTAAAGGTAAAAAGGATCCATTGAATTATCGTGGTATAACATTGACATCTTGTCTGGGAAAATTGTTTGAAAAAATATTGATGACTAGAATTCAAAAGTATTTAGACAAAATAAGCTTTCCACATCCTTATCAATTTGGATTTCGTAAGGAGGCTGGATCTATCTCCGCTGCTTTTACTCTTCAAGAATGTTTGATGTACTTTAATAATCATAACTCTAATGTATATGCTGTTTTTCTGGATAACGAAAAGGCATTCGATAGACTGTGGCATTGTGGACTATTAAAAAAACTAAAAATATTAGGAATTAATGCAAAAATATGGAGAATAATCGCCCATTCCTACACACAGTCAAGTGCCTGTGTAGCGTGTAGAGGATGTATATCTAACACATTTCCATTACGGAGAGGCGTTGGTCAAGGGCGTGTAATGTCGGCTTTTTTATTTCTCGTGTACATAAATGACCTATTGAATGAGCTAGTAATGACTAATTGCGGGATAACAGTGAATCAGATGAACATACCTGGCATGCTTTTGGCAGACGACACTACTCTACTAAGCTCTACGCTGAATGGATTGCAAATACTCGTGAATACAGCTTATCAGTATGCACAGAAGTGGAAATTGAAATATAACTCTAACAAGAGTAATTGGATGATATTTAGTAAAAGAAAGGAAGTGTACTCATCAAATGGAATTACTCTGGGATCACAGAATATTCCTAGAGCAAAAAAAGTGAAATATGCAGGAGTTACCTTTTCGCAATCAATGAAAACTAATGATCGTATAATCTATTCCTACGATAAAGCTAAACGTGTAACAAACTCACTATACTCAACTGGATTAAATGCAAATGGAATGAATCCTATAGTCTCTGTGAAAGTCTGGGAAAGAGTTATATTGCCATCTGCTTTGTATGGCTCAGAACTCTGGTTTAATATGTCATATCAGGGCATTGAATCAATGGAGAAAATACAACGATATTTCGCCCGGAGAGTACAAGGTTTCCCTCAAAGATCGCCTACTGGATCTACGACATCGTGCTTGGGGATGATATCAATGGAAGCTCGCATAGATAAGCAAAAACTCGTATTCCTTGGTCGCATGTGTAGAACATCAGCAAATTTAACGGCTAAAAAGGTTTTCCTCTGGGCTGTTGGAAATTTTATTTTTGACCCCCAACATAGCTACAACTCTTTTATATAGGATGTAAATACTGTACTAAAAAAGTATGATTTAGAAGACTATCTCAACGACTTTATTTTCACTGGAAAATTTCCAGACAAAATAACATGGAAAAACTTAATTGGGACAAGAATACAGATATTAGAGGAGAGAAAACATGAAATGAGTATCAGAAATCCATCAGAGGGATTTGGTAGATTTTTAAAAATTAATCCAGGATTAAAAATGCATCATCTATGGAAAATAGCTTACACTGACTCAAGCAGAAAAATGGAATATGGGACATTAATTCGTATTGGAGGAATGCAAGCAAGACCTGGACTGTGTCCCCTATGTGGCAAAATGAGTCATGACCGTATTTTGCACATTTCGATGAATTGTGCCTTAACCTCAGACGACAGAAACCACTTGATGGAAAGTCTATTTTCGTATATGCCTCCAGTGATTTACCGTGATTTCTGTGATCAGATCGATGATGTTATACTGATTATACTACTTGGTGGTTTAAATGATATATCAGAAAGTTTAGAATTTGAGGCATGGTTAAATATGATCAGACTATCTACCAAGTATTTCATTAAGACAAAGGATATTATATATTCGATTCAATAGAGAACTCACTCAAAATATAAGGAAAGAAATACTTGTACTGGATTGCAAAGAGAGTAGGAAACTATTTTTGTTGTGAGGATACATTTTCAAATGTTTTATCGTATATATATCTCTATCTAGATTAGTAATGATTTTAATTTATTTATTCGTTTGCTATTGGAAATAATTCAATAAGTAACGAATCTACTATTTTTGTGATTCTATGTATTTAAATGCATTTCTTTTTTGTCTTAAAATCTTCAGAAAATGGAGGAATAAAAGAATATCATCATCTCACCTTTGTCTGCGTGGGTTCCAGTCTCGGATTCGGACAATGTGGGTATGTGAGAAAACTTGCCAGGAGCTTCTCGTGGGTCGGTGGTTCTTTCCGGGGTTTTCCCGGGTTCTTCCTCCACCAATAATACTGGCCGCCATGTATAGCCTATCGTGTGCTGAAAAATGGCGTTAAACCCCACAACAACAACAACAATCATTTGTCCTACAAGAACTTAGGAAATGATATAATCTTAGCTGCCATAACAACCAGATAGTTTGACATCGTAAGAAATAGTTGCATTTGGTCAGACTTTTCTATCAGACTTTTGGTAATGTCTTGTGTTTCATGCTTCCATAACAATTATTCAGCCTCCAGAGCAACAAGGTAGAGAATATATTTTCACCTCTCCCCCTACTCAACCCCCCCCCCCCCAAAAAAAACCCTGGTCAAATGTTAATCAAAGAAATCAATGTTAATCAAAGAAATAAGGAAATAATTACATGATAAAAAAGAAAGGTTTTTCTTGGTCTCGATGGGAGAGAAACGTCGTTTATATATCTTCTCCCAACCTATTGCATTTAAAGTTATCAAATGTTCAGGAAATGCTCCATGTGGCACGTTCTGGTCAGTTTTGTTTCTTTGAGTTTCCATTGCAACAATTTTCCTTTTACATCAACCAGGTGGAAGCATTTTTATATTTTACAAACAACAATGTAATTTAAATAAAACTTTAATAAGATAATTGAATAAACTTAGTTTATACACTAGTTTTATCTGTGGAGGATTATAAACTAAGTTTAATGCACTGCATCTGGCACACATGTGCACACGATGGGGCACAACACACCGCACGAGGCTTGCATACAAGCACTCGATAAGCCACCACACTAGGGGAGTGAATGCAGTATACCGTATCGCTAGGTGCACATCATACATCGCACACTCGTGAGGAAGCATCCACGCCACGACTACGTGGTGCTCGGCACTGACGGTACTTACCTCGCCCCTTAAAAATACGTACTATACAGAGCGCACGGCACCATACACAGGACGAGACGTATACGGCGTCGCGCAGCGCCCCGCCCCATTTGCGCGCGCGCGCACACACACACACACACACACACACACACACAAGCACGATGAGACAGACTTTCATGCGGGATGCAACGCAATGCACGAACCTAACACGTGTCTAAATTTTAACTCGATAACTTTGAAATTAGTTTAGCACCGTCCCTGCTATTATTTGTATTGCTCATACAATTTACTTTAGTAACATACATCTGAAAAGATGCAGGGTATTGCAAAGTTTATTGTTTGTTACAGATGAAAAATATCTTCTTTAGATAGCATATAGCGCGCATCCCAAGATACAGGATGGGATACATGATTAGATGAAAGAAATGTATAACAAAGATGATAGGTGACGTAGTTGTACTTCGTTCCAAGCAGGAATAAATATATGTCCATTTTGTAAAGGCTCTTATGACCTAGCACTGGTGTCCTAAACCACAATCAAAAATAGATTGATGAAGGCAGGGCCGACAAGAAGGGGTGGGGGTCAACCTGTGATATATCCCAGGGGACCGGGCCGAGCAACACTTTTTAATTTTATAAAAGAAATGTTTTGTTTGGAAAAGAACTCAGAGAGGCTTGTGTGTTTCTTACCCCAGGGCCCGTAATCGATCTGCACGGCCCTGGATGAAAGTCGAATGTATGGGCATGGGGTACACAAAAACTTACTCGCTAGGCAAACGGAATTAAACACTTAGCTGTGTGCACAAACCAACTGGATTTAAAATGCATGGTATATGCAAGAAATTATAAACTGGCACCTATAGCAAACAGAGAGAGAGAGAGAGAGAGAGAGAGAGAGAGAATTATTAATGTACACCAAACAGAACGGAAAGTGTTATTCCTGGATTCTATTGGAGAAAGCTTGGTAAGAGTAGGCAGATTTAATATTTAATACAAATAATACTATCATCCACGTTAGAGAATTTTTTTACGGAGATTCGAACCAATGTATGTGGGTAAACGGTACCCATTGCATTGCCTCGGTGTTTAAACCCCAGGGCCCGTAATCCATATTCCATCACGACTAAGCACACAACAAGTGATGCAACTGATTCGGTGTTATATGTACGTGTGTGTTGCCGAAAAAATGGAATGACTACCTATCTACACAGTCATTCCGCATTGTTAAGAAAGAAATTAACATATATAGGATTAATTATAGAGAAATCTTGATATGAACCAGACAGAACGGAAAGTCCTATCCCTGGATTATATTGGAGAATGCTTGATAATAGATAGGTAGATAAAATATTTAACATAAATAATACTATCATACATATTAGAGAATTTTTCATTCGTACACTACGAATATTCGAACCCAGGTCCGCGGGTAAACGGTACCCATCGCCTTGCATGCACACACCAGTCCATATTCCATTACGACTAAGCACACATCAACGATTAATAATCTCATTAATTCAGGTATATAAAAAAATTATTTAGTGCAATCGATTTTAAAAATGCATTCTAAATTTAAGACAGTTGTTACGGTTGACATTGTAAAAATGTGTATTAGAAGTAGGATAATCAGTGTAATGAAATCCGTGTACACCACTGTGGGTAAAAGTTACTACTGCTACTGCTACTACTACTACTACTACTACTAATAATAATAATAATGATGATAATAATAATCTTTCATTTGAATTTTACTCTTAGATTTGCGTACGGCAAGGATTATGTTTACCACCATTTTTATTTTCAGTGTTTAATAATGCTGTAGACACATTTTGGTATTGAAAGTATTGAAAAGCGTATTGATGGTATCGATATTGATATTATAAAAGTATTCCTAATGTATATTGGAGATATTTTAATTTGTTTTTCAAACAAGTAGTGATAGTTCACAAATGGGACAATGTGCACTGAAATAATAATAACGGAAATGAAAATTAAACATAAGTGTATCTTAGGCTATATATATGATAACTTTTAGAGGATGGGAAATATACCTAAATTGTTCAATTAATTTTTCATGCAGAATTTCTATTAAATCAACAACAAAAAAATAACAGATGTGTGGCGTGACGGGTTGTTATGCCACCACTGCGGCAGGTGTGATATGGTTGTGGTGGGGTGCTCCCTATATTTTATTTAAATTATTACAGAAGTCCCACCCAGGCTCGATTTTGGTTGGAAGTTAAATAAGTGAAAGATAGATGTAAAGCTACTAGCACCCAGTCAGCAGTGCCGACGGTTCAGTGACAGAATATACAAAAAGGTGAAATTCAACGAATAACAATTTAATGACAATTCAGTACTCAAATGATTAAAATTCCCCAAGTACTCCCCTTCCGCTCGACCCTGTGATAGCCTATTGCATCTCTTGATTAGTAGTGTGAGATAACTTTCCACCTGTCCTTGTATTCTACTGATCTGTGTATTCTTCTCTCCTATTCCTCCATTTCCTTATCCTCTTCCTCCCGACGTTCTCCAAATTCCTTCTCTTCCTCGACTTCTCTATATTCCTCCTCCTTCTCCACTTTCTCCTCCTCGACTCCTTTTCCTCCTCCTCCACCTTATATACACCTTCTCTCCACAGACTAGACTTTGGTCGACTTCGTCTGCTCTGCTAGTCTCACTTCCGTCTTCACCTCATCGAAACTCAACACTTAACTAAACCAGAAGTTCTGTCCCACAGAAAGCTTCCTGTGAAAACATAAGGACGGAACAATATTTTCCTTAGCCCTCTCGTCTCACACAATACCCAGCCTATCATCTGATAACGACTATTAAATTTCTTCGGTCACGCATTCATTCACATCGATATGCTCACACGCTCTTGTATGGTAAAAGCACCGTATCAATTATTTCACATACATACATCAACAATATTCTGAAAAAAATCGAGCAAATAACTTAGAATTTCCGCTCAAAGTTTTACCGCCAACTTACAAGTGGCTTCCTTGGAGTAACACTGTATTGCTCCTCAATCTTTCACTGTGAGACAACACTCTTGAAATATAAAGGGTAACTAAATAGCATAGGAATAAAAACAATGAAAATAGAAAGTTTAAAGTATTAAGAGGAAAACAGGGACCTTCACGTGGATAAAGGACTGTGCATAGACGTCGCAGGGCTATATCACAAGGCGCTTCGCGAAGTGGACAGGCCTGCGAAAGAGTATCAGAAAAACGCACATGAAGTAATTAAAAAATCGAACAAAAACACGGGGACTAATAAGTTACCCTCTATTAACCAACTAACAATTCTCTAAACCATTTTGGAACTTCTTTTAGATTATAAATTAAATAATAGAGAGGAGGCCTAACTCGAATCGGGAGAAACACAAATAAATAAAGTGCGGACCCCGACTCGAATACAGCCTGCCTCATTCTGGAAATAGATTTTAATGCGAGAAACGCCACACCATAGCCACTCACATAAAACAATAAGTTTTATTTTGATTTCAACTTGTAGTACCCCGTTCCTCTCGCCAAAATTCTAAATTGCAAATAATATAAAAAATATCTTAATTTGTACCAGGACAAACAAATGATTTTAAAAAGTCCATATAAAAATATATATTAAGACAACTGGGAAAAATTGGACTTATAGTTTTGCTGTCCCTACATACAGACCATATAGCATACACACACTATAGCATTGATACACACAGAGTACACGGGACATAGGAGATCTTCGGCAAAGATCACCAAAAATCAAGGATAAGAAATCTTAAAATGGGGATGAGACCCATGTTTCGGACTATTAACCTTTAGAAAACACTAGAACTCAATAAATACCCCGTCAAAATTTAGTTATAAACTAAAATTTTGATCAAAATTCTTTATAAAAAAATTTAAACAAGCACACACATCGTGGAGGATACATAAATACATGAAAACACTTTATTTATTTGGTTAAGTGGAGAGTGGTATCTGTCTGGCCCCCCCCCCCCCAAAAAAAAAAACGAACAAATTTGTTTATATTTTTATACAAAAAATCTAATGTCGTGTTGATCCAAGATGCCGGATTTTCTCTCTGATCACAGTAACCTTACGTAAGAGATTAACTAAAGCCTGCGGCAATGTTTAGACATCAAAACATGACTTGTAATAATACCATATAATAATACCATAGTTAGTACACGACTTACGAATTGAAGCTGAGCAAACGTGACAAGTTTACAGGAAATTAACGAGTTTTTAGAAACAAGATGTAACTAACGTTCATCTATTCCTGTAAGTAGTAAAGCAACGTTTGTAAGACATATTTGATCCATACCTATAAACAAAACTATACGTAGAAACGTAATGAAACTTGTTATGCTTAATACTCAGCAGAAGTGTAGAAAACTCGGAAAAATAGGAGAAAACTTTTTCTTTTTCATCCAAGTGCCCCCTCCCCATATGTAACTCACCTTATTTTGCATCTTTGGATACTATACTTTCAGAATCACCGTATATAACCAGTAACAAATAAAACAAGGTGTGTAACGCGTCGAAATTTGAAAAACAGCGCATGAAAGGGACATACATAGCATCCCAAGGGGAAATGTACTGGCAATATATGTTTACACGGAAAGCTAGAAGAAAAAACTGGCAAAGCTACGTTCAGGTAAGTAGCTAATGTACCGTCGTTCCCAGCATACATAAGCGGCAGAGATCCAATGTACTGTAATAGAACGGTTTAATTTTTTTGTGTGCAAAAGTAAGGATTTACAGGGTTGATTACAGTGCAAAACTGAAAATGGAAATCATGATAGTGCATTCTCTATGAGCAATTTTGTTAAAACTAAGCTTTTCTATTTGTAAAAACAATCTGACCTTTTCAAGAAAGTGGTATAAGTAAAACTGAAACGTGCTTAACGCAAGGCAATAGAGCTACCTTCATATTTGTTTTAAAAAGAAGAATGATACATTAAAGTCAGCCAGTATTACAATCTTCAAGAAGTTTTGAAGTAATTAAATCAATAATCAAAAGAGCCATGCCATAACCAGAATCAACTGCAGGAATCATATGTTATGGCCAGATTTGGAGGAAATACGTTTTAAACAAAATATATTGAATCCCTAAATCTGATAAGCGAAAAAAAATCATTTCGAATATATGACGCAACTTCTGTTTCTTGAAACAGTTAGGTTTTTATTATAAAAATAACTGCCAAGGTGTTGTACAAGAAAACCACATAATGGGCATTGGAATAACAGATGCATAGTTATATGAAACGTTTTTTCTTCATTGTGGTTCATATAACTTTGTCAAGTCACGTCCCCAGCAGCAAAAACTCCATTATCACGCAATATTAACTTGACAAACGTGCTGACATTTTTCAACAGTGTAAAATGTGTACCAATAAACTATTCTCGATAGTTTATAAATACCATGTTCTTGAATAATTAAAACTGTACACGTAGTTCAGGCTGGGTATGTAATACGGAACTTTTAGTTGTGCGATACGTAGACAAAACTACATATGTGTGTTTTGTTCCGAGTGGGTGGAAAGCACGAGTTGGACACGGAGAAGGGATGTATAGGCCCATTCTCACTACATACGACTGCATTTCTTAAAACTACAAACTCGTGTTGGCATTTTATAAAAATGATTTAAACTGTATAGCAATAAATCATTTCGCATATTTTATAAGTGGACTACTATTTTTCAAGTTGTATAAGAAGTTCCAGGATGGATTTGCAAAACGAAAATTGTAGGCGTGCGATACGGAATTATAGACTTAACATCTGTATGGCCCGCCAAATCAGCCTTTTAAGATTAAATGTGTATGTAATGAAATTATATCTGCAAATGGGCCATTAACTGGTGACAAATACAAACATTTTATAAATATAAAGTTAATTTATTTAACGATTTTGTAATGAATAATGAAAGTTTGGTGTTCTTATGATTTGAGTAGTAGCACGATTCCTCAGATACTGTCGATTATTACTTACTACCGACGTACTTGTAGAGTGATACAACAACCGTGGTATCTACCACACGAAACAAAATACCGCGATACACCGGCATATCAGTAATACCACGCAACTTATATATATATATATATATATATATATATATATATATATATATATATATATATGTATGTATGTATCTATCTCTCTATGTACGTCTGTCTGTCTGTCTGTGTGTTTGTGTGTGTACGTGAAAGTGTGCGTGTGTGTGTACGCTGTATCACTAATATACCGCATGATATATAAAACATCTCGTACGGATGAACTGAGACAATGAATCGTAATAGGGTCGAGGAGAGGTATATGATGAAAGAATTTGATGCTTACTTTTTATTCATATTTCCTAGTATTGTTCTTGTTTTAATACCGGTCTGCTGATGTATTTAATGTTGTGTTTAAATGTAATTTCAAAGCAATCATTTATTTAAATTATTTATTGGAATTACAAAGTGATGGTCTGGAATTTAACAACATTTCGGGATTATTGTGCATTCATTGAGTGGAGTTTTGAGAACACTATTTTGATACATCAAGACTGTTGGCTTTTCATCTTATTCAAGGATATTGGTACATCAGCACATTCAAGACCTGCGGTTTATTCGGAACGCTTTATTCTTCTGGCATTGTGATAGAACGTTAAGGATCATTTTGGATTTATTTTGTAATGCTTTAACTTCCTCTCAAGCTTTCCTTTTACAATTTAAAGAATTAAAGCATTTGTTAAATTTAACATAACTTGTTAGGTTTTCTACTTTCTGTTACTTATGTTAAGACCATAGAGTCGTACCATTTACGATGATTTTTAAGGAAAGTGATTATTGTCATTCTCTCTCGTGTTTTTTGTTTTTGTTTTATGCAGTACTTAGGAAAGTGGGTTTGTTTATATGGAGGATCCCCCATAATTATATGCGTGTATTTCTAATCTTCCTTGATGCATTATTGTAATTGGCTGCTTGCAAGTGCAGTTTCATAATTATATCATGTACAGTGTATTCTTCACCGATGCATGTACGTGGGATTATTGTAAATGGCTGCTTGCAAATGCTACATTCATAATTCTAGTCACCAATTTTCTATTCTTCATTAGTGCAAGCTCTAAGTGGTTGCTTGCAAGTGCTTAAATCTACTTTCCTTCTGCATCATTGTATCTTGCAATTTGCCAACTGCTGAACTGATTCTGTAGTTTTTCGTATGGCAAACACTGTGTCAGATATTAAATTTTCTGTATATTCTGTTCATAAACTTTCCATATTACAATTACATTATTCCAGCTGCTGTTCTCATACAGATTTGGCATTGAAACAATGTAAATACTAAGTTTTATCAGTATTGTCTTTGTTGTCCAACTCGTGTCTCCATCTGTTGTGATAATGACATACTAGAGATTAGCATGGCATTATAACAACAGATGGCGTTCTAAATTTGTTAAGTTTTTCCCTTACCAGAAATAATTAATGCTCCCTACGGACCGCCACGGCATTCATTTTGTGTCGATAACCAGTGTAACTCTTTCAGTCCACCCTTTTTAAAGTGAACGTTAGCAACGAAGGTTTAATCGTTCTCTAAAACCATGTGGTTTCTCGAAGATCTAAATGATTTATAGCACCTCACGAAAACAAAAACGTATACAATACAGCAGGGTGTTCGTTCTTCTTCAACCCCAGTTTGACCCACTTAAGTATTTACTTTCATCGTTTAAGAAATCTACTTCTTAGTGATACCTCTCTTTACTTTGGAAACATTAGTTATATTAGTTAAGTAAATATCAGAAATGACAATGATATATTACCTCGTACTCTTCCTAACGAGCTTTCATTAGACGATCCCTGGTTGTAAGGATCATATTGTACGTCACCCATTTTGACGCACCTCACAGACGTTTATCTCTCCCTGTGATATTGTGCATAAGCTATGGCGAAAATAATATATTTCAGAGCAACATCAATATCACATTTAAAATAAAGTTTATAGGTAAAATTACATTAAAAGAATTAAGCATTAACAATGCAAATTAATTATTGGAAAATAATATTACACTAAATCTAATTCTTCTATAATCGCAAGTAAACATTTTTATCAAATTTAAAATTTCATCTCGGGTTCATACATATAATAGTTTTATCAAGGGAAGGTCAAAGCATCAAACATAACAAATTAGGGAATAAAATATATTTCTTTTAATGGCTTTTTTGCTCAGAGCAAGTGCGAAATTTTTTTTCTTATTGCCTGCAAGAAACAAATTCTCCAAAAAGCGAGCATTTTTGTAGAGCGTATATATTGAATTCAGTAATGGAATATTTGCTGGGATTAATTCTTGAAAATGTTACTAGGGAATATAACCATACTGTTTTTGAGGCATAATTTACAAATGCATGTGGTACAGAAAAGGAAATGCGTATCGGCCAATCCAGAATTTAGAGTTTAATGTTTTAATTCCTCAGAATTTGAAATTATAAGTGTACGTCCAATCCAAAAGCCTAATTGTGTGAAAAGCTTGTTCATGTTTTATTCGCGTGAAACTGAAAAAGAAAAAGGATCGGCAAATAAATCTATAAGAACAATATAACAGGACAATCCATGTATTTGTTCTTATAATTGCCTTCCTGTATGATAATTTTTGTTTTATACTTATGCATTGTACAATATTGTTTTTATGAATGCCGGAACGTTAAATATTTATTTTTCTCTAATATTTCCTATGAAAAGTTTAACACATGACTGTATATAGTCTTTATTTATTTATTGTGCTTTATTGCATAGTTGTATTGTGCTTATATTTTTGTGTCTCGACAATATTATCTTATATTTTAAACAGGATCAAATAATGATGAAATCACAAACAAATGAAGATGTGGGGGGTGGGGTGGGGATGGATGAGTAGCCTTAAAATCTTTAAAAGTTTTTTAAACAATTATGTGTTGGCGGGTCTTGCCATTTTAACAGAAAATAATCACATCTGTAGAAGATACATGTAAACATTTGTATTAATCTTTTTAACTACTACACTAATTTCATTTCCAAATGTATCAAGAAAGTTTGGTACTTTATTGTAGCAGTAATAATAAAAACAAATTGAGCTGGTAACTGGTAACAGTAGCAAAGCTACTTATATTCAGTATGTTATATTTTTATAAGTGCTACCAAAGGAGTCTGATGTTTTATCAGTGAGGTACCATACAGCCATCGTATATGTACTATAAATATCGCTTCATATATAGATTAATACGATTTTAAATAATTAAAAAATTCGTTTCCAGTTTGATATACGTGAAAATAAAGCATCTCATAATTGTATGGAAATGCTCTTTATGTTTAGATATATAAAATATATTTCATACTGTTTTAATTTATTTTCTTATATAATGAAATAAGTTCATATTTTTGCGGCATATAACTTTGCTACAGTATATGCTTTGAATGTGATGTCCTTGTTTCAAGTCATTGGCTCTTGCTATTGTATTGGAATGTGGAGATTTAAAATGAAATTGGAGATATGAGATACTTGTCAGGACAACTAGTGACAATACTTGTTGGCTATTGCATAATCATCCATGCCATACATATATAATAATTCTGTATAATTTGAATCTCTCTCTCTCTCTCTCTCTCTCTCTCTCTCTCTCTCAGGTTAACAGTAAAAGATAATTTCATAGGGATGAGATAATACACATAATCTTCGTCTCTATAATGTACTCTCTCTCTCTCTCTCTCTCTCTCTTTCTCTCGATCGATCGAATAAACAGAAAAGAGAAAGTATGACCTTGCTTTGCAATTATCTGCAATTTGAGGTCTTTACTGATACAAAAAGCAGAATTTGCACTGCACTCTAAAATAATAAATAGGCTCTAAATTGATAACATTGTGAATGAGAATATATAAACAAATTAGGACCGTAAACCTTGCTTGTAAGTGGCTACCCTATTCTGCCACCATGCGCTAACGGTAAATTACACCCACAAAATGTTCAAATAAAAATGAGGTGGAAAGGGTCAGAGGAAATATAACATTTTTTAAATACATCTAATTGTATACAATTTGATAAATTTAATTTGTTTTATGCTTCCTGCAGGCCACCTCTCTTCCGAATGTTAATACTCTGAGAAATTAGCTGACTGTAATGCGGTAATATAATTTGAATGATATTTCAAATAAGACGCCCAAACATGTCGTAAAGTGGTATAACCTCTTGTTGCTAGGTTCAAGGGAGTAGCAATATTGTAAGGACTTGACGTGTCACGGCGACGTCTATTGTCATATTGAGGCATTATTTTATGCTGACTTCCGTGATGCTAATTTGCAATGTGCTTGATGCTACATTATAATCATTAGTTTAGAAGGTGCAGTCTGTGTAATTTGTGATATAGCAGGTATATAAATAAAATATTAAAACTTTGTAATATCTGACATAGCATTTGCCATACGACAAACTAAACAATCAATTCAGTAGTTGTCAAATTGCAAGATAAAATGACGCAGAATGAAAGCAGATCTAATTATTTGCAAGTAGCCATTTACAGCTTGCATCTATGAAGACTAGAAAATTCATGACTAGAATTATGAATGTAGCACTTGCAAGTAGCCATTTACAATAACGCAGTAGGAAAGTAGGACTTTCAAACTGCCACGTACAGTTTGCATCAATGAAGAATACGCTATACATGGATATAATTATGAAAGTAACACTTGCAAGTAGCCATTTACAATAATGCATCAAGGAAGATTAGAAAATACATGAATATAATTATGGCGGCAGTCCCTCTCCATAGTTTTGTTTTGTTTTTCTTTTATTTTTCCATTTTGTTTGGAGAAGTGATTGTACTTGTTATTATCCAGTTGCAGCGAGTAGAGAAATAATATGTGTATTGGTTTTATTTTTGTTTTTGTTTTCTTCCTTTTATCTTTTTATAAAGTATTGGTGATGTGTCCATACCCTAACAAGTCCTTACGTCTGATAAAATTCATTGTGGTATAGCGCTGTCGTACTCATGTGTTCATATACCCATCTCCTAATATCAGTATATCATTATTCTTTCATTTATTATTATTATTATTACAAATAAATTCAATTCAGGAGCAAAACAACAACCGAATCTTGAAACAAAGATGCTTGATGGCATTGCTTGCATTTTTTTTGTATTTGAAACACGTTTAATTTCTTTCAATAGTAATTTTAAATAATTATGAAAAAAATATTAGGTCATTCCCTAGCTAAATTACAGTGTGTTTACTGATACGATACAGAAAGCTACATTTGAAGATTGTAAAAAAAAATAGAACAACAAACACAAAATGTTTATTTTATCACCAAATTTGTTAAAATTTGCCCCGTGAAACAGAATAACTTCAAAAGGCGGAGTTTCTTCCGGCTATCATCCAATACTTCAACGTATGCTAATTTAGATATGACGTTCTGTGTGATATTATGGGATGTTCTTTATGTACACATAGTGGTCGTGAATGCGTAGTGCATAGAGTTTAGGCGGTGAAACTCCATTAATATGGAGTTGCCGAACATGGGAGAACGTGTATTTGCAGCAGAATGCATCCAGAAAAAGAGAATTAGAAAGGTATAGGATACAGTTATTTTAACCAGCTGATTTTGCGTTTGTGTGTCTTTGTCACGGTTCGTGTGTACATGCGTGCTGTATGTACTATAGAGCTCACTCCCGCTTTTCTTTTCACAGGGGAAGGTTGAATATTTTGTGAAGTGGAAGGGATGGTCACCAAAGTGAGTACTGTTTCTAATATGCCTTTTTGTTGCATTATTTCCGATATCATGCACAGCCAAACGTTTTGTTTTTCTACATGCTGGTTATGTTTTGTTTGCAGATACAATACGTGGGAACCTGAGGGAAATATCCTGGATACCCGGCTGATCAAGTTGTTCAATCGAAGGTAGGTTCTTAATCTGTTTTATGCTCACTTAAATTACATCCTACCATTTTGTAGATCCGTTGGGTACTTGTTACATGCAAATCACCATTATAGCAAAAGTTAACATCGCCTGTCCCCCCCCCCCCCCCCCGTCTCATACGAATTAATTTGGAATCGGTAAATTAATATGTGACACCTGTGTTCGTCTCTTATCCATCACCAGAGTGGTTAATCATAGCCTATATATCAGTCTATTGACCCTTATCTTTAAACTTGCATTTAAGTCGGTCTGAAATATACTCTTGACTGGCAGCAACATGATCATTGAGCTTGGTTTGTGGATTTGCCCGAATGAGCACAGATGTCACCTGTTATGGTTGTGGTACCTTGGATGGCGGAATGGACTGAGGTGTTCACTTTACCAATCACTGGCATCTCACATCATTGTGTAGGACTTTGAAAACGGAAGAATATGGTCTATGACCACTTTACCCCCCATCCACCCGCAAAACCTCAAGACTTGTGTGCCAATTTCGACAACCGTGAGGCTGGAACCAGAACTAAGTACTGGATGCAGAGACATTTGATAGAGATATATGACTTGTACAAGTTTTGTTTTATGGTCTATATAGATTTTACATTCAAGTCAATCTGGTATTGAGGGTTATTCATGTGCTACATCATTTTCCTGATTTTATATCTTTTTTTTTATAGCTCTTTTGGTTATATACCAGCAGAATCTTTTTGCCCGTCATCCATCCAGCCATTGGCTCCAGTTTTTTTAAAATCACAACTCATTGCTGCACCTATACTAAATTGAGGGTTGCCATGAAATTTCACACATGTTGATCCCATGATTTGGTCTTAACACATTAACCGCTGGATATTTTTGTCGTTTTCATCTGAAATTCGAGTAGGAAACACATTTTGAAAGCTATTTCTGAATACATCCTAAAACACCAACTTCCAGGTGATCTTCCAATAACATACTGCCTAGTTCTGTTAGAAACATCATTTTTCATTGGCTATTTGGCTCACGCCTGAGGAAAAGGGTAAAAGTTGGAGTTATTTTTATTTTTTTGCTTAACAGATCCATTATTTTCGCATCGAGACCACTCTTTATTCCAGATGCCCATCTTATCCTACTTTTTGCAAAGGTTCATCTGTCTGTTTGCAGTTAATACCGGTCTGCCTTAGATCTGAGACCAAAATGTCTAAAATCCAGACAAAAATTGGATTCCAACCACGGGCAAATTTTGGGTAGAAAAAAGTCGGATCCAAAAAATGAGGTTTTTTTCCTTTGTATTTTGTAGTGCAACTTGAAATTCCAGATTATTTGGTATTATTGTAGAGCTACATCTACCTTTCTATAATGCCACCCACTTTAGTGTATCATACATGACCTTGATGCTGCAGAGCTCGGCAGTGGGCTACTACCTCCTGCCACTTAAACTCATCACCAGGGGTTAATGTGATAAATGAACATTTTGCTGCTTGGACATCCACTATGGCCACCAGTGGCCTGAGTGATAATGGTGCAGAACACACATACATTATGGTCACCAAAGCAACTATCTTCAAATTCTTGTTATTGCAACTTCTCTTAAGCAAAATGTTGTATTGTGGGTTTTTTAACAGAAAACCTTTTATGATGTCTAGTCTGAGCAATATGAAAATTGTTTGGATCAAAAGTCCAGTATGTCCATCACAGTGGCCATCTTCAAAACCTTGCTATCTGTACACCTCCCAGTGTTTCCCATTACACTTATTTGTACTTCAGAGACCCCCAGATTTTTTATTTGTCCCCCAGTTTTGATTCCCAAGTTTGATTTTTACTCAGTCTGCCCCTCCAGTTTTGACACCAATGAGATTTTTTTACTCTCAGTTATGCACCTCTGAGGGATACACTGACTTCCTGAATGGATGGTCATATCAGCGTCTGGGTTTTCATGGAAAGATTTTCTATGATGTCAGATTAATTCTAAGTGAAAATAATGTTAAATATGGCCACCACATAGGCCATCTTGAAATTCTTATTGGTACTCCTCCTGAATGAAAGTCATATTGCCATTTGGTTTTGAACAGAAGACTTCTTATGATGTCTAGTTTCTCACAAATGAAAATGGTGGTACATGAAAATCTAATACAGTTGCCAGAGTGGCTGTCTTGAAAATTTTGCTATTGCTACTTCTGCTGCATGGACAATTATATCACAATGGTTGTTGTTGGTTTTGGTTTAATGCCATTTCTCAGAGCAAGATAGGTTTACATGACAGCCACTGTGGTGGAGTATGAACCCAGGTAAACCCTGGAAAGAACTACCAACTTACTGGAAACTATTGGCCAGCTTTCTCACATATCCACTCTGGCATAGCCCAAGACTCAAACCCATAAGGGCAGAGGTGAGATGGCAGGGATTGGTAAATATGACCACTCTAGACGACTCGTCTGCCTGCATTGACATGGGGTTTTTACTGAAAGATTTATGCATGTTATGTTGTCTAGTTTCTCTAAAATTAACATGGTGCCACTAAGACATAAAGCATGGTCATCTCAGAGGCGATCTTGATAATTTTACAGTTACTACTTGTACATGAAGGAATGGTCATATCAACATCAGGTTTTCAATGGAACAATTAAGATTTGCAGTGGGTCACAAATAAAAATGATATGTAGATAACTGCCTCAATCACCATCATGAAATTCTGATCACTACTTCTAGATGGCTGGTCATATCCATGTGCTTTTACTAAAATACTTATGACGTATAGTTGGTCCTTAAAGAAAAAAATGGTGCCAACTTGCAGTTGATTATCAGTCATCATGGCAGCCATTTTGAAAAACATAAGATAAATCAGCATTTGGATTTTACCAGACGTCGTCTTCTTCTGTCATGTTGGTTCTCAATTAGAATGGTGCTGAATTGACAACCAATATGATCACCATGATCGCCATTTCTCCTGATGGTATATTTTTGGTCCTACAGGTAAACTACCAATTTTCTGGCACACTTGGTTCCAAAGCTTTGCTGGATTAAGTTTTGCCTGACCAACCGAGGTCACACATTGCTAGTATAATGCAGTTTCGTCTGCATTATCAGACACGATTTATCTCCATTTTAAAGCGGAATTCTGCTTTTCTTCTGACCTGAATCAGACTTTTATTGTTTTAGTCCATTTTTTCTATCATCTCCGATCTGGGTTTTTAAAAATGGTCTGTCCAGTCCCATTCCGCAATGACCCTAAATTATTTGTTCCATATATTAGTTAGCACACAACTCTCGTAAAGAGTATTCTGATTTGTCAAAGGTTTAAATTCATCCAGTGAATCTTCATGTAATGGAAACTGATGGCTATGGAAAGAAGAAGCATGCTTGCAGAATATGATGTGTCAAGTTGTTGAGAGAGACCATGACATGAAAGTTTAGATAAGTTTTAAAAAATCTATGGAAATGGGAATGGCTGGAGCAAAATGTTAACAGAAATTTAGTTGGACAGTTTATAAGAAAACTGAATGCTAGAGGACTGGCATTTTGTGACCTCTGCAAGAAAGATCTGAATTACGGTAATAATGGTTGGAAGAGTTTGGAACAGCACCCTCAAAAGAAGCAGCATATGGAAAAATTGAAGCTCAGAAGGCATCTGGAAAAAGTGCAGTTGATTACGATAAGAAGAAAGATTTCTTGCATGAGAGAACAGATGTAGCATTCTGTCAGAATATGCGTACTGCATGTCGCCAATACAAACACTGTCTTGAAAGGAAAAAGGCTGTCTTTGAGAAGGAAAAGAAACAATGGCACATTGAGTCAAAAAATTCAGTGGTGACAAAAAGGAAGGCTAAAAAAGAATCTTTGCCAAAGCTGCAGAAAGAGCTTGACTGGCAAATCAACAGGTTGTATCCATTTGAGAAAAAGACAATTGAATGTTTGGCATTATTTGTATGTAGTTGATGTATTTGGGTGTTTATTTTACAGATTTGTTATGAAAGAGAGAAGTGTAATATATTTGCTGCAAAACTTGACAAATTATTGTGACTTAATTATGATATGAACACTGACATGCACATGAAATAACCTCAGCATCAATAGTATTGGAGAACAAATTCATGTTACTATAAATATTATGAAATTATTGAAGTCAGGTTGAACCTTTTTGGAAAGTTTATTAGATTTCAAATGATTTTTTTGGTTTATTTTATAACCATAAGTTGCACCAGGAGCAGCTTTTTATGAGTATAAAATGTGTTTTTGGCTGGACCCCTGGATCAGGAGCACTGCCCCTCGAGTTCTTGCTGGGGGAGGACGCTCCAAAGCCCCTTAAAATTTTGTCAGTTTTTTTGTGGAAGACCAAACTCATGTCTGCATTATACACCTGCTTGGGACTGAGGTGCTTTTCAACTGCAAGCTTCTAAAATTCATCCACATACTTGGCAGCTCCTTTTGTGGTCTGCATACTGTTTTTCTCCACACACTTTATGCAAGGAAATTCCATGTGTTACATGTTTAGGCTTGAGAAAACAGTAACACAAGAAAGAGTGAAAACAAGCTTTGAAAAATACAATAATTTATTTTCCTGGAAAAATTCTGTAAAAATTGTAACAATATGAACTTACGGTTTTAAGAATCAAAAGCAAAAATAATCCAAGAATAATCCACGAATAAAATTTCTGAAGTCCTAATAATACAATGTTCCAGTGATTTCAAGTGCTATTCCCGAAAGAGAATCCAAGATGGAAGATGATGACGTATGCTGTAATCTGTAGTGTTGAAGTCTACAGTTCCTTGTAGAAATAAGAATTATCACTCCGGGTTTTGGAAATCCAAATAAATTTTATAAGAGCTGCCTTTGCTCAGGAATTTCATATGAGCACACATATTTTCCAAGTAATTTTAAATAACTCCAAACAGCACAAACAACTTCCAGTGTAAAGAAAAATCCCAGCTACTACTGAGAATATCTCTCCAAAACAAAGGTTATATCATATTCTAAAACACAAAAAGGGGGTCACGTGATCATGTTCCAGAACCTCATTGAATATTTATACTTGTTAAAGATCACATACACCCAGTGTGGCCCAGACAAAAACCAATCATTTTACTCTAAGAAATAAAATATATAAAAAAAATTGTTTACATCTTAAATACGTATTCCCATCATGACCTCTACAACAACCAATCATTTTAAAATAAAAATAGAACTTATTTGCGAGGTTGCTACTAATTTTGAATCAAGGCCAGGATCTAGGTCAACACCTGGTGTTTACTAAAACAGTCAAGGTTAAACTACTTTCTGAAAAAGGTATAATCTCTAGTAAATAAATTTATATTACAATAGCATGTAATGAAAATTAATTTAAAAAAAACAACAACTGACAAACAATTAAATCAGATATATATTAGATCAAATAGAATTAAATCAAATATACATAACACTTTGATGCTTTTTGAAGCCATCCTTCACTGTAGTCACACTCATGTTCTACTTCAAGTTCATTATGAAACAGTAAAGCCTGGTCGTTTACCATTCTGCCAGGCAAGTCCAGTCCATCACTTCTTGAAACCGTTCCATCATAACTTGATCATGCTCAGTACTCTCATCTTTCATAGTTTTGCTAAGTTCATTTGCTTCTAGGAATCACTGTCTGAATAGAATTTCAATATTTTGTCCCTTTGCTTCTTTATATTGTAAAAAAGTTGATGAACCAATACCATATGTGATCTTGAATGTGATTGGCTGGACATTTTAACACTCTTGAAAGCCAGTTAGATCTATTACCATGAAGATCTTCGATGACATTTAAGAGCAATTAATTGTGCATATTAATTACACTTTCATCTTTGGAGAGAATGTTTTGTCAGGATATAGTAAAATTGGTAGAGTCAGTAGGATATTAAGTTTAGAAGATAGTTCACATAGAATGTGTTCTTTTAGTACCACATAAGCCTGCTTTGTTTAATTGTTAATTTATGCAAGCAAAGTAAGCGATATACGGTCTTGGTCCTTTTGTGTAATGTTTTAAAATTTCATCAGTGCACTTTCAAGTTTCAGAAACCACAGTAGTAGTACTTAAAACCATGAGGATTAATTTCTTGTTTTACAAATTTGAATTGGGATCAAACATTGGATAAAAGGAGCAAATCTTGTGGTTCAGTATTGTATGAGCGTACGGTGTGACAACAAAGCATATGAATTTTATTACTTTATAATTTTTCCCATAAAATAGTGGAGATTATTATGTTTGTGGTGCCTTGGATGGCAGAGTAGTCTGAAGTGTTCGCTTTACCAATCACTGGCTTCTCACATCAGGCCTCATGGGTTAGAGTTTTGGACTTGGCTAATGTGGGCGTGTGAGAAGGCATGCCAGTACTATCTCATTGGTCAGCAGTTCTTCTCAAGATTTTTCCAGGTTCTTCCTCACCACTTACATTGGCCGCAATGTATAACCTATCATGTACTGAAAAATGGCATTATATCCAAGACGGCAGCAATACCTGTAGTTTTCTTAGGAGAAGCCTGTATTGTAATCAACCTTTTCAGATGTGCTTGCAATTCTGTTAATATAGTTTGATGTAGAGACTTAGGAAGTGTGAATCGATTTTAAAATTTTTCATTCTTCCCAGTGGGGCTGAGGTTGGTTGGGGTTGGTAAAAAAATAATTGAGAAGAATATCGAGATAATTCATTATTATTATTATTATTATTATTTTTATTGATTCCAGTCTCGAAGCTAAAGATGGGCTCCCCAAGAAGCGTGGACCAAAACCAAAGAAACAACGCTTACAGGTAAGTTTTTAGCTGATACAGATGTACTTTTGTGTGGTCTAATATTGGAAATCAAAACTCTATAGAGTCACAGTTCCATGGTAGCCACTAATTATGATCAAATATTACTGCTTCATGATTTCTGACACATTAAAGCACCATGTCACAGGAGATTTTGTGACTGTTTACAGGCAGCAACGAAACTAAACCATTTACATTGTGTAAAAGTTGTAGTTTTACCTGATCCTCCTAAAATACTTCGTGGAATTGCCATGTAACTTTACAAACACATTCATCCAAAGGTTTTGTTATTCCTACATGATTATAGTATTTCTTGGACATCCATTATGTCCACAGCAGTGGCCATCATGAAAATCTTATCACTTTTTTTCCTGAACATATGGTTATATGTACTGACTGTATTTTTTTCCCCATTGAAAGACTTTAAAAAGTCTTGTTGGTGCAAAGGAAGATGTGCCAATCTGATATCTTGCATGGCCGGCACAGCAGTCATATTGAAAACCTTGGGACTATACATGGGTTGAATATTTGGGCAAAATGACATATGCAACCAGAATAGAGCATAGTGGGTGAAAATAGGGTGAATGATGTGTAGAAAGCCTAAATTGTTTAATGTTCAAAATATCACTTTATGTTTTTGCATATTTTAATGTCATTCAAAAACTGATGAGATAATATTTTAAACTTGGGGAAAATATTAACGCATCAGTGAATATAGGTTGCAATTGAAAGTAGCTAAGTTTCCATGGTAGTAGTTATATTTTCATACATTTGTCAGATGAAATATTGGATAAAATTATTAATTTTATTGGTAATGAACCAGTATACTTCGTCGGAGTTATAATTTGCTTCAGATATGGCTTCACCAGTTTCACTTTGTTTCTTTCAAGGATCATGGGCAAATGTTTGTCATGAATTATGTAGAGTAGGAAGATTATATCTGACATTTATGATCAAATTAAGACCAAATTTTTTTTCAAAGCATAAAACACTTATTCTTACTATCTTCCTCTTTGAAGGTAAAATGTGCACAAAAGTTTGACATTTACATTGGTGAAGGCAGAGAAAAAGCTGGCATACCCCACCCTCACTACCGTCTAAACATGAGAGCAAAACAGCTGTTATATCTCCTATAGTAGGTTTTTAGTACAGTTAGCTGGTAAAAATTGTGTCCTAGAAAGACTTAAAATTCAGGAGCTCCTAGGGATTTTGTCCCTTGCCAATCTCTATGGGTTCTATTACATAGACTACTCATGTACTTCTTTACACCTCCCTCCCTCTCCACCAATGAGATTTCTGGATCTGCCAATGGCTTGATTTGATTAGTATTACATTGAACTGAAACAAAACAGCTTCCACAAAGCCAGATTATAAGCTGAAATAAAATAAGTGATAATCAGAAACATAATTTATCCCGGAGTAATAAATATGATCTTTCTTTCAAACACTGTGGGCAGAATTCATCATCAGATATATTGAGGAACAGAATTTGAAAACATTTAAATCTGCCATCAGCAGTGTAGTTTTCTTCAGAATCTGAAAACCATTCCCCTTTGGCTGATGATTGAATGCTGTCTCGAAATTAACGTTGTCTGAACATGAATCCTAGGATACATGTGTATATCATATAGTGCTGGAAGGCATAAAAAGAAGCAAAGCAAAACTGAAACATGGAACAAGGCAGCATAGTTCCATCAGCAAAAACCATCATGTTTTAAATTCTGGAGACATGAGATGATAGTGTTCATCTCAAAAATCATTTGGGCTTTAAAAATTTTTGGCAGTTGGAACATGTCACTTTCAGTCAGTTAAATTGTTTAAGCATCCATCATAAATTTTTTTTTTTAATGATTTCATTAAAATATACATAATTCAACAGTTGTGTTAATGTGTTAATAATTTGTTTTAAATGGCATTAATGAAAATGTTTTATTGCTGGATGCTGAAAAGTTCACCATTTCATTGTGTCTCCAGTGTTATGTTCGTCTTTTATTTAAAAATTTTTTTTACACACATACACACACAGACCTTGCTTTATTCTATCTTTCATATGTAAAGTACATCCAAATTTTAAGTTTTTTCAGTGTTTGTTTAATATTTTAGCTGTTTAAAGTAAAACATGAAATTCTTGTTATTTTGGTACACTTTGTAATGAAATTGATTTATCAAATGGAAAATTATGAATTATGTCATGAAACAAATTGATATTAGCACATTTGGGACAAATTATATTTTTGTGCAGTGAGCCTTGGTTTGGTCATGAAACTGTTTCACTAAATTTTTTTTTTTACACACATACACACACAGACCTTGCTTTATTCTATCTTTCATATGTAAAGTACATCCAAATTATAAGTTTTTTCAGTGTTTGTTTAATATTTTAGCTGTTTAAAGTAAAACATGAAATTCTTGTTATTTTGGTACACTTTGTAATGAAATTGATTTATCAAATGGAAAATTATGAATTATGTCATGAATCAAATTGATATTAGCACATTTGGGACAAATTATATTTTTGTGCAGTGAGCCTTGGTTTGGTCATGAAACTGTTTCACTAAATTGTCAAGGAGAAAATGATTGCATGTGTGAACTTTAATCTACATTTTATACTTGCATAGATTGACATTGTACTTACTTATGACTTATGTAGATTATCAAAAACTTGTTAAAAAAACCAGTGATGCAAGTTCCCTTCAGATAAGCATGTATCACTTTTAAATTGGAACAAGTTATTTTTGTAAGGATGCAATATGTACCTGGATCTGAATGAAAGCATTGTTCATTTGTCCTCCAATATGGCACCATAGTGGCCATCTTGAAAGTCTTGTTTTCATTATTCCTTTGACATGAATGATGGCATTGACTTATGCTTTTCACTGAAACATTAATTGCAATATTTAATTGGTTCTGAATAAAAATGGAGCAGACATGAAGTTCAGCACATCCACACTTTGGTAAAAAACTAGACCAAAGTTCATTGCTTGTATGTTTGTACCTTTTTGTGCTCATGAACACTGTTACTTGTAAATATTCAAATGAAATTTTACCAGACATTGTATTAGGTTGCTTTCCAATTCCAAAGATCAAGTTGATAATCAGCACTTTAATATTGGTTTTAAGGTTAAAGTTCCTGACTTTGGTTTTTAGTTGTACTTGCTTGTGAGAATTTGGTTGCTTCTGATTAGTACTTTGAATAATGCCAGTTAAATAATTCATTATTTTATTTTTCAGAAACAATATATACAGATTTAATTAAATTGATCACATTAACATATCTTGACAGTGAGATAAGTTGAATGATTTCTACACATGATATCAGTTTCAATGTATGTGGCCAGAAAAATTGGTAGGCTCTTGGAGGTACAATGTAATTTGGACATGTTAGAAAATGTGGGGTGAGTTTCTCATGAATATCAGAGATGGTTTCAATACTCATTAGTTAAAAAGAAGTGATGCTTTTTCCTTGTATTCCTGGAAATCCATTTTACCAGTAGTTTATTTTATTTGAGAGACTATTTTTTTTAATAATATTTGGACATTTGGTATGTACAATATGTATTGGCTTTCAGTGTATCGTGTTTCAATAAATTTAACATTCAAAAAGAGGTAGAAGTTGCAGATATGTGCATGTACCAGGTTTATTTTTGCGTGGTACTCCTTGTGTAAAATAGGTATTACTGGAAGGAAAAAGTGTCACCTGGTAATGGTACTTGCCAGTTTGTTATAATATTTTGAACTTGTATGGACTTCATAAAACTGAGAAATAACAGCCATTGTTTTACAATGCATATGTATTAAATAGTAGCAGAGTGTGGTTATGAACATATTCTTGTTAGTGCTTATCTTGCAAGCGGTATGCACATAGAATATATTTCCAATAACATTACCAGCCTCCATATTCACTTCCCTAGAAATGACTGTCAACTGATCGCTCCAGTAGCCCATTGGTTAGAGCATCCGCCTCAGATGCAGGAGGTCGTGGGTTTGATCCCCGGTCGAGTCATACCAAAGACATACAAAAATGGTACTAACAGCTGCCTCACTTGGCACTCAGCATTAAGAGGTTAGTGTTTGGACCGGTTGGCCTGGTGTCAGGATAATGTGACTGGGTGGGACATCATGCTACATGTTTGCGTCATGATACCCCAGTGCTAGACATCACTATAAAATGCCAGACTGCAGACATTGTAGTGACATGATTGAAAAATTGTTAAAGCTACGTAAAAAATCCAAATGACACACACACACTCACTGTCAACTAAAATCTGGGTACTTTTTTTGTGTGAAAGGTAAAATAGAACTGATTAAATTTAAAAAAATTTTTTTTATTAACAGTCTTCAAGTCTTTGATGTTTAATCAACACTTTCTAGATAAACATGTATGAACAAAAGTATATGCTGTATACCAGTCAGATAAAATACACATCTAGAGTACTCTATCCTTCGGTAATAATTACACAATAGAACCTTCTTGGACATTAATTTCATTGGATGTAGATAGGAATGACACAAAACACATTTGATACAGGATTCATTCACTGTTTTTCACTGAAATCCAAAACTATCTTACAGCAATGTATATTTGATTTTAATAATATTCTAGTTCCGTCACTTATCTCGGTTGATTTTTTTTCTTCTCCAACATAGCCTAGCACATCGAATGACCCAGATGACTCCTCAGACATGGAAGTAGAGAGTCCCAGTAAGCGAAAACCTGAAAGCCTTGAGAATGTGTCTGACACTGGGGAGGAGAGTGAAAGCACTTCTGATATCTCTAGGACTGATGATAACTCCTCTGCCAGTGATGAAGAGTCACCTCATGGAAAATCAAGAGATCAGTATTCTCCAAATGACAGTAACACTGGTGATTTGACTTCAGATACTGCAACCCCACCACCTCCTGTTTTAACACCAGTCAAAAGAGGTCCAGGGCGACCTCCAAAGAATTCTTTATCAGCCATTCACAGTCGTCCACTGGGGAGGGGGCGTGGTGGAAGAGGCATTGGTCGTGTGTTGCAGAGGGGAAGAGGAAGAGCAGTGCGTGGAGTTAACAGAGGCCCAGGTAAGGGCATGGGCAGAGGGTTTAGAGGAATAGGTCGTGGCATGCGGGGGCGTGGAATAAGAGGAGGTCGTGGTAAAAGAGGAAGCAACCTTCTTAGGATAAAAATGGGTACACCAAGTGGCAAAGGGCGTCCCAAGAAAATTCTCATAAAGGATAAACTATCCAAAGGACAAGAAAGAGTTGATTCGAACACCCTGCAAAGCTCAGCTCAAAGACATTTGTTAGGAAGTGAAAAAAATGATGAGGAATCAAAGCGGTTGTCAACTGGTTCCTCAGATAGTACCGATGTTTCAGAGAATGGAAGAAATGGAGCTGAAAATGACAGCAGTGACAAAGAAACAAGTGTTATAGAACCAACAATTGATCTGCGCAGCTATTGGTGTCCTCCACCTGAAATGAAAGCGGTTTATGATAAAGTGTGTATCACAGATGTTCCACTTGATGCAGGAACTATTACGATCAGAGAATGTCCAATTGGTACAGGCTTCTTCAATTCATTAACAAAGCATTGAGATATCCTTTAAATCTGTCATTCATTACAAAAGTAGAGAGTCTGTTCAACTAAATGCCTGAAGGCAATAGCTTTTCAGCTTCTTTTCTGAGGGGTGGGATGGGCGGGCTAAGGAAGCTTTGCATTCATGTGCATCCCTAGCCAAATGCCTACTCATAAAAGCCCAGGAAGCTTTACTTTTGAACAGCGAGGAAAATGTATTTGATTTACATTCCTGCATCTATCTGTTATAGCCATTTCAGTTTGATTTTCCTTGGTAAACTGCATGCATAACCATAAGTAAATTGCCAAAAAATTTGCACAACTGCTATTTTAAATTCTTTCTTCCAGTTATTGCATGCGAACAAAAGTCATGGCAAGTTTGTTTTTCTCTCATATTGACAGTCCTCCCACGATTTTGAGAATCGTCATTTGAAATAAAAAAGAATTTGATACAGTAATTGCCATTCTTTATTTAGAAAAAGCTAGGATTCAGGCAGTTCTTATTTATACATTATCTTAGGTTCTCCTGATTTAAAACATGTTTGTACTTGATTGTAAATTTTGTTTGCTTGCGCCTTTGTAAACTACTTATTAAAATGAATGCACAGTAAATGAACATGCTTAGGCCATTCTTTTGTTATGAAATATAATTTAATTTTGTACAGATTAATACATATATATTCTGAGAAGAAATGTAGATTCTTAAACTCACAAGTAGACAGAATTTGACATTGCTTTGATAGACATAAACATAGTTCATATAATAATGTCTGCTGAAAAAAGAAATAGCTTTATCAGTAGTAAGTTGGAATATGTACTATTTTAGCTTGCCTGCAAGAAAAATCATGGAGATATGTCACACCTCAGTTACAATTGTTGTATTTACATTTGTTTTTATCATCGATGATCATGCAAAAACATTATTGAGGACTTAGGGTTTGCTGACATATCTCCTGTGCATTTTACCTGTTCAGTTGTAAAAGGTACTGGTTATCTCTCTGCAACCAGAACACCACATCATTGAGTCTGTAAGTAGTGATTGTGGCCCAACTGCAAACTGCACAGACCCATTTCTGCCATAACATAATGTGCCATCAGATCTGGGTCTGTGCAGTCTGTTAGTTGTAATCAGCAGAAAATGCAACATAGACCCTGATCTGCAGGATCTTTGTTTATTGCTTTTTTACTTGACTTTTAAGCAAGTATATACAGTATGTTACAGGGCTTGAAATTAACACTAATCCATTATCCCACAGTTAGAGATTTTGCTGACAGATGACTTGAACACAGCTATCACTAACCTGCTGGAGCAGTGAAAGTTACTGCCAGTTACTATCTTAACTGTTAGAAGTAATATGAGTTTGCATTTTCTTTAAAAGGTAAAATCTGTTTATTGAGTACCTACCAACATCCTGCACCTGATGAGGTACAATAAATGCTCACCACAAATGGACAGGCTTAAAACCATTAATATACTTGTCAAGTAAATTAGTCTGATTATCGTCTAAACAGTCTTCACATGTAGGACTGGTTCTCTGTGCATTTTATCCACGCACTTATTTCATTATTGAAGAAAACAGCAGATGTTTGGGTCTCATTCTACTATTGACAAAATGGAAGGGTACTAGGACAAAATGGTATGGACAAAATGTTAAGTGAACATAATGGTATTGGAAAAATTGGTATGGATAAAATGGTACTAGGATTAAATGGTATAGACAAAATGGTACAACTACAATTTTATTAATACGAATGTAAAAAAAACAGACAAGTTTTTACTAAATAACATTAATAGGCTGCTATTGTGGACTGACCATGGATGATTTATAATAATTACCTATACAAACAATTTTTATTAAACTTTTGCCATCGGAAATATATTCTGAAAAGCTTGAATTGCAACCAATTCAAAATCAAAATACAATAGTAACTGGATCTAAACCTGCATGCAAGGTGAGAATTTCTTGAAGGAGTTGTTGACATGCTTGTTCTTTTTTTTTTTTTTTGGATAGTAATGCATATACTGCAGGAAAAACATCGCCATTGAAAAAACCATGTATCGTGTAGAGTTGATTGTATCCACTTGGGCTGACTCGAAATGTGCCATTGGCAAACCAATGTTGGCATCTCAAAAGGAAATCCAGATCATCGTCTGCTGAAAAAAATATGTTGTCTCAATTGACACGGATGAATGGGTGGTTGCTCTGTGTCTGAGAATAAACCATAATGTCTTGTTGATCATTCGGTCCAGCCATTTGACAATGCCTTCGTACATCTCGTGATAAGATTGATTGTTTTGTAAGTAGATGAGTGGTTGCAACTGCAACACTCAGCAATTCATTGTGAACAATCGATCGTGTTGCTTCTTCGGTTGTTTCTGCTTTCCTTTTCATGTTGGCACGATCTGTTTTCAACCTCGACTTGCCCATGAGTTACTGTGTGATTATGAACTTCACCTTTAAGAATGATTACATTCGCTTGTGTATGAATTCATTCCTTGCATGTTCTTTCACAAGGCCAGAGCTCCTTGCCATCACTGCCATCGGTGTTCTTGGTAAATAAATAACCTTGAAATACAAGCTTGTGAGTCCCTTTTTGAGAAGTAACATATTCTAACATGATAAAAAGATTTAACAAGTTTAATAATTAAATAATCAAGACAATAAAGTCCTCTTAAAGTGGTATGCAACTGTTTTCAGTTTTAGATTCAAACTACAAAAATTAAGGCACCCCAGACGTTAGCGCGCAGTTCACTTTGATACTTTGATCGATAAACTCTATATGCCATACAGTACTGTTATACTCAGTCCGCAATTTAGTTTATTCTACTCTAAACTGTCAACTTTGTACAACGCCAGACTGGCTATATTTTAGGTTCAATGCGCGCAGTTCAGAAAATGTTTTTAGTTGTCTGATTTAAAAATGATACCAACATAAACTCTATCTCAGATGATATGAAGAACCATTGTCCATTAGTTTATGTATGGGTTGAATGCACAGGTATATTGACATAAATTGCTTTTAGGTCATGGAAGGCTGATTTTGTCGATTCAAAATTATTGCGAACTTTTTCAGTGATTAAAATTGCATTGAATTACTATTTGGTATCGTTGCATTTTGTAGATTTGGCATAAGTTATTAGCATTTTCACTCGAGTTTTTTTATAAAATGCAATTAACATTTCCGAAGTTACACGAATATAATAAAAATCATTTGTATTGGTATCTTTTTCAGTTAGTTTATGGATGCATGAATATTGTAATATGTGTATAAAAATGAAATTTTATTATGATTTTAGGTAATTATTATTTTCATTAGCGAGCGAAATTCTAATATATGTTCCATTTTATCCCGTTTTTTCCAATACCATTTTGTCTGTAACATTTTATCCATACCATTTTCTCAATACCATTTAATCCTAGTACCATTTTGTCTGTGCCATTTTGTCCTCACCATTTTATCCATACCAATTTGTCCAATACCATTATGTCCACTTAACATTTTGTCCGTACCATTTTGTCTGCCACCATTTTGTCCGGCCACCAATGGAAGAGGGCCTGTTCACTGACTTGGTGAATAATCCTGAACCAAACCAATGTGTTTAATATTTATATAATTGATAAATATTCGTTGCAGTGTGCAGTGATATGTAAATGTGTGAGTATTGTGAGGTACACGGCTGCCACTGAATCATCAGAAATTAGATGATTGATGAGAGACCATGATTGCAAATGTTGTCAGATAAGAGACGAATGACGTACTAGAAATGATGGGAAAATGAACACAAATGAGTGAAATATATTTGAGAAGAGGCAGTGAGGTTGTGTACTTTCTGCACTGAGTATTCGGAGAAATAAGAAAGTGTACAGGGTTCTTCATAAGTCTTCTTGAAGAAATACAATTGTTATTGTTTTGAATTGATCTTTAGGAATAGCAAATGTTGAATGAGAAACTGAACTGGCTTCTGTTTGGTTTTAACATGGTCGGTGAAATTTAGGCAGAATCAGTAAAAAAAAAATTGTATTGTTGATCCGGTGGGTTAGTGGAAACAAATCCTGTTTTTGAGCTCTGATATTAAAAGTTTGTGTTGTGTTCAGATAAATACTTGTGCTGTAATCAGCACTGGGAAAATCCAGTGCCTGGACTCGTGGGACAAAATGAAAAACTTGCAGGACAAGTGTTCATCTCTTTGCGAGAAAAGTGTTGGTCTATTATGCAGATATGGCTGAAGAACTGATAGATACTTGTCTGGACTGCATTGTTTCATTGTAAAGCTCTTTGCTAGTTGAATCTTAGAGGAATTCATTTTTTTTTTTCTTCATAGAAAATCAGCTTCACCTGTGAAAACCATTTTAGTGTTTCACTTCAATTTAAGGTCCTGCAAAGCTGTCCAGATGTGCACTGATGATGAATACATAAAATCATTTTCATTATGAATTGCTTCCTTTATATAAAATTGAAAAACCCTGGAATATATGCTATTTTTAATCCCGTCATAAAGGAGATCATATTATGGGATAATATCCATCTATCGCTTACCAATTTCATTGTTACAGGCAGGCTGTGCCCTTGTTGGATTTTCACAAAATGTATGCCAAAGAGATTTAATTTGCCAAAAGTGTTAGAAAAAAATACCATATATAGCAGAACTTTGGTACATCAGTAAAGAATTGTAATGTCATTATGTCCTATAATATTGGTTAAAGGAAGAAAAAGAAAATGATTCAGGCCAATAACATTTGTTCTCTTACATACCTGGACCAAACTTTGAATCACTGGCACATTGGGTAAAGAAGAAGTTTATGAATTTTTGGGGTTAAAATGTCAGAGGTCACATATGTATGTTACAGGTCAAGGTCAGTTATAACTGTTTCTAGACAATAATGTTAGTTCTGCTTCATACACCTGGACCAAGCTTTTTTGTATGGCTTGTATGAATTGTAAGCAAAGAGCCAGTTTTGGTGTGGAATGGTCAAGGAGAAGACATTGATTAAAAGAACAAAACTGTTTTCTGCACAAAATATTTGTTTTGCATCACAGACCTGTATCAAACATTGTGGAAAACTTGCACATAGGGCAAGGAATTGTTATTGTGTCAAGATTTTCAGGGTCACATGCACTGTGACCATAACAGAACCAACCTTTATGAATGACTTGCATTTGATATATGAATGGAGCTTTTGGGGTCAAAAAGGTCAAGGGCATAGTGACTAAAGGATTTTTTTTTTATTTCCACACAATACCACTTGCTCTGTATCACAAAGACTAAACTTGGAAGATTGCTAGCTCTTGGAGTAATCTTTAAGTCTCTTGATTTGAGATTTAAAATACACTCTGGTAAAAAAAAAATGAAAATGGTTTTTGCAAAATATTCAGTTTTTGACTGTGTACTTCAGCAAAGTTGGAGATGACAACCATTTGGTAAGAAAAAATCTGATCCATTTGAGGTTGAAGTCACTGGGTTTGCAGAATAATTTTTGTTCTACAGCAGGTATCTTGACCAAACTTTATGAATGCCTTGTAGTTAATGTAATAAAGAAGCCTATTGATTTGGAGGGTTTAAAGGTCAAAGGTTACAGTCATAGTAAGTCAGATTAGAAATGGTATCTGTGCAGCAGGTTTACTTAGATAATTCAAGACAGCATGCCATTACCTATAGTTCAAGTCACAGATCCATTGGTCAGTAATCTCCAGAGTAAACCATGCCCTATTTTTGCCCAGATAGAAGATTATGGTATAATGAAAGGCCATTCAATTTACCATTCATGGTACACTTCATACTGGATGGTCAGACAATATGACATTCATGGTACACTTGATACAGATGGTCATACAGTATGCCAAGTATAGTACACTTGATACTCGATGGTCATTCAATACGCCATTCATGGTACACTTGATACTGGATGGTCAGACAATATGACATTCATGGTACACTTGATACGGATGGTCAGACAATATGCCATTCATGGTACAGTTGATACTGGATTGTCATACAGTATGCCATTCATGGTACACTTGATATGGATGGGCATACAGTATAACATTAATGGTATGCTTGATACTGGATTGTCAAACAATATGCCATTCATGGTACACTTGATACTGGATTGTCAGACAATATGCCATTCATGGTACAGTTCATACTGGATGGTCATACAATATGTCATTCATGGTACATTTGTTCTGCAGTTACTTTTGATACTGGATTGTCAGACAATATGACATTCATGGTACACTTGATACAGAAGGTCATACAGTGTGCCATGTATGGTACACTTGATACTGGATGGTCATTCAATATGCCATTCATGGTACACTTGATACTGGATGGTCAGACAATATGACATTCATGGTACACTTGATATGGATAGTCAGACAATATGCCATTCATGGTATACTTGATACTGGATGGTCATACAATATGCCATTCATGGTACACTTGATACTGGATTGTCAGACAATATGCCATTCATGGTACAGTTGATACTGGATGGTCATACAATATGCCATTCATGGTACACTTGATCTGCAGTTAATGAACTGGTATCTTCATGATGATGTACAGACCTTTGCCTAATGCCTTTTGCATCTGTTTGGGAAGGACAAACAATTAAAATGGGGCAGGAAGTTAATAGGTACTAAATATGCATTGAACAGGAACATATTTGAGGGTAATTAAACTTGAAAGAGAGAAATTATTTTATATAAGCATTAATACACACTTTTATGTGTATGAGGGTTAATACACTTTTATACCAAAAGAAAGATTGTATATGAGGGCTAATTGACTTTTATCGGGAGAAAACCTTGTATTTGAGGATTAATTGACTTTTATAGGGACAAAATAATCTCTGAGAATTCTTTGACTTTTATAGGGAGAAACATTGTATATGAGGATTACTAGACTTTTAAAGGGAGAATATATTATATATGAGGTATTTTTTATTTTTTATTTGGTGGGATAGTAATATTTTTGTTTAATTTATCTTTGACATTTTTGAGTTTTATTTGCATGGTCATGATAACTAAACCATAACCTGCATACACTCATCCTTTTTGCCAACACCAGTCCAGTCCAGTCCCAAATTTGGAGGGAATTTGGTTATACATGTACTTTGAATAAAGCTTTATGCAGTAGCAGATTAGACAAGTAACAAGTTTAATTCCAGTCCTTAGATATAAGATCAGTTTCTCTATATTCTAAAAGACTAGACGATTGAAAAACGTGCTAGTCCAGCTGAATCATTTATAGTACTTCTCACAAGATTGTCAGACGTATCAAGATTTTATTGACATAGATCTGTTGAAATTATGAAAACTACTAGTCCAACAGGAAAATTGCTAGCCTTAGGCTTGGGACTATTGCCAATTTGAAGCCCAGAATTCTACAGAAGTGAATAGCGAAAAATTAATGCATATTGTATTAATGAATTATGATCAACATGCCTTGAAAAAATGATTGCTAAGCTAAATCCATTTGATATATAAAGGTTATTTTGCCACAAATATGTAGTTTCAGTTCATGACATGTTCAGAAACAAGTGCTGTACAAGCTTGCTTTATCTTGTGCTTAGATACATTGAAGACACTGAATGAATAAATTCACCTGAAGTAGAATTATTCGACTTGCTTTCTGTGGAGAAGTGTTTTTTTCAGCTTGTGAAAAATTTTCAAAATTGCCATTTTAAACTGCTGATCAAAGAGCAGTGCTTTTAAATGCAGATTGTTTACTATCATCAAACCTGTCAAAAATGTTTGTTATCATGTCTTCGTAATCATTTTAAGGACTGTTTTGCAATTTGAAGAAAGAAAAAAATGTTCATCTCGACTTGAGCTCCAGTTTTGGCTTTGAGATAATTATGATTATCTAACATTCATTGTTGCTGGTCAGGCTGGTCATTTTCAAAATCTTGTTTTAGTTAGTCCACCCAGTTGGGAGGATTTTCATGAAATTTAGTATACATTCATCCTAAAAAAAAATTTTGTTTCTTGATAACAAAGGAACTACCCTTTTTGATATTAATTGTGATCACTGTTTAGCCAACTTAAAAAATAATGATCTTATAAACTATCAAGAGGATTATCACAAAACTTTATTGACGTAATCATCTCTAGTTCTGCCTGGTCCTAAATTAAAGTTATGCCCCTTGGATATTTGCTATGCTTGACAGGGTGGCCATTTTGAAAATCATATTTTTTTCTCACCTTTTTATTGTGTAAACAATGCTTGCAACACGAATAATAGTAATAATAATAATAATAATAATAATAATAATAATGAAGGACTGTAAATAAAATTAGATTTAGTATATATAACGTGCTTTGTAGTTAATCTTCTTTTTATACATCGGGAAGAAAGGTAGGGATTTTTATTAATTTTTATACATCAGGAAGAAGGGATTTTTTAAAATCAGTTTTATGAGGAAACTGAAATGTATATACTTAGTGTATATACTCACTTATAAGACAAGTCAAACTGCACAGAGCCAGGTCTGATTTCACATAATGCGCCAGCAGATCTGGGTCAATGCAGTTTGTTGGGAGTAATCATTAAAACAAACAACATAGACCAGATGTCCCTGTCATATAATTTTTTATATTTATTTATTGATGCTTGATTGAAAAAAGGAAGGCAGGAAGGAAAAGACATAATCAGAATGTTCAAATCGCTGCTTATTAGCAAATAAATCTTAATTAACCCCCAGGAACATGAGAAAGTCACCTCGCGGGGAAGGTATTAGCTTTACAGAAGTTAATTTCTACAATGATCTGGTTCTCATGTTCTTGAGAAAGTGGTGTTTTAGCACAGGTGGTTGCTTAAAACAGTATATTTTTACCACAGTTCTGAACAACCATGTATTAAAACACAGGACTGCTTAGCAAACTTTGATCAAAAGTTTGCATTTTTTGTGCATTTTAAAACTGTAGAGTGCCTGTCCAGCATGTATCACTTGTCAAGATTTTACTTGCAAAAAAGAACAAAACCAATGAACTCACTGCTATTTGTAATGCAGATATCACGTTTATTCTTAGATGAAAGTTTTCCATTTTATGAACATTACAAATCCAGCATTATAAATGGTGGAATAAAAGTAGCAATTAAATAAAGAAATACTTAAAAATGAATATAGTTCTCACATATGTAATGAATTTTTGTCATTCGTCAGCAACCACGTTGCTAGTAGTTGAGTACATTGTACGGTGAGCTCACTCTAAATGATGGCTCAAGTTTCACAACACAAAAATATTGTTATCGCCCTTCCCCCTTCCTAAGGTTTCTATAATATTTCGTGTCATCATCGAACCCTGCATCCGTCGCAAAAGAATGTGGTCTATCTAGTCGATCTGAAGGATTCAAGTGGATAAAAAGCCCATTGAAATTTCGAGGTTTTTCTACGCTGTGACTATAATCTTTTAAATTGTCACAATGCTGTATTCTGCCGTCGCAGACTCGGTTAATAGTGAATCAGCGCCATTGAACCCCTCGTCGGTGTGGACATCCTCTGCGTCATTACTGTGTTTTGTTTTCTCCAATATCTTTAACCAGCGTCTTCCTTGATAATAATCCCACTTTGTCGTGTCCTTTTCCTGGGGAACTTTGGTCCAAGAAGTGTTGTATGGTATTTTTGACCGTCTGTTTTGGTTTGGAACAAGGAAATCAGTTGGCTTAGGGTTTCTAGATCGCCTTGAATCGCGCTTTATGCTTCTTTTATTTCGCCTTGATGTCTGATCACGAACTCTAAGTTTCAATCCTGCGCCCACGACTGGTCGTGGCTCTGTTTTCTTTAGATCTGCGTGACTTATGACACTTCTCTGCTGCAAAATTTGATGCCGCAGGGACTCTTCGTTTTCAGACAGATCATTCTCAGAGACTGCACAGGATTCATATTTCTGGAGCCGAGATTCGAAGATTTCATGAATTGTGGTGCGATGACCTCCATTTCTTTTTCTCTTAGTTTTACGATTGGTGGTTTGATCCTGATTACTGTTTTCCGCCATGTTTATCACGTTTTCTTCCGTTTGGTCGGAGAAGTTTTGAGTTTCGTGCAGTGGTTTGCTATCGTCAATGCTATCTGTATTTGCAATTACTGTAATAACACTGATGCTCTTTACCATACATGGGCGTTCAGAAGTAGACGCTGAAGAGTCATCACTTTTGCTGTCGGTCATATCAACCTGAACCATTGCAGATTTTGTTTCCTTTGTTTCTCTTGATAACTTCTCGTTCTTGTTTCTAGATGTTGTCATCTCGTTGAACTGATTCAGATCATTGCTAATATTCTTTGAGTAATTTGATTCGTGTGTGCCCTGGTTGTTTGCTTCATGGCTATGCTCAGCAAATTCATGGCTATGATTATCAAAATCTGCTTTCCATTTACTCCGATTTCGTGAAACGTCCCAGTACTTCGTTGAATTTCCACTTTTGCTCAAGTCATCTACATCACTGGAAGACTCGGACGAACTTTCCAATCTTTCAAATCGTGGTACTCTTGGATCATCTGTAGTAGTGCTCAGATCGGATATACTGCCAGATATGCTGTCCGTTCTCAAGGGTCTTGGACGAAGAAATTGCATGTTTAGAGTCCTACACTGACAAATGAGTGTTGCCTCTTCATAACCCTTAATTTCTTTGGAAATATGTTGGTATTTGCCTTCCAATGACTTGATTAAAATGTCCCTGGCAAAGACGCGCACAGAGCTGGTGTTTAGATGAATGAAAATTCGCTCCCAAAACGAAGATTGATTGCAAAACCGGGGATCCCAATCGATGATATTGTCATATAGGTCGTCATCAATTATTTTGTGTCTCCACAGATCATCCATTATATCCCTCAAGTCCACGGTATTTTTAATTTTGCAGCATAAGCACATTCCTTTTACTTTTTTCTCTTTGGCCTTTTGACTGCAACTGATCTCTACAGCGTCTCTCAGATGCGGATAGTCTTTACCAAGAATTTCTACAAACTTTGCAATTTTTTGAGGAGCCCTTCGTTTGATTGTGCGTATTAGATATCTGACTTTGTCCCCAGGAGAAAGTTTCGTTTCAAGTATTGAGTATTCATCATCAGTTATACAACTGTTCTCAAGAAGCTCGTCTGCTAATGACATATCGTTGATATAAAGGTTGTTTACAAACACGCTAATGTTTTCACGAAGCACTTCGGGTAGATATGCATCCTGCTTGGATATTTCTTTGTCTTCTAAACGATAGAATTCAGATATTACATAACATCAAAAGGAAATTAGCAAAAGTAGCATACAAATTCTCGTTGATTAATTTGGATTGATTTAAATCTAACCTCATCAGTACTAAAACGAAAGCAAAAATGAACTGTTACAGCAAGGGCTAGACAGTGGGAAAATGTACGAACTGAGGAAGATGACTAAGCTATACAAATACAGGTCATCATTGAAAAGCAAACATCTTACATATCTCTGATGTTCCTATTAATTTCTTCTTAAAGATCAGGTTGATATTCAACAAACTGGAGTCCCGGTTGTCTTATTGATAATTATGAAGGAAATAGAACATTGCCAGTCATGTCATTGAAAGTGTATTCTAATCCTCTATCGTCGAAGAAAAACTAGCCAGAGAACACCTTTTTTTGTGCCTTATATCAGAGGTTGATTTAAGAGTCCAGTTAAGATCTTTCTTAAAAATAACTAAAGAAAATTCTTTGAAATCTAATTTTCTACTTTAATTACTGCAGCTTAACAGTGCCAAGACGTGAAAATTATACCAGTTAGGATACCGGTCTTGTGTAAACATTAAGTATTTTGTTTAAAATAAATTATATACCAGGAGTAGCTTGATGCTCAGAAACCTGGTTAGTTTTGTGTCGAGGTCTAGGTGTTGCCTCCCTTCTTTCTGGACGCTGACGTTCCAACGTGGTAAGGCGACCAACTGTTCGGCTGATGTACTCTATATTTGGCTGAGCCAATTTCGTCAGCTCGCAAACCTGTTTTACCATTTCACCCTGCTGCTCCAAAATCTGCCTAATTTCTGTTATTTCTTTTCCTTGTTGGTGCAACGTTTGAATCATGTCAGTAGTTTCTGGTGTGTCTGTAGCTTGTATTGGTTTCATCGGGTTCATTTCATCATGTGACATTTGCATTATTTCGGGCACCTTCTGCAAAATAGCATGGCCTATTTTAAGATAAGCGTTATTTACAACAGTGTATTTTTTATTACATGAGGTTGTCTCTATGCATTTTTGCCACGTGTTATCAACAGTTCTGTAAACTGTCTAGATGTTAATCAATGAATATTTTGCAGAATTCAACGTACTGCAAGTTGCCTTGTAATTATGGTAATAAACAAGAGTATCACACATCATTTTCTGCCATGCTATGGAAAAGCGGCGCTTTGGATAAGAAAGGTTACTTTTCGTTTGATGATTTTAATAATTAAACATGGCAGTTATTCTGTAAACAGTAAACTAACACAGTAAGATGAACAGGTCAGTAATTCTAAACGCAGAAATAGCTTGTATATATGACAGTAAGTCATACATAAAGACATAGCTTCATTACATTATATTACAAAATTTAACACCTAATAACAAAGAATATAATAGCCGTGCTCACATAATTACACATGCTCTCCATTATAGCATTACATACATCCGACACTGAAAAATGGAAGAAAATGTGAACTATGAAAACGGCAAGTTAAAAAGATGTCGAGAGTTAGTTTTCCAAAGTCGTTGATCCTGAAGAACTAACTTGTAAGAAGAAAAAAGAAACGAAGAAAAAAAAAACAAGAAAAAAAAACAAGAAGAAAATAAAATAACAACATAAAAAACCAAGAACATAAACAAAAAACAACAATATAACAAACGTGATATATGAACAACAGTATACATGTAATTCAGCAATGTTGATAAAGCTAACATCCGCATATACACTGGGATACCTATGTACAGGCAAAATTATTGCCTTAAACAGAAATGAGAGTATATATATTCTCGATTCTTGTCATCTTCGCTAGCCAAAGTTCCGATGTGATAACCCTATCGAGTAGATGTTTTTGTGCTTCGGGTCTGAATTTCATTGGATGCGGCGGCAAGCCACTGTATCCAGTCAAAATTAAGCTGTTCAAATTTGAACAGCGTTCCTACATGATAGAGACAAGGGGAGTACCCAATTTGAATGGACTGATAAACAAGCAATTTTCCACTGCCGGTCTGTGTTTTTTGCACAAATACCTTTCACTCTGATAGACCTATAATGGCTTCCCTCCGGTACGTAGTCATACTTTTCGATGTTAAACTTCCAAAGTACCCTTTTTAGATCAATTGCTTCCACCATTTACGGCCAGTGTACAATGCACCATGCAACTGGTTAGTTGGCATTAAATACTAATGGAAGTAACTCATGAAACCCAATAGATGTCGCTAGGACAAAACACCAGTATATCTGTTCGATCCGCCACGGTGTAGATAGGATTATCGTATCGGAACCCTAGCTAGCGAAGATGGATCCTTGTACGATATGTAGCGAACGCATATATTTAATGACAAAATAATGATAATCATATTGGACCAACAAAACTGGCAAAAATGTCAAATTATGTTAGTGTCTGATTTGCACTTAAGCTACGATTAGCTTTTGCGATGATCTTCACACTTGACAGGCTAGTCATTCAGCTTGGTATATTAGTTGGGAAAAAAGTTAAGCATAGGTGTTATTTCTGCATAGGCGTTCATGCTGTATGACTTCCATAAATCTGAACTGTTCTTAACATTGAAAGAGAAAATTGAGAAAATGCCTGTGATTGTTTTATTGTAACTTTTACGTGTCCTACTTTGAACGTTTCTGCATTCTGTCTATAAGGCAATATTATGGTGGGCATAGTGTTGTATTTGAAAACAAAGTTTGTAACTTTTGGGTGTGTACAAGTAAAGCTGATGTTAAGGAAATTTATGTACAAGGACAGATTAACCTAAGCTGGTCATGGAAGGGGAAGTTTGATTTTACTTCAGTCTAGATAACGTATTCATTTAAAGAATATTTTGAGTGTTAGAACAACGAGTCGTTCCGTATACCGGAATACAGGTCGTCTTGCTAATGTTTCTCGATACAAGTATCAAGTATATTCGATAAGCCAAAGTTCGAGCGGAATTTGATAAACGAGTAAATAATGTTTAGTGACGTGAACTGAATTATTGATGGAAATACTTTGTTCGGACTTAATTAACAAGACTTCACTTTTATATCAAGATAGTTCGTAAGAAAAAGAAACTCACATTTGGCACAAAGAGACAGCTATGGCATGCTTTATATGTGGGCCCCTCGACACCTCCCAGCTATATTAGCTGGTAATCTTTAAAGCGTCCTCTCGTATTGCCACAGCTAGCTATGACATGCAAGTGAATTAATCATAACATAACCGACCGCTCCGTTGGCCTAGTGGTTAGAGCGTCCGCCTCGGATGTGGGAGGTCGTGGGTTTGATCCCCGGTCGAGTCATATCAAAGGCTTACAAAAATGGTACTAACAGCTGCCTCGCTTGGCGCTCAGCATTAAGAGGTTAGTGTTAGGACATGTCGGACTGGTGTCATGATAATGCGACTTGGTGGGACATTATGATACATGTCTGCGGCATGATGCCCCAGTGCTAGACATCACTATAAGCTGTTAAAGCTACGTTAAAATTCCAAATCAACCACACACATAACATAACCATGTTTAAATGGAATCAGTTCGTGTTCCAGCGTCCATGTATATCTTTGACAATTTGTTTATGATTTTATTGTACCAGGATCCCATTGATGCTTAATCCGGCATGAAGCGGTACTTGGGCATATAAGCCACTATTTACGTTTCATATGCATATGCGATAAATGACCATCCACACATTTAATAACAGCTATAGAGGTTCCGTTTATAATTCGAAGTATTTCTAACGTTTATCAACATTTTTCAAATAATGTTTCGTCTTCACGGATTTACAATGCTTGTCCAATCGGACGGATTCGGGTGAAACTGGACATGTCGAGTAACACTGGACACGCGCATTCTTATTATTTTAAAATTTAGAACATACAATACAGAGAAACAGTTTGATAATCAATAGAGTTACCGGTAGTTCCATCTGTTCAGTTATGAAGCTATAGTGTACTTATTTGATCTGTTTATTAGGGGATCAAAACCGTGTTTTTATATGTATCACTGTTATGGTTGTAGTAAGAAGCACACATTTACTTTAACAAAATGTTGAAGAAATAAAATAGAGAATTAATGAGGTTATGCATAACTTCAGTAGCTTTTGATTCCACACAGTAAAAACTTTAAACGCATTGTTATTCTGATAGCTTTACCTTATATTTCCCTGTTAATGTTCGAGAAGAGGCGAATGTGTGAATTTTTTGTATTGTGAATTCTGACACCCACGTGCGTGTTTTAATAAGTGTAATTACATATAATGCCATAATCAACACATCGTTTTCTCTAACATGTGACTTATATGTATTTAGTCATTAAGTGGGTATGAAAATAAGGAGCATCAGTTTCATTGGTTAAATGCTTACTAACTGCATACAAGCGCATGCGTTATAATCTAAACACCCATCCAGTTATCCAGAAAATAGAGATAGCTCGATAAATGTTTCCTCGGTCTACATCAGACGATACATACATAGAATGAGGAAGTCGACACGTATATTTAAAGTGCATGATGGGAAGCGTTTGGAAATCAACCAAACACGGTCTTTGGAGTTCCGACCCCTCTGTACTATACGAAGTTATAAATCATTTAAATTTGTACTGTTACATTGGAATTCTGCTTCCTTAGTTTGGGAACTAGACTGCAATATATTAATGTTTCGTACATAATCTCACGTGTGATTTGAACTAAACTAGTTTCAGAGGAGACCAATCTGTTAATTAAGGTTAGAAAGAGATGGTTCCTTTACGTACCAAAATAGATTTGAAGAATTCCCTAGGCCTTTTTTATTTCAAAAACGTCGTGGTACATTACTACAGGTGTATCAGTCTGAGTTTAGAGTATACAAGCCATTATCTGACATTTTAAGCATAACAAAGTCATACAATTTGTATGTAATACTTTCTGATGTTTTTGGAGACCAGCAAACATCCCGTCTGAATAATAATGATGTCAGACTTCTCAGATAACTTAGACCGGCGGATTATTTCTATTCTTAAACACAAACAGCACGTAAGTTTTATGTCCCTCTGCTTCGATAAGAGCAATCAACTGTGACTATCATGCTTTTAGTTCTAAAACATAAGTTGGAAAAGAAACAATCACAACTATTCAGTGCAATACAAACAGCATACGTGCACGTACATTGTTGGACCTATAGTCAGTACCCCCCCCCCCCCCCCCCCCGACAGTCGTCGCAAGCCTCAGGTGAATATCTGTATTAAAAAAAGAAGCGTATCGGATTTTTGTATCGTTGGCATACAACGATGACTCTGGATATACGACAGTAAATCTTAATGACAATCCGACAAACTAAGAGCGAGAAAGAGAGACGGAGGATAAAACACTATTTCGGTCAGCGCAGCGGTATTTATTTCACAATAGTGTCATAGATCAACTGTAAATAACTTTAAATATTTGAATTACCTCCTTTTGGTTCGTCATTTAGCTTAGCATATTCCCATGCCTTTCGATGTACTCACCGGTGATCAAATGGAATGGCCACACTTTCGCTATTTGGGACGCTAGCCATGGACTTTTTGTAGTGCTTGCCTTTTTTAATTTAGCCAACGTTTTTGGTAAGAGAGTTCTTTATTTGATAAATATAAATGATAATATAAGTTCAAAAGTGGATCAAATTAACCAATTACAGAGGAATTTGAATAGCTGCAGAGCAACATTTTGTAGCGGACACATTGGGACAGGTTTTGAGGCGCTCACTCCCGTCAGTTTAGTTTCCTGTCAATTTTAAATCTATCCGAAGTGAAACGTGTATTTATATGTGGTATAAACGAAATATCTGTATATTATGTACGCTGTAACTTTAATATACCACTCTTTGTATAAACAAAGTAATTGTTCTATTAGCCTGAAAAAACGAATTGTTTTATTAGCTTGAAATATCGAATTTTTAAACATTTTCGCTATTGTCAAATTATTCGATATTAGTAGTTAAGGGGGATATTATAGGGTCTATGGGACTTATCATTAAAAATACCCTTGGGACAATATAGGGTCTATGTAAATTTAACATGGAGAAAAATTGTGGGACAATATAGGGTCTATGGGAATTAACATGGCCAAAACCCCCTGGGACAATATAGGGTCTATGTAAATTTAACATGGTCAAAAAACCCTGGGACTGTATAGGGTCTATGTAAAATTGAAACAGGGAGGGTCTCTATTTTTTTAAAAAATAAAATAAAATAAAAAAAGGGGTTGGCAATGGAAAGGCTATCTCTTTTCGAGAAATTTGGCTGGCCCTGAAAAGGGCCTTTGGGTTTTCTTCTTCTTCTTCTAATTTCTTCTTTTCCTCCACCAAGTTCTTATTTTATCTCCTACACTCTTCTTCTCTTTCTTTTTTTTCTTCTCCTCCTCTTCTTTCTTCTTCTCTTCCTCCTCTTCTTTCTTCCTCTTTTCATTTTCTTCTTCTTTTTCAATTTTTTCGTTCCATTTGCGTATTCTTATTCTTTCCTCTTCATCCTCCTTCTCGTCCTTTATCTCTTTCATTACACCACTAATCTTGTCCTTTGCTTTTCTTAAGTTATTAATTTCCATCTTTACACGATGGGGACTATAGGAATAATGGTCTTCAACGAGTCTTATTAGCATCTGTTCCATTATTCCTAAGTTGTCTAAAACGTCTTGCAAGGTTTGTATTTTGTCCATTTGGTTTGACGCCATCTTCTTTTTATTCTTTGCAGAATGGTTTGAACAACGAACACTGTGGGTTCTTATAGTGAAAGCGCGGACGTGAAGGAAAACATCCCCCTAATAACATAAAATTGATCTTACCTAGATCATGACCGAACATCGCGCGTACGTGAAGGAAAACATCCCCCTACTTTCTCATTTCATATAATATAACCACAACTATACTCTCCACATACGCTAAGAAACAATAAAGAAACCCATAATCTACTATTCACACTTACTTCAGCATTTACAAATACAAACACACAAACACATACACTTCCACTATTAATAAAGAGTTAGTGTTTATATTCACACTACTCTACCTACACACATTGGCAAATCGATCGTTATTTCTTTTCTAGAGTATTGGGGTAGCCCTGAAAAGGGCTGTTTTGTTTGGAACTTCATGGACACCTGGTTAATGGTGGCACCTTCCAGGCCTGGCGCCACATACACATCTTATCCCCCAGTTACTTTTTACCTTTTGGGGGGAGAGAGCAGAGGCAGGATATGTCGCTTCAGAATCCCAATTTTCGCTCTCTGGGATTTTGAAATTTCTTCTCTCCTTTTCCTCCTCCTCTTCTTTGTTTCTTCTTTCCTCTTTATATCTTCTTTCTTCTTCTTCTTCTTTATATCTTCTCTCCTCCTCTTCTTTGTTTCTTCTTTCCTCCTCTCTTATCCTTCCCTCCTCGACAATGGCTTCCGCGGCCAGTTCATTTAATATGCGCCTGGCATATTCCAGATGCACATGAAGCTCCAACAGTTTCTCAAGTCTCGTGTTCATTTTTTGGTGTTGATCAATCAACAAGGGTAGCTGGACTGCCGAACGAGTTTCAATTTATACTGAAAGCGCGGACGTGAAGGAAAACATCCCCCTAATAACATAAAATTCATCTTACCTAGATCATGACCAAAAAAACAACAACGCGCGGACCTAAAAGAAACACTCACTCACTTTTTATTCTACCCATCACTATTGTAAAATTTTTTATAAATCACTTCAATAGACTATCCACATACACAAATCAATCCAATCTAACCCCAAATATACACCTCAAACACTAAGAAAAGATATCATTTTGATCTACTATCCACACCAACTTATGTGAGCGCTTACAAACACAAACACACCAACACATACCCTCACATTTTTTAAAAAAAGAGTTAGTGTTTATTTTCACACTACTCTACCTACACATTTTGGCAAATCTATCGTTATTTCTTTTCTAGAGTATTGGGGTAGCCCTGAAAAGGGCTGTTTTTTTTTGTTTGCTATGGCATTCTTTTTTAGTTTCTAAGAATGCGATGTCCTCTGAGGATAGACTTTCTGGCAATAGGTCTGCTTCTTCGGAAAGAGAAGAAGAACTCTTTGGTGTCGATACGGCAATCGACAAAGCCTCTGTCAGGTTCAGGTTGTTGCTGCTGTTGTTGTTGTTGTTGTTGTTGTTGCTGCTGTTGCTGCTGTCTCTGAAGTCTGTACTTCTCTGTCCATTCTTCTTTTTCCCTGTTCACTTCTTCTCTGAAGAGCTCTTCTATTAGGTCTTCAGTGATTTTTAGCATTCTCACATTCTCTATTTCTTCTGGCTTTGGTATCAGACTGTGTCTGACCCTATGCAAATTCACGTAGGCTTCGTTGAGTTTAGCTATTTTGGAGCACATCTTCTTAGGAGGATGAGTCGACAATGGATGGTTAGACTAGAAACAACCCCGGTTCTTAAAGTCAAAGCGCGGACGTGAAGGAAAACATCCCCCACACGGTTTTCGAGCCGCAACGTTCAGTGAGTGTCATGAGAGGGATAGTAAGAAATGAAAGAGCATCAATCCAACATTCTTATAGCTAAACAAACCACAAAGGCATTTTTTTCATAACACAACATTTTTTATTCAAAAATCACTTAACACTAAACAACAACTCTAACATTTTTTAACAATAATCCAACACTACTATAACATCAAACAATTTTTTTTCAAATCACTAACATTTTTTCTCAATGTACAATCTACTTTAAGCAAGGCTGACAACGTTGTGAATGAAATCGTGATTTCCACTGTTGGAAATCATTAGGCCATTGATGGACACTACGTTTCCTAGCTTGAGACAAAAGATAAGCATAATGGTCACTAACCCATTGATCTACTTTCACATCGTTTCTAGCAGAAGAACGAGGATCGAAATGAGTCACTAAATGTTCTAAGGAATAGCCCAGGCTGCGATGATGCAGAAAATACACACAATACTTTCCACACACCAAGGAATCTGTGCCTTGTAATTTCACATTATTGAAACGGGTGATCTGAGCATTTCTTCTCATAAAGTCGATGATATCGTCTTCCAAAGGGGGCAATCCGTACGAATCGAAATATTCCACACATCCTTCTTGAGGAAAGTAGACGGCTACCCAGTGGGTTCCTGGGAGATGACTGTCGTCCGTGTTGATCACGTAAGCTTGATGGTCTTTAGGTTTGCGATGAGGGAGTTCATCTTTAGCACAGACGACAGGATTCCAAGAAGCCGTATACGAACTGTGGTTCAAAAGGTAATGAAGTTTCCAGGTATCCATTTGTGTGGTTTTTTTCTTCTTCTTCACAGGTAATAATAAGTCGTCAATTCGATCCTGACTTTTTGCTTGAAAATGTCTGACGAATAAACGGTTATTCGTTCTGTTTCCTCACTCTGATTCAGGAGAGCTTCGATACGATGGATCTCTTGAGTGGTTAATGGTGGACAAGAATGTTCACGCAAGTCTTTATACCACTGGTGCAACACGTTTTTGTCCGAGATGAGACTCCAAGCTTCGTCCAGATACTCGTCCAATTTTTCTTCTTGACTCAACATCAGGCATTTATCGTGTTGAATTTGACTGGGATGATCGTTTTGACATCCATAGCAATTTTTCTTGATCAATTCTGTTATTTTGTCGACCAAGTGTTTGGCAAAACAGGAGACTAAATGGGCTTCTTGTTCTGGCCATCTCGACTTCATCATGATCACTTCTTCTTCTTTTTCCAGGGTCTCCTCACATTCCATGTCCAAAGTTTCTCCACTAGGTAAAGAGGGATAACAGTCTTCCATGGCTTCTAATAATCTAGAATGACTTCTCTCAAACTGTTGATTTCTATGGTATTATCGAATTCGGCATACAGGATGACGTTCACTGTCTCTGGCACTTTATCTGCAAACTGAAGTTCCACACGAATCTGGCCCGATTTTATAGGGTGGAAATGTCCCTCGTCGCTGCCTTGGTCTGGAGTGAAATCGAAAGCCCACAAAGCATAACCTCCTGCATAATCTTCGTACGTAATACCGTGACTGGTGTTGGTCCCTAACTGACCCGTGGCTTCGTACAGGGACAAGTACGATCTCAAGTAATTCTTCTTCTCAAAGTCAGGTTCGAAAGGTCGGGTACACAAGGTTTTGCCATCGCGACTGACTTCGATTTTCTTCACCTTGAAGTGTTGAAAGTTGAAAGGATTTTTACCCAAAGCTCCGTTGAAGGCTGCATTCTCGACGATACCAATGATTAAACGCTTGGGTAGCTGTCCTTGGAACAGATGATCTTCGATCATGGAATGATGTCCAACGGGAATGGTGAACGTTTTCACTTCCACGCGTCGTATGGGATACTTGGCGGTCGTTCTGCTCAATGTTTGACTGATGTCGTTACCCACTTTAGGTAACACTTCCACGCGTCGTACGTAGAGCCTGGCTACCTCGATGTCAGTTTTGCAAGTGGTACTACCTATCAAATGGAAAGCGGCACTGCTACGATTCAGTCTCAGGCGGATATTCACCCCGTTTAGCAAATATTTCTCTTGCAACCACATGTCCAAATGCAAACGATCCATCAATTCTAAACTCTGTCCATCTATGTTTCTCTTTCTTCGTTCTATAAATCCATCATTGTTTTTTTTTGGCTGTTGCATCAGTTTCGAATGTTTCAAACTCGCTTGCTTCGTCAGCTTCCCATAGCACACAGGCATTGAGATGAGTGTTCTTGGCGTCTATTCCGTACGTCAAGAGATTTTCCAGGCACGCTCGATAAGGGTAAGTATCCATGCTGCTACTGACTAGTTTGTTATTCAAGTACAAGTCCACTCCACTGAACAAGGAATGCATGAAATTGTTGACGGGAGCTATTACCTCATCGCCATCTAGGGTCGTATTATCCTCATCGACAACTTTGACTTTCAGGTACAAGTAACTGCTATTCAGATCGATGTAATCTTCGGGCTGTCCCTTGATTTCAAACTCGATGGGAGCTGAGGCTATCAATGAGGAGACGGGGTGAAATTCCACCCATTGGGATTCTTGCATCGTCATCATGGTGGGGGGCATGGCAAACAGATCCAGTTCCGTCTTGGAACAAGCGCAAGACTCTCGGTGCATCATTTTTTGTTGCTGTGTCTCAATAATCGAAAACGTCTAAGTCTCGAACGGTTCTTCTTTTCTTGGCCTTTCTTGCTTGAAGTCTGGTGAAAGGGTGTTTTCTTCGTCGTCTCCTTCTGCCTTGTCCTTGCTGAATGCCTGATTCGGTAACGTGCAGGGCATTTATAGGTGTGTCTCGTCGACCCAAAATGTCTTTACCCGTTTGCAGCAGGACATTTTTGCCTGCCCTCATGAAGGCTTCTTTAGGGTTTTGTTTGTCGATGATGACATTTTGGAGAAATTCTTTGCCTTGCGTCAGTGCCGCATCTTTCAAGGCATGCAATCCGCGTGTCACCATCGGTTTCAACACCGGGGCCACCGAACGAAAGGCCGATTTTAACATGTCTCCTAAACCGTGTCCTCGCTGTCGTGCAACCCCTCGGTACACTGGATACATGACTTACTTACGAGTCGTGAGAGAACCGTTTTCGAAAATGGAGTTTCACCGTGACTTTTCCTTTGGTGAATGGAATATTTTGCCCCAAATCTCCTTTTATAGTAATGTTGACCGTGTCCAAATACGACTTGCTGACAGGTAAATAGTGAGGATGGACAAATTCGCGGTGGACGTGGTAAGTGTTTCCACCTTCCTCGTCAGCGTTTGCGGCAGAATCCACTTTGAAAGGAATGACACGCAGTAACGGTACGGAGGTGTGTCCCACCACGTTGTACTCCACCACATCGGACTACACGAACATCAAATTCAGTCCTTGGTTCAGTTCTACCGGGGTACGAAAATACTTGGCAAAAGTCTCGTTGTCAGAAATGACTGGTAATTCACCTTTTTCTACTTTCTTCCTCAGCTCCATGTCACCGCCCAACATGTCAAACAATTCAGGACAAAATAAGAAAGACATGATTTTGGGCCCCTCAGGAAATTTTATCAGGAAGCGACGAGCTGTTTTGTGGTACTCCAGGGTGACACTTTTTTTGACACTTTCCAAAGCTTTCAGAAACACACCATTAAACCTGATGGCTATGGTGCTGACCAAATGTTGACCACTAAAATAATAGCCTGGGGGAATGAACAAGTGATAGGTGGTCCACTTTGGATTTTGTGGGCTACGGGTTTTCTTGTCATATTTGCTATGGATATCCATCCACTGTTGCACTTGCTCGTCATGAACTTCCACATCAAATTTATTTTGATTGGGAAGGACATTGAGAACTTGGGTCGGGTGAATCATTTCTACTAAAGCCACTTCCCAATGGGCTTCGTGATCTAAGGGGATGGCCTGAGGTAATTTGGCCGTGTAACAGCACAACGTGTTGTGGGGAAACACCTCCATGGAACTGTCACTGGGTAAGGTTAAGTAAAATTGGTTTTGGTGACTCATAATTCCAGAGTTCTGTGGCTGTCCGAGGGGATATTACTGGACGTCAGAGGCGTGTCTCCGCCCAAAATGGGGTTCTGGTTGTGATTGAAGTGGTGACTGGCACTGGCACTGGACACAAGGTTCCCGGGGTTCCCGTTCGAGGAGAATTTCAGGGAGGGATTTGGAAGCAGGTAACCGATGCAACTGCTCAATAAAATGGTCCACAATTGTTTGTCTCCTTGTTGCAAACTCAAATTGGCGATGGCTGCCCCGATGACACAATACACCACAAAGATTTGGCAGAAAAAGACGATTTGCGTTTTAGGCACACGTTCTCCACACCACACCCACAAGGGTTGTTTTTGTAAATCTTGCACAGAAGAACTAGGTGAAGAAGGAGTGGTCGACGTAGCTGCGTCTGCTGTGTGAAAGGGCATGATGGTCACTTCTTTTTATAGTCGATGACTTGCGAAGCGTCGATCCAAGAATCAAAACTGGGTGGATATCCTTTCCAACGTACTTTGACTTCTTTGACACGTCGTTTGCCCACTTTACGGGTTCTGCGTTCGAGAATGCTTTCGATGTCGTACACGTCGTCTTCTTTTTTGGTGACACGTTGTAACTCGGGTAAATAAAACGTTCCTTTGAGTACTTCTCCGTTCATGTCTTCCAATTTATAGACGGTAGGATGACGACCATGCACTCGTCCAGTGACGCGAAACAATTCGGTCGTCCAGTTAGGTAAGTAACCTTTGTCGAAAGTGCGTTTGGTTTTGCCAATGCGCACCCAATCTCCTACGGTCAACTCTCCACTTTTCTTGGGGACAGCCCTCGTCGGGGACGTACCGAACAGGCGCTCGAACACCAGCACTTCGTTGTCGGGAGTCACGTCTTGCGGGGCACGTCCGATGCTTCGATGGTAAGATTGGTTGTACGCTTGCACCAGGTGCGGTAAGATGTCGATGTACTTCAGAGTGTGGTGATGCGTAAAATATTTCCACATGCGTTCTTTCAAAGTGCGTTGAAAACGTTCCACGATGCTGGCTTTGGTTTCGGGATTCTCGGTGGTAAAAAAATGAATGTCACGTTTCTTTAATTCTTTTTGGAAAGCTTGGTTCAGAAATTCGGTGCCTTTGTCCGTTTGCCATCGAAGAGGGTGACGATCGCTTTGTTTCAACACCCGTTGCAGGGCTCGCACTAACTCGCTGCTCGATTTGGAAGTCAAGGGCACGACCCAGGCAAATTTGGAAAAGACGTCGATGACACAAAACAAATATTTGTAGCCACGATTGTAGCTGGCCAAATGAGAGACATCGGCTAAATCGGCTTGCCATTGATGATCGATGCCTTCCACTCGGGTGCGACTTCTGGCAAACTTGCGTCGAATGGGTTTGTGTAAAGTGTAGGTAGCTTGTTCTTGTAACCATCGTTGCACTTGAGGTAAACGGAGACTTTTCAGTCGCGTTTTGGCAGCACGATACAATTTTTGAACTCCTGCGTAACCTGCAGGATGGGAGGGATCGTAGTAAATGCTGGCTAAGACTTTTTCCATTTTTTTGTGTTGGTTGGTGTGTTAATAAGGCACCCACTCTTGGAGGATGCTACTCTTTTTCTCTTGGGGTATTTTCCTGGATTGCAATGCTTTGCGTGTGCGACCGGCAATAGGTGTCGAAGAGGAGGAGGATGTCTGAGCGGGGGATATCGGTTCTTGTTTCACTTCTGTCTTCACTTCTGTCTTCACTTTCTTTTTCTCTTGTGATGAAGAAGGGGTGGCCATCATCTTTTTAATCCATCCAATTCTGGAGGTAGGTGGTGTTGTTAACTTGCGTACTTTTTCTGGTAGAGTTTGAAACCCTTCTTCTTCTTCTTTTCCTTTTTCTGTCTTGGTCACTGGTACTGGTACTGGTACTGGTGATGGTGCTGGACTTTTCATCAAGGTCTTAAAATCTTTCAGAGTGGGTAGAGCTGTTTCGTCTAAAGCTTTCTGGTGAAAGAGTTGCAGTCGTTGCAAGAGTTGACCGTACTTTTGCGATTTTTCTGTTTCGGACAAATCTTGGCGATCCATCAAGGACTGCAATTCGTGTTGTAACTGGGACATCTCGCTCAAATTGGGATTGGGAGGTAAATGCGGGGTGCGTTGTTCTTGCCACCGATGTTATTCCATCCATCGTTTGTAAGGCACTAAAGCTAGTTTTCGTCCTTCCATGGGGTTGTCAGGGGTCGATTCTGAGATCTTGGGATTTTCGAAGGCCTTTTTATCTTGCTACCATCAGTCCTCCCAACATGGTTCCCAAGACTCCTTTCAGTATGGGGCCTAACAAGAGAGGCAAAATGCCTCCACGTTGGACCAACATCTTCTTTTTTTGACGAATGGGAATTTTCTTTTGAACCATTTGGCGAAGAACGTGACGATGTTTGCCTAAGCATTGTTTCTGGTGTTTGGACAAAGGGATCGTGCCTTTCAAAACGTTCAAACAACATTCGCACACGGTATCGATGACCTCTTTGGAGGCCGTTTGAATGAGTTTTTTTCGTAGGGGTGGAGAAGCTTTGGACAGGACAGATAACAGGTCCCCATGTTTGGCTAAACGTGGTGGCAGTCCTTTCCTTTTCTTTCCTTGGGGTTTTCTGGAGGGTGACATCTTTGAGTCTTTAGGAGCACCAAAAGAACACTGATACCCTACTTGGTCACAGGCCTTTTTTATACTGGAACGCGTCGCCACTGATTGTCTTTACGGCGTATCAACTTCATGACAGGAATGACACGTCGTGCAGGGGTACGCAACGGACTAAATCGAGTCAGTTCTTGCTTGGACAAATCCAGTAAACTTTGTAACATGCCCGATCTTTCATGGACTTTGATTTTGGGAGAAGGTACTTTGTGAGCAGCAGCCACTGCCACTAAATTGGAGGGTCCTGCCACTGGGGAAGTTCTTTTGGGGGTCATCAACGGAGAAGTTCTTGGTGTGATTAACGTCTCCAAGTACTCTTCAGTTCCTGGTGACATCAACGGAGAAGTGGATAAACGTGAGGCTGTCGGAGACGCAGTCACCGCTGTGGCAGGTCGTGGTTTGCGAGTGTAAGGCTGCGTCCTGGCCGCAGTGCCTCTCTTGCGACTAGTTTTCTTCTGTGGACTTTTCTTTTTCTGAGGACGTTTTCTCTGTTTCTTTTTCTGGGGGCTTCTTTTCTTTTTCCGGGGTGGTGACTGGTAAGAGGAGGATCCTGCCACTGGAGAAGTTCTCCTTGGGGACCTGGTCTTTTTCTTTTTCTTCTTGGGGCTTCGTTGAACTTTTGTCTTGGGGATAACTTTGGGGGCATTAGGATCCCATCTTAAGAGTGAGCGAATGATGACCCCTCCTAGAGTACCGCTCCCTCCAGGTTTCAAAATGATTTGTTTTTTGGTTTGAGTGTCGATGCGGGGATCGGCCAGTTGGACCAAAGCGACTTTGTTTCGATCGAAAAAGCGTTTGGTTTGATGAGGAATCTGAATGATTCCTTGGAGTAATTGACGTGCTGTCACCGTGAACCATCGTAAGACTTCTTTGAGACTAGCTTCTAAGACACGAGCTCGTGTTTGTGGATCTTTTCCTCGACTGATGCCATACAAGGCATAAATCAATTTGACGGGAAGATGCGACTGAAGGGACGTTCACACTGTGTGAGACAGACGAAAATGGTCTGAGGTTTTTATAGATTTTTTTATGGGGAGTGAAATGAAGTCGAGGACGGAGACGTGTACAGGACAGGCCCTCCGTCTTGGCACCAGTGGTGAAACAAGTGGGTACGAAATCGCAAATCCTCGGGAGTCGTAGGTTTCAAATCGACGAGTAAATAGGCGTGTGGCGTTTGAGTGGCATCGTCGTACGCCTGAGTCAGCCAAGGCGTTCCTAACTGTTTGGCTAAGACTTGCACTTGCGATTTATCTCGAGGGCTTTTAAACAAGACCACGTAATGTGCATTGAGACTGATGGTGCGATGGGCTTTACTATGTTGAAACAAATTCTGGGTGATGTAAATGACACTGGCATTACGGTGATGCCCTTTGCGCGTGAACCACAATTTAATTTCTTCTTCGTCTTCTCCTAACATGTCGTCGAAAATGACCAAATGGGTTTGACGGGAGTCAGAGACGATGCCGTCGTCTTCTTTAGGAATGCCTTCCACAAACACGATGGAATCGCCTTGACTTTCTCTCAAGAGGCTGTACGCCGATTGCCACTCTTTGTAACACCACACGATCCGTTGAGGGGGTCGATCGATCAAATGATGTTTATGTTCGATCAAACGTTTGACGAATTCGGTTTTGCCTGAACCGCTAGGTCCAGCAATGAGCATGTTAAAGGGATGGCGAAGATACAAAGCCTCCCAACTGGCACGATCTAAGTGTTCGTCGATGACTTTGACAGTAGAGGAAGAGGGAGCAGAGACAGCAGAGGTAGCCATGGTGTGAGAAATGTCACTTGTGACACGAAAAACAAACAAGACAAGAGTTTATATACTTTTTCAGAACACGTTTATTGAATGTTTTTTTTCAAACATGAATACGAAAGACAAAAATACATAAAAGCCAAAGGCTTAAGTACAAGGATAAAAGGCACATGATAACTATGAACGTGGAATAAACACAAGTGTCTGTACAACATGTTTTGGGTAATGTTCTAACCAGTTCTATAGTAGGGGGTAAGGTCACACAAGTGTCCTCCCGAAAGGGTCTTTCAGGTCTGTCCACGACAGTCCTGTCCTGGGTGACGGGTTCTTCTGGCACCGTCACTAACACGGGTTGAAAAGTAACTTTTTTCCTTGAACAACTCTCGTGCATATTGGGCCACTTCTTGGGTCCAAGCCTCAAAACCCCATTCTTTCCAGGCACGGACATCTGTCCAATGGGGATGTAAGTCACAAGCTACACACACATCGTCATACACGTCTTGGGTAGCTAAAAGTTGACGAATCTTTTTTTCCTGTTGAGGTCGAGAAGTATCCAGATGAAACCGCAAGGCTTTGAGCAAAAGAAGTTTTTCGTGACCATTTAAGGCCATGGAGGTGGTAAGTACTGATCGTAAAGAGTCCACAAAGAATCGGCTGGTAAACGAAATCCCAGAAAACAAGTCACTAAGACACACACCACTTGTCGTCCCAAATTGAATGGATACAGTTCTTGTAATAATCGACGGTAATGATCCACGGTTAGAATATGGTCATTGAGTTCCTTCCACGGAATCTGTTGGATGACATACGACATAAGTCGTGGCATAGCAGCCTGTTTTTATAGTCTCTTTGTTTCGAAAAGAATACACGTACTTTCTAGCCAGTGATGTTCGTTTTCCAGTTGGGAATGTAAATCTTGCATACTGTAACCGAAACGTCAGAGTTCGATTAGAAGTTTCCTCTTCCGCTAAGCAGATTCCACGTAACAAATGTTGGTAATCCTTTACCTCGTCTTCCTCAAGGGGTTGCTCTAGGTGAATCTCGAAGTAACCAAAATGATCAACACGTGAATCATCGGGAGCCTGGAAGTATTGAACAAGGTCTGACCATTGAAACAATTTCTGACGAATCAGTTCTCTTATACCATTCAGGTACCAGTGGTTAAAAATCTGGTGACGTAACGGATGCAATTGTTCTTTACGTTTCACTTGTATTTTGACCAGCTCTCGGTAAATGCGTTCTCTCAACTCCACAGGCAAAGCACGAATGTTCTCTAGCAAAGTATCCATGAATAGGTCATACTAAATCCTCTTTGGTCTGACACAAGAAATGTACTCTTTGCACAAACATGGTTTTACTTCAGTGTCGAATTTAAATCGTTGAGTCACTAATTTGCACATTACAATTCGTTCAGAAGTTTCCTCTTTCACCAAGTTGACATTGTGTTTAAGATGCTGGTAATTCGTTAACTCTTCCTCTGGAATTCGATGCAGTACGTTTACAATGATGTAGGTAGAATCGTCCATACCAAACCAATCCTTTTTAAAACTAGAGAATCGTTGATCAATGTCCGTCCGATGGAACACTTTCAATTGAATCAGTCCTTGTATAGCCTTCAGGTACCAGTGGTTCAAACACCGGTGACGTAACGGATGCAATTGTTCTTTACGTTTCACTTGTATTTTAACTAGTTCTCGATAAATGCGTTCTCTCAACTCCACAGGCAAAGCACGAATGTTCTCTTGTAAAGTACTCGTGAATAGGTCAGTCTGTACAATTCACAAAAGTAATCCACATAGTGAGTAATTTCTGACCACTGCCATTCAGGGTAACGTCCAAGAATGTCACTGAACTCTTTTGATGTAAACGGTCTAAAGCGATATAATAGGATGAATGCAACCTTGACCCAAAGAAATCTAACACACTGGTTGACTTTTTTCACTTTCCTCTTATGAATTTCTCGACACAAAAGTTCTACAGTGACCCATTGAGATTTCACTCTGGCAAACCCCTGCCAAACTTCCTTGTAAATCTTCTCTTGCAGTTCTTTAGGTAATGATTCAATATCGTTTTTGAAATGAAGTTTAAATACTGGTCTCGGTGATGTCCAACATTTGACTCCTAGCCAATCTGGTTTCTTCTTCGTCAACGACATGGTAAGTTACTTCAATGTCTCGGTCCCACTAAGGGTAAGTAATGACAATTCGGTGACCATCGAGCATGTTCTACGTAGGCCGAATCTTGCGGTTCCCAGTGGTGAAGTGACACACCGCAACTGAAGCACTTGACTTTATCTCCTTCACCCAAGTAAAAAAATCCGGCTCTGGCTAATTCTTCGGGGGTCGGTCCTCCCAGATACTTTGGCCATTTTCCTTTGAACGATTGAAGACGATTTTCAAAGTAGCAGTATTCCGACAAACGCACAGGGAACGAATATTCGTCTTTCACAGGTTCGTTTCGATGAGGGTTAAGTGACATGGGTAGGAGTTTGCTCAGGGCTGGATGACATCCGTAAGGGGGTAGACGTGAAGGTGAACATTCCCCTTTAAAACGAAACCCAGTAAAATGTCCAAGAGGACGAGCGGCATCACTTTCGCATCCCTCAGGTTTGACACGTACAGCATCCCTTTCCATGATAGGGGTAGGGACACTAAAGTTCCCATGATGCTTTACGGCATCGCTCAGGTCACAACGTACAGCATCGTACCCATCGCAAGGCTCACAATCGCACTCGTCTGCAAACTCCGTTACGCAATTACAATGGTAACCACATGGACAATCGCAGTTTCCTTCCGGACATTTTCCGTCGCAATGCCTGGGTCTTATCCATCCAGTATTAGTCACACTAGAGGAAGATACAACTTTTTTACAATCCCCAAACTGGAACGATGTCTCTTTCAAAGTATTCATCTTGTTCGCTCGGTCTTGGTAGTCCCAATGAACTATCGATCTTGCCTAGGGTTCCTTTTTTATATACAGGCCAATACCGACGTGACCGTACGGTAAGGTGAAGTGATTGGGAAGTCGCACTCGCTTCTGGTATACAATTTGATAGACTTTTTCCAAGGGTCGACTGACGATGTGGTGAGTGGGTAAACGTACAATCTTGTTCGGTTGATAGGTGGTCACTTTAAAGTTTCCATCCTCTCCCGATTGCAAGGCTTCTTTCAATACCCCAAAGTTGACCACTCGACTGGTACGATGATTCAGAGTCAGTCCTTTCACTTTGCACGTCGTGTGCACTTCTCCTTGTTTGTCCCGGTATTCGTAGCCGTAATTTTTGGGACCACCACTGACGAAACTTAGAATCTTGTCGTCGGGATGCTCGTCTGTCCAGGCTCCTAAACGGTCTCCTTCGATGTCAGGGTGCTGTTGAATCGGGTGATGGATGTAAATGCAACTGTCCGTGTCAAAGTACAGGACGCGTTCTTCTAACAGTTCTAAAGCTTCGTACAATTTTAAGCGAGCATGGGCTGTCACGTAAGCCGCAATGATGACATTTCCAAAAGGGTCGTCTTGTACAAAGTCCAGATCTTCTTCGTAATTGACCAAGATTAAATCCTCTCGAACGACGTCCACGTGTTTCATGTATTTGGTTTTGTCGTGAATCATCTGGAAGTAGCGGGAAGGTTCTGTCAAATATTCCGTCTTGGGTAAACACGGTCGTTGTGCCATTTTACCCCACAAGCAATTTAACATCACTTTGGCAAACGATCGCCTGCCTTCGTTTTTCTCGATGTGGTCTAAAGTGATGCCTTCTTGTTCGTAGTATTTCTCTTTGAAATTTATTTGGTCTTCGGGAGTGTGACACCAGGACGGATAGCCGCTGGCTTCTTGCTTCAGTTTCAAAAAGGCATCCACGTAGTCAGCGAAAATACCTTTCTGACTGGGATCACCCTTGCGGTACTGTTGTGTCTTGGGAAAGTGGCAAATTTCGTACACTTCTAACAGTTGGTATCCCATGTCCAGAGCTTTGAACAATTCTACGCTGACCCAGGTTCCCGTCAAGGCCCGTTCTTCCTGGCTGTGATGGCAAGGTTGGTCTTGGTTGCACGTTTCGGCACAAGTACGGCACAAGGGAAACATCAGTTTGCATTGACAATGGTGAGGTAAGACGGGATGGTATAGGTTCGTGGGAGGCAAAACTTTACACTTCATCAAGCCTTCCTATTGTCGAATGTTTTTCAGGTCGATGTGTTCCGTCAGCAATTGCGGGTGCCCTACAGGAAAGCGACAATATTTGCACACGTAGGGATACAGCGAACACACGTCCAAGTATTTGATTTCTTCTCCTTTCTCTTCGTCGGCTTGGTACAGCAAACAGGTGGCATTGGTCCTTCCTCCGTACAAACTATCCCTCGGGTTCAGCGGGTCCATGAACTGGTAACTTTCCACGAGGCGTTTAAACTCGGGATCGGTTTTCATACGGTGATCGTACTCGTGTTCCCACATTTCCACCACTTGGTATCCTTCCTGTTCTAACTTTAGGCGACGCTGACAAGTGTCCTGGTACAAGTCTTCCATGGTTCGTTGCAAAAACTGATTTTTGGTGCCACGGTCAGGGTAACAGACGGGACATCCGTGAAATAAGCAACCGTTAAACTCGTACACGATCTTGGGGTTTTCTAAGTCCCAGCCATCTACCGAATACGTTCCGATGGTCTTTTCGCCCCCTCCGTTGCGGGCATGCTGAATCCACTTGTCTTCCTTGTCGCACAAGTAATGTAACCAACGTAGGGCTTTGACCGAGTATTGACGTTTGACATAGTGGGTCGTTTGAGGACTGATGACAGCCACGGTGTTTTCAGGCATGAATCGTTGGCGGTACAGTAAGGAACACGCTTTGGCAATGGTGCAAGCTTCTTTCAAAGGATCGACCCCTCCGTGTTCCATGAACAGTTCTCGAAATTTTCCACAGCAACGCCGTAAAATGTCCACGTCGGAACGACAATACTTTAGCATTTCTTCCTGAAAGTCGAAAGGGTCCGAGGCGTGAGCCTGGTACCAAGCGTAGAAAGCTTCTCGTTGTTCGGTACGCATGTTGTCGGGGTCGTAATAGTGAGCCTCAGGTAAATGGGGTAGAACGGCGTGTTGATTGGCTTCCGTACTGAAAAAGTGTGGAAAGTACCCTTTAGCCATTTCTGTCATTCCGATCGTTTTAGGCATTCGACTCAAAGGCATGGCCAAGTAACTCATCGAATCTTTAAACTGTACTTGTCCCACTTGCATGAAAATGATTTTGGCTCCGTTCAAAGTCACTTTAGGACGCTCGGTGCCTTGTTCCGTATAGTACCTCAAAAGAAACTGTCCATCGTATCCGGAGAAATTGTGAGCCATCACCGTGGCATGACGATGACAATCTCCGTAACGTTCGATATCCTCTTGGCTCCACGTCTTGTCGACGGGGTCTAAGACCCATTGGGCAAAATCGGCTAACGTGTTCGGCCCCCGAAAGATTTTTTCACGCCCTCCGGGAATCTTGCTGCAGTGAGGGCAATGACTGAAGATAGGTTCTTGAATGCACTTCTCGCACGCTCGATGAGCCACGCAGAAATTAGGAATGTGAATGCCGGTCTCTTGCATGCATTCGAAATCGAAAAAGATGAAATTGCCTTTCTTCTTGTGACCGTCCTCTTTCTCTGGTGGGGGTTGGTATTTTTGCACGTAACATTGGTGTTCCAAGTCCACGATGTGGTGACAAATGTGACATTATTTCTTTCCTGAACATACGTGTGCCTTGGTATTATTGGTACGTATGACTTGTTCACACGTAGAGCACAATCTCAGCAGTTGACAAGCGCATTTCTTCTGTGAACCTTGCGTCTTCAAATGTTGTTGGTAACAGGTAGGGCTGACAAACGTGCGCAGACAAGTTGAACAAGGCACTGGTTCTTCGCTCAGACAGGGTGAAGAGGCCAAACATCCTGTGCATTTCGATCCACAATGCTTGTGTTGCTCTCGATTATTATAACCATGGTCACATTTTTCACAGTAATAACCGTATCCCAGGAATCCGGTGATACTGGTAATGGTATCGAAATGGTCATCGTGATGATAAACGTGAATGTATTTTCCGTCCTTAAAATCTTGCCCTCGAAACAACAGAGACCCGCGCACTTCTTGAGGGTGCACTTTCAAAGTGTATCGTGGAGCTAGGGCATCTTGCAATTTTTGCATCTCAGGAATGCCACAGGGTGTGTCTTTGGACATGCCAGCTTGTCGTAACAGGAGTTCTGCTTCACTTCGTTGTTTGGCTCGGTCCGATTGTCGAATGTTCTCCCAGTCTCTTTTCCATTCTGCCGTGTCGTTCTTGTTGGCATCGGTTCGTCCCACCACGATGGCACGGGCTAAACACATCTGGTCATGAGGATTGTGAATTTGGACAAGGCTACGCTTAATGCTGCGAAGGTCGTTCACCAATAACATCTTTTTGCGTCCGGTCCCTTGAGGAGGAGAGACGTGGGTCATGTCCAATGTGGCTTTTCCATCGGTGATGTCAAACTGGTCATTAGATTGTTGCACGTGTTGAATCTTGTCCATGACTTTGGAAGCGGTCAATTCTGCAGGGGTGCTAAACTCGATCCAAACAGGGGATTTCAAACCGTCGTGTTGTATGGAAAGTCTCAAGCGATCGTCTTCTTTGGGTTGACATTGTCGCTTGAGTGCGGTGAGCAGAGAATCCCACACTCCGGTGATGAACCCTTCTGCTTTCTCTAACGGTACTTCGGACTGGAAATCTTTAAACTTCACCGTGTATTTGTAAGCCGTGGTTCTAAATTTTCTAGAGGAACGCTTTTCCGTCTCTCGAATGGAATAGTATTTTTCATAGCTGACTAAGGGTGGTGAACTTGGTTTAGAGGTTTCAAATTCTGGTTCACTCATGTCCTCTTCAAAATCACTGGCATGAATTTGTGCCAAGATTTCAGCCCTGGTTCGAGGCGATAGATCACGTTTCTGCCTCTTACTTTCTTCTTCTTTCTTCTCGAATGAATTAGATCGTTTCATCTTGAAAGCAAAAAGTCAAATGACTCAAGTTCAAACACCATGAGCTTCTTTATAGTCATAGCAGACCAGCGTATATAAAAGGGTGTGTGTCTTGTCCTTTCACTATTCATTTCACTCTCAAGTCGAGCACAACGATGGAAGAGACTAACCAGATGGAACGTTTCGTCAGAGCTTTGCGAGGGGTCATTAGAAAATTCTCTTCAGACCAGCCTACGGGCTACTCTCCTTCCTTTAGAGATAAAAGTCAAGATACTTGCTATATCTGTCAGAAGAAAGGGCATTGGTCTTCAGAGTGTCCAGACCGTCAAAAAAGAACAAAAACAGGGACTAAAAAAGACAAAAGTCAAGATACCTGTTATTATTGTAAAGAAAACGGACATTGGTCTCCAGATTGCCCAAAAAAGAAACAAGAGGAGTCAGAAGAAAAAAAGGATTCTTCAGAAGAAGAGAGGGATTCTTCGGAAGAAGAGAGGGATTCTTCAGAGGAAAAAGAGGAAGAAAGAAGACAATTCTATTTACAAGAGGCAAAGAAACAGGAGAAGAAAAGAAGAAGGGAAGAAAATGAGGAAAAGACGGTGAAGAAATTCAAAAAACAGAGAGACTAAACAAGGAGAAAGAAGAAGTCAATGAACTTTTTATTAAAGTGTTGTGTGGTGAATTGTGAATTGGATTGTAAAAAATGGATAAAAGAATAAATTAATGATATAAGGTAAGTGTCTTTGAGTTTTGATTTTAAAATAAGAACGTACACTCACGCACTCATACACAGACACGTACTATAAGGGTAAAATGGGTGGGTTATTTTTTTTTTTTGGAGTTATTGGCAAATTGAAATTGTATTTCTTTTCGAGAAATGTGCGTGGCCCTGAAAAGGGCCTTGGTGTAGGGGTGAGTTTAAGCAATCAACTTTAACTGCCTTAAGCCTTTGCCACGGCCAAGGCCTACTTCTGGACTACGTACTGTTGATGATGATGATAATGATTGAGTTGAAATCACTAAGGGTGGTACGGTAGGCTTAGTCACAGGGTTGACGTGTTTAGCTCGGGAAGGTCGTATTCTCTTCGGTCGTGATAAAGAAGTCTGATACATTTGTTTCAGACTTCTTAACTCCGCTAAAATGTCCAACAGTACCGTGACCGTTTGATTTTCGCCCTCTTGTTTCTTTGCTGCTACTTCTTCTTCTTGCTGTTGCTGCTGTTGTTTTTTTCTTACCTCTTCTTCTTGCTGTTGCTGTAGGAGAAAAGCCTGTTCCGCTTCCTTTTGTCGTTGTATAAATTTCTCCAATTCTTCTTTCTGTCTCTGTCTAAAATTCTCCACTTGCGGTAATGAAGAAGGTAACGCAGGTTCCGGAACAAATTCTTGCGAGGAGAGAAAATCCACAAAATCCCAATTCACCTCTTCTGAAAGTAAGTCCGGGTTCCCTTGGGCGGTCTCCGCTGCTGGTACACCCCATTGGATCGTTTTCTGAGTTTCCGTCATGTTGAATCACTGTCGCATAGATTGACTGCACACAAGCGCTAGCAAATCTATATTGACTACGTGACGTCACAGACTGCTCTCTTCGGATTGGATGAGGCTGGCTGAATTTTGTAACGCGTGTTCGGATTGGTGAATGAACTCAATCCGTTTCAATCCTACCTGTACCTATAAATAAGCGCCGTTGACTGCATTGATTCACCTGTTTCTCGGAGCCTCAAGATGTGGACCGACGTTCAATCTTCAACCCTTGTGTCAACAATGATGTTCAGAACGGACATGCTCATGTATGTCCGGTCCAAGTGGACTGTTGTTGATAGGACAGATACAAGTCTATGGATGAGGAGAGTTTATATAGAAAGACAAGGATGTCTCAAGAGGGTACTTGTGTATGGACCGGCAGTTAGAAGGAGTTTAAGAAGAAGAAGAAGATGTAACAGATGCCATCTATGTTAATATTAATATTAACATAAACCCAAAGGCCCTTTTCAGGGCCAGCCATATTTCTCGAAAAGAGATAGCCTTTCCATTGCCTACCCCTTTTTTTATTTTATTTTATTTTTTAAAAAAATAGAGACCCTCCCTGTTTCAATTTTACATAGACCCTATACAGTCCCAGGGTTTTTTGACCATGTTAAATTTACATAGACCCTATATTGTCCCAGGGGGTTTTGGCCATGTTAATTCCCATAGACCCTATATTGTCCCACAATTTTTCTCCATGTTAAATTTACATAGACCCTATATTGTCCCAAGGGTATTTTTAATGATAAGTCCCATAGACCCTATAATATCCCCCTTAACTACTGATATTTAATTATTTACACCATATTCTGAAAGACAGAAATTCCAGAATTATATGAAGTGGGTAAGCTGTGTGTGTGTGTGTGTGTGTGTGTGTGTGTGTGTGATTTGGATTTTTAACGTAGCTTTAAAATAATTTCAGCCATATCGCTACTATGTCCGCAGTGTGGCAGTTTATAGCGATGTCTAGCACTGGGGCATCATGCCACATACATGTAGCATGATGTTCCATCCAGTCACATCACCCTGACGCCAGGCCGACCAGTCATTACACTAACCTCTTAATGATGAGCGCCATTTTTATAAGTCTTTGGTATGACTTGGCCGGGGATCGAACCCACGACCTTCCGAATCCGAGGCGGACGCTCTAAACACTAGGCCAACGGAGTGGTCTGGTAAGCTGGAAAGGATACTGTAGAGTTTTATGTATTTCTTTTATCTAAAATGTAAAGTTAATGTAGATGCATTTCTGTATCTAGAAAGCAATTTCTAAACTCAACGAGTTCAGTAACGTTCGTTCGGTCAGACTTCATCATTTCATCATTGTTCATCTTTCTTGCAGTCGATTCTGGACCTCGCTCAGCCTTCCCCAATGACGTAGACAAGGTTAACACTGTTGGGAGTGACTCCCCTTAAGGGAGCGTGAACGCTCTCACTCTCTCCAACAATGTGTGAAAGACACCTATGAGTCAAAACATTTATTAATAAGAATTGAAGAGGGCGAAAGACACGTCATAAAAGGTTATGAATAATAATGTCATAAATCAAGAAAAGTGTTTTGAAATATTTGTTGAAATAGACATTTGTTTAAATTCTTGTGTTATGGAACACATTACCATATAAATGGGGGCCCCGAGTGGCCGAGTGGTCTAAAGCGCTCTCCGTTACGGATCACTGCCATCTCACCTCTGTCTGCGTGGGTTCGAGTCTCGGATTCGGCTAATGTGGGTATGTGAGAAAGCTCGCCAGTAGCTTATCGTGGGTAGGTGGTTCTTTCCGTTTTTTTTCCCGGTTTTTTCCTCCACCATTAATACTGGCCGCCATGTATAGCCTATCGTGTGCTGAAAATTGGCATCAAACCCTACAACAACAACAACCATATAAATGTCTTATATACTTTCATTCTTAACACTGCTGAACTTAGGACAATATGACTACACATTTCTACATAATATATATATATATATATATATATATATATATATATATATATATATATATATATATATATATATATATATATATGATCTTTTATGGTTAAAATTATTTTTTAAATTTGTATTTTAATATACTGTACGGACTATGCAGTCTTAAATAAAGAATTTTTATTTAATGCATTATCTGTACTGCAGCTGATGTGCAAGGCGATGAACCGCTGCGGTAGTCTAGTGGCTAGAGCGTCCACCTCGGATGCGAATGGTCGCGTGTTCGAACCCTAGCTGAGGCATACCAAAGACTTATTAAAAAATGGTACTAACAGCTGCCTTGTTAGACCCTTAGCGTTAAGAGGTTAGTCCTAGGCCTGGTCGTCCTGGTGTCAGGATAATGTGACTGGATGGGATATCATTCTACGTCTGCGGCAAGATGCCCCTGTGCCAAACATCACTTTAAATTGCCAAATTCAATTTTTTTAAAGCTACGTTAAAACTCCAGATCACTCGCACTCACTTATACTCACAGGCAAGGTGAAGGTAGATAGGCACATGCTGTATTGTATTTAGCAACTTTGATCAGCATAATTACACATCGAACCAGTATGTTACACAATATTTGATTTGATTTTTAAATAGGCACAATCAATAATGACTCAGTCTATCATATTCGTCTTATGCAAATGAATTAGGCTGTTTGGTTGATGGGAACAATTTACTTTTGAGTACACACACACGTACGCCCCATCACCTCTTTTAAATTCGTTCCGGAATCTATCAACCCTACGGTGTATAAGATTTGCAATATATTTAATATTCATTGAAGAAAGACACGGTCAGTGTAGATTTTCTTCCGAGAAACTTATTCGTGTGTAGATATGGGGTGGAGTAGATCACCGTCATGAGATGGCGGTATGGGTATGTGCCCAAGTAATAACCCATTTTTTAAATCAATACTGACTGTCCCCAAATAGTCCCCCAATCAGTAGTGCGAGTCCGAAAGACCCAAATTTTCAAGCTGAATCGCTTTGTACACTCCTTTTTGAGCTAGCGGGCACGCAGTGATTGAATTTAGATCTGGCACCAAACACAAAGGAGACCAGATATGGGCACTTGTAGTTCCAAAAAGTTTGAATTATTTGTGGGGGTGGGGTGGGGATTTGGTGGGTGGGTGTTTTCAGGGTAATTAAGACCTGTCCTTTCAGGGCCGTTGAATTTAGAAAGACTTATATCTAGCCCGGCGGGGCGCATCCTGGCAAATTTGATGCAGTAGTTAGTTCCCCACCTCACGCCCACGCTTGTGATTCCCCTGCCCCTCGACCTCAATGGGGCACTTTGACTTACGGGCATCGTTTGTCGAGTGAGGCTAAAAGCCAATACAGAGGGAGATATGCACCAGAGCAAAATCTTGCACCGTACTCCTCCATTATATGATGTCAACTCGAATTCCTACTCAGCAGAAGCACTACAGCTTTGCTTGTTTTTAAGTGGAATGAAAGCTGTGATGGAACAAGTACATCCGAACTGCTATGATATAATACATGCACAAAGTACGCTTCATTTACTCACCTAATTCATTATCGGTTATATATACTCCACGACAACGAGATCAACACTGAAAGGACCAACATCATCTTCATTCAAACGAGTACTGATTTTCTTTTGTTCCTTCAGACTTTTTTCCCTTGTGGAAAAGGTGTATCAATGCAGTAAATAACACGTATTTCCTCTCAGGACGTGACCCACTTATCGGTTTCCTTCCCCTAATACCCTACTTGAAATTTCCAAACAGCTATAAATAAATTTCTACCGTATACAATAACACGTGATCGACCAAAGCAAGGTTACTGGGAATCAGTAATTTAAGAAACCTGCGTGCATTATTAAAGTTGTTGTTCTAGAGTTTAACGCCATTTTTCAGCACAAGATAGGCTCTACATGGCGGCCAGTATAACTGGTGGAGGAAGAACACTGAAAAACCCAGGGAAGAACCACCGACCCACGAGAAGCTACTGGCCATTATTAAAGGAATTAGGAACATGAGAAGAATTCTTTTTTTTTTTAAATTGAAATAATTGGATGTAGTAGTATTAATAATAATATAAGAAAATGGATAAAGAAGTTTGACTAGCATGTTTAACATTTAAATATAATACACGATATACTAGAACAAGATTATTATTGTTTAAAGTTGAGATTTGTTAGGGGACAACGGTGGACGAATGGTCTACAGCTCTCGTCCTCACAGATCAATGGTACTTCAACGCTGTCTGCGACGGTTCGAGTCTCGGTTCTGTCAATGTAGATATGCGAGAAAGCTTGTTAGTAGCTTCTAATGGGTTGTTGGTTCATGCCGCGGTTTACCCAGTTTCTTCGATCACAAATATAATGTACTGAAAAAACCAAAATTATTAGTTAAATTGAAGTAAGAGATATTAAACGTGATAATTTGTTGATCTGGTATAAGCCAGTTCTAATGTTCTAAAAATATCAGCTGGTACTGTACGGGAAATTCCCTTGAAAATCCCTAGTTCGAAATGTGTGATTCGTTATCGAAATATGACAATCAATGTGTCCTTCATAGTTGACCCCAACGGGATTGACACAAATTCCGTGTACACTCAAAGTTACGTTAGGGACAGGAGAAAATGTTTTAATGTGTGTGTGTGTGTGTGTGTGTGTGTGTGTGTGTGTAATAGTGTAATATAGGGGATGTACCCAAGTTACTATACTTTGGTCTCGGTCATGTAATATTGATCAAATCCAATATCAATCTTCGCGGTATAGTCACAAATGTTTCCGCATAGGGCGGATTAAAATTACGGTTTAATCGTATTGGTGACTGAACTGTTCCCATTCTTGATTTGAGAAAATGAATTTTATCATATCCGAGCGAAGTAACTGGCAAGAAATATGTACAATCTCTTTGAGGTCTATTAGTCAACTGATATCAACACAGATTCTTTCAAATGATTAAATGAAAGTCAATGTTCTTAGAAAAAACAAAGGACACGTAATATTTTACTAAATTTATTCGGAAAACAACGACCCGCCGAAGAATCTTCGAGAAAAGCAAATTCATCACGCAGACAGAAAGTCAATGCGTTAGTCACGTGATTATAACAAAATCGAAAAATAATCGTACCAACTGGACAGAAGCTAACTGCTTTTTATAACCGACGAAACCACGCACCAAACGGAAGTATTATTTGAAATGCCTAAATATCGAATTACGCTTAGGATTCAAATAGTTTAAAATTATGTTGCAAAAATTGTATTAAAGGCACACGAATGCATAATTTGCTTGCAGCCCACTGTCGTCTTCCAGCCATCTGAAATAATTAATGCGAACGTCCTGCAAGTGTCACAGCCGTAACGAGTGTAATTTGTAGATTCTTGATTCTTTCCCAAAATAAGTTGGAGTTTATTGAATAGCGTAGAAGTTGTAGCGGGTCAAAGGGTCTCCACCATAATGGCAGTCCGAATGACATGCAAAGCCAGATTTCATTACTAAGAAGAAACGTGAATAGGGCGCAAGACGTAACGTATTGCAATACTTGAGCTAATTTGCTTTACTTTTGAGTATCTTCTCCTCAGATCTGTATGAGCATAAGTTTCATCTACTTTTATATCCACTTTGCCATAATGTTACTGGTGTTGAGGTTTAACGCCATTTTTCAGCACAAGGCAGGTTATGTCGCAGCACTCTCGAAAAGGTCAGATTCCTCATGTAGAGAGCACGTCAGTGCTGTAGTCACGTGATACAGTGAATTATAATACACAAAAACAAATTAGGACCACCTGGACAGCTTCCGGTTGCCATAAAGGCCAGTACATATTGTTTTAGGAAGAACTCAGGGGACTCGTATGGGAAAAATCATCGACCCACAAGAAGCTAATGGCAAGCGTTCTCACATACCCACGTTGGCAGAACCTGAACCTCGAACCCTCGCGGATAGGGTGAGATGTCAGTGTTCGGTAATGTCCTTGGACACCTCTACTCTCTCATATACTCTTCCGTAATGCAATGTTGGGTACCTTTTTGGACATGATGAATTCTCAAACTGGATGGAAGTAAACGAGAAAAAAACCAGAAGGCTGTTGTGTTTGCTGCTACAAACAATTTGCTTTCATATTTAGTATAACACATAAGTGAAAGGCCAAATTTTGTACAATATCAATGATTGAAGATCTTTGAATAAGTCTTACTGACTCATACATGAGCAGACAACGACATTTCATGGACTAGACTAAGAATTCCCTGTGGATACGATTAAGGAACAACAATTTGATAGCTTGCTGACAACTCATCATCAGCGGGTACCTCAGTTGACCACCAGTTTGTCATAAGGATCCCATTCATTAAGAAGTAAAGGGTTAGTTCCTGTGTGGCTTCATTCTCACCCACAACAAACAGGAGATCTATGGAAGTTCTTCATGTACGACAACTAGCGAGCGTCGTTTATCACCCCACCTATATTTGATAGAATGTGTATCCAAATGAGTAGCCAAATATTTCTTGATTGATCTAAACAAGGAGCAAAAGTGACTTAATTAAATCCTGACCCAAAAGGTTTCCGCTATAGGAATAGCATCTATTCAACAACATCCTTATCAAGAGCACGCTTTGCCGTAGCTCTAGTTACTGCGCAGGGATTTCTACTTCGGTAGGATCAACTCTTCTCTCCATACAAGGCTTGTCAGTTATAAGCGGATTAACGACTACCTTACCTCCAGCAAAGTTACAAATGAACGCCCTGAATAGGTAAAGAAGTCACATTTTAACTAATCCCGAGTGTACGTATGATGACAAATTAGCACAAAAGGTGAGGGATATTAATATACCCACATTCTACTCCTTGTATTAGAGTACATTCACTAAAATAGGACTTCTCAGAAAAAGGCAAAGTACTTACTATCCAAATACTCAGAGAAGTTTCTGTGTCTCTTAATATCTTAGTAGGAGTACCTTATCTAAATTACCAACAAGTGATACTGAACCCTTCGACATGAATGGTTTGTAATTCTCCATAATAAAATCTGTCTGGGGTATGCAAGTATATTTATTTCAATACATGATCGTGATTCTTAGAAACAAGAGCATTTGAGACTGCAGTGTTAGAACTGTGCTGCCTTCTGACCAGTTTTATCAGAAATTTGATTAATCACAGTTATATCAGAATGAGATTTGTAAGTACCCAAACGTGACTGAAATGGTTTCTTAAGATGAACCTGTTGAGATGAAGATTTTTTATTTTACAGATAGAATCTTGTGAATAAAAAAATAATAACCATTTGCTGTAATAGCCACCTTATCTAAAGTTTGTATCCCATTGTCGTCAATGTATGTTCTAATGTCTCTACTGACATGATTCTCCCACTCTTAATTTCTCTACGTATTTTCATCAGATCTTCTGCTTTAAGCAGACGCTCTCTTGACATAACTTCCATGTATAAATAACCTAATGCCTTCGCCTTCCCCATCAGTTGCGTGAGGACAATCTGATGCTTTATGCACGTTACACGCTCTATCAATAAATCCAACCTTTCCTTTTTCCTAATCCTATCTCTCTCCTCCTCGGTAGAATTCAAAATAAAATTCTCCACTTTGGATGTCATGGTGAAATCTTGCTGGTTTCACTATTAATTTCCCAGCTATGAGATAAAAGCATCAGAGATTACTCAAATTTCAAACAATGAAGTTCAAGCTTCAAAAAACAATTTTCTGAAATATCAAAATCGCAGAAATATTATAACTACAAACATATTTAAATATATTCAAATCCTGAAAATATAATAGTGAGGTTTAAATTCCGAGACGAGTTCCCATTACTTTTGTTACATCTAGTGATTTACATTATGTAACAAGACAAGGTACAATCAAACAAGCATTAAATTTTCCAAAACATAAATTTATTTCAATAAAATATAAAGTCAAACAAAGTAAAAGATTAAAAATCTTAGTGTAAGAATTCCTAGAATATCCGAGATTGTACTATCAATTTCACAATAATCCGGAAACTATCAAAAGTATTCTGAATAAAGGTTCTAATGTGTTTATGTGCTAACGTGCTAGCACCACTGACAAATCACTGTTCTGAATCCAAATGATATTACTTGAAGGTAGTCCCGTGCAATTAGAATATCACTGAATTCCCTGAATGTTTCACATAATCTGACTGAATTATTTAAATATTCATGTCGTTGAATAATTTATATAATCCGATAAGAATTGTTTAAATTACACGTTTTCCAATCTGATATTGTGAAAACAATATTATAAATAAATCTTATTTCCTCGCTCTCTTACAGAGCAGTCAAAACTGAAGAATAATGTACGTGGTGCTAGAATTCTCGATATATAGTCTCTTTATACGCACCAAATCAACAAAAGCTGAATCGCTAAAATATCGTCGAAGAATTTAAATCATTATTCTCTTTCAAAATTCTTTGATCGTCAACAATACTTGTTAGTAGTAAATAGGGGCACTTTACGTACAATGGGAATTAGCATTACAGACCCCCCCCCGGTCAGATTACCGACAATGGAAATTTAACATGGCGAAAAATCGTTGGTCAGATTACCGACAAGGGGAATTAACATGGGAATAAATCGTGGGTCATTTTACCGACAAGGGGAATTTAACATGGAACTATAGTGTGGGTCTGTCTAGCGACAAGGGAAATTAACATGGGGAATAGAGTTTGGGCTTGTCTAGGGACAAGGGGAATTGAACATGGGATTTTTTATTTTTTTTAAAAAAAAATTTTTTTTTTAATTTAAATTTAAATTTAAATTTAAATTTAAAAAAGGGGTAGGCAATTGAAAAGTCATTCTCTTTTCGAGAAATATGCGTGGCCCTGAAAAGGGCCTTTTGTTTTTCTTCTTCTTCTGCTTCTAATTTCTTCTTTTTCTCCACCAACTTCTTATTTTCTCACCTACACTCTTTCTCTTCTTTTTTTCTCCTCCTCTTCTTATTCTCTTCCTCCTCTTCTTCTTTCTTCCTCTTCTCATTTTCTTCTTCTTTTTCAATTTTTTCATTCCATTTTCTTATTCTTATCCTTTCCTCTTCATCCTCCTTCTCCTCCTTTATTTCCTTCATCACACCACTTATCATGTCCTTTGCTTTTCTTAAGTTGTTAATCTCCATTTTTACTCTATGCGGACTATAAGAATTGTGGTCTTCATTGAGTCGTACTAGCATTTGTTCTATCACGCCCAAATTGTCAAGGACGTCTTGCAATGTTTGAAATTTATCGAGTTGGTTCGAAGCCATCTTCTCTGTAGAATGGTTTGAACGACGAATACTGTGGGTTTTTATACTTAAAGCGCGTACGTGAAGGAAAACATCCGCCTAAAACATAAAATTGATCTTACCTAGATCATGACAAAACAACGCGCGGACGTGAAGGAAAACATCCCCCACTTTTCTCATTTCTTATAATAAAACCCAAACTATACTCTCCACATACGCTAAGAAACAATAAAGAAACCCATAATCTACTATTCACACAAACTTTACTTGAACAGTTACAAACACAAACACAAACACTCGCACTATTAATAAAGAGTTAGTGTTTATATTCACACTACTCTACCTACACACATTGGCAAATTGATGGTTATTTCTTTTCTTGAGTATTGTGTAGCCCTGAAAAGGGCTGGGTTTTTTTGGAACTTCATGGACACCTGGTTAATGGTGGCACCTTCCAGGCCTGGCGCCACATACACATCTTGTTCCCCAGTTATTTTTTACTTTTTTGGGGGAGAGAGCAGAGGCAGGATATGTGGCATCAGAATCCCAATTTTCGGTTTCTGAGATTCTGAAATTTCTTCTTCTTCTCTCCTTTTCCTCCTCCTCTTCTTTGTTTCTTCTCTCCTCCTCTTCTTTGTATCTTCTCTCCGCCTCTTCTTTGTATCTTCTCTCCTCCTCTTCTTTGTTTCTTCTTTCCTCCTCCTCTCTTATCCCTCCCTCTTCCACAATGGCTTCCGCGGCCAGTTCATTTAGTATGCGCCTGGAATATTCCAGATGCACATGAAGTTCCAACAGTTTCGCCAGTCTCGTGTTCATTTTTGGTGTTGATCAATCAACAAGGGTAGCTAGACTGCCGAACGAGTTTCAATTTATAGTGAAAGCGCGGACGTGAAGGAAAACATCCCCTAAAAAACATAAAATTGATCTTACCTAGATCATGACCAAAAAAAAAAAAACAACGCGCGGACCTAAAAGAAACACTCACTCACCTTTTTATGCTACCCATCACTATTTTAAAATTTTTTTATAAATCACTTCAATAGACTATTTACATACGCAAAGCAAAGCAATCCAATCTAACCCCAAATCTACACCTCAGACACCAAAAAAACATTATTTTAATCTACTATCCTCACCAACTTACGTGAGCACTTACAAGCACACACAATCCTATACACAAACACATACCCTCACTTTTTTTTAAAAAAGAGTTAGTGTTTATTTTCACACTACTCTACCTACACATTGGCAAATTGATGGTTATTTCTTTTCTAGAGTATTGGGGTAGCCCTGAAAAGGGCTGTTTTTTTTGTTTGCTATGGCAATCTTTTTTAGTTTCTAAGAATACGATGTCCTCTGAGGATAGACTTTCTGGCGATAGGTCTGCTTCTTCGGAAAGAGAAGAAGAACTCTTTGATGTCGATACGACAATCGACAAAGCCTCTGTCAGCTTCAGGTTGCTGCTGCTGCTGTTGTTGTTGTTGTTGCTGCTGTTGCTGCTGTTGCTGCTGTCTCTGAAGTCTGTACTTCTCTGTCCATTCTTCTTTCTCCCTGTTCACTTCTTCTCTGAAGAGCTCTTCTATCAGGTCTTCAGTAACTTAGCATTCTCACATTCTCTATTTCTTCTGGCTTCGGTATCAGACTGTGTTTGACCTTTGCAAATTCACGTAGGCTTCGTTGAGCTTAGCTAGTTTGGAGCACATCTTCGTAGGAGGATGAATCGACAATGGATGGTTAGGCTGGAAACAACCCCGGTTCTTAAAGTCAAAGCGCGGACGTGAAGGAAAACATCCCCACACGGTTTTCGAGTCTCAACGTTCAATGAGTGACATGAGAGGGATAGTAAGAAGTTAAAGAGCATCAATCCAACATTCTTATAGCTAAACAAAAGACAATGGCATTTTTTCAAAACACAACATTTTTTATTCAAAAATCACTTAACACTAAACAACAACATTTCTAACATTTTTAACAATAATCCAACATGATAACATCAAACATTTTTTCTCAATTTACAGTCTACTTTAAACAGCGCTGACAACGTTGTGAATGAAATTGTGATTTCCACTTTTGGAAATCATTAGGCCATTGATGGACACTACGTTTCCTAGCTTGAGACAAAAGATAAGCATAATGGTCACAAAACCATCGATCTACTTTCACATCATTTCTTGAAGAAGAACGAGGATCAAAATGAGTCACTAAATGTTCTAAGGAATAGCCCAGGCTGCGATGATGCAGAAAATACACACAATATTGTCCACACACCAAGGAATCTGTGCCTTGTAATTTCACATTATTGAATCGGGTGGTTTGAGCATTTCTTCTCATAAAGTCGATGATATCGTCTTCCAAAGGGGGAAATCCGTACGAATCGAAATATTCCACACATCCTTCTTGAGGAAAGTAAACGGCTACCCAGTGGGTTCCTGGGAGATGACTGTCGTCCGTGTTGATCACGTAAGCTTGATGGTCTTTAGGTTTGTGATGAGGGAGTTCATCTTTAGCACAGACGACAGGATTCCAAGAAGCCGTATACGAACTGTGGTTCAAAAGGTAATAAAGTTCCCAGGTATCCATGTTTTGTGTGTATTTTTCTTCTTCACAGGTAATAATAAGTCGTCAATTCGATCCTGACTTTTTGCTTGAAAATGTCTGACAAATAACCGTTTCTTCGTTTCGTCTCCTCACTCTGATTCAGGAGAGCTTCGATACGATGGATCTCTTTAGTGGTTAATGGTGGACAAGAATGTTCACGCAAGTCTTTATAACACTGGTGCAACACGTCTTCGTCCGAGATGAGACTCCAAGCTTCGTCCAGATATTCGTCCAATTTTTCTTCTTGACTCAACATCAGGCATTTATCGTGTTGAATTTGACTGGGATGATCGTTTTGACATCCATAGCAATTTTTCTTGATCAATTCCGTCATTTTTTCGACCAAGTGTTTGGCAAAAACAGCAGACTAAATGGGCTTCTTGTTCTGGCCATCTCGACTTCATCATGATCACTTCTTCTTCCACAGTCTCCTCACATTTCATGTCCAAAGTTTCTCCACATGGTAAAGAGGGATAACAGTCTTCCATAGCTTCTAATAGTCTAGAATGACTTCTCTCAAACTGTTGATTTCTATCGTATTATCAAATTCTGCATACAGGATGACGTTCACTGTGTTCCCTGCATACAGTGGACTCGCAAATTGAATTTCCACACGGATTTGGCCGGATTTTATAGGGTGGAAATGTCCCTCGTCGCTGCCTTGGTCAGGAGTGAAATCAAAAGCCCACAAAGCGTAGCCTCCTGCATAATCGTCGTACGTAATGCCGTGACTGGTGTTGGTTCCTAACTGTCCGGTAGCTTCGTACAGGGACAAGTACGATCTCAAATAATTCTTCGCGGCACCAAAGTTAGGCTCGAAAGGTCGGGTACACAAGGTCTTGCCATCGCGACTGACTTCAATCTTGGACACATTGTAATGCTTAAACTCAAAAGGATTTTCGTTGTAGACTCCATTGAAAGCTGAATTCTTGACGATACCAACAATCAAACGTTTGGGTAACTGTCCTTGGAACAGATGATCTTCGATCATGGATCGCTGCCAGCAGGAATGGTGAAGGTTTTCACTTCTACGCGACGTATTGGATACTTGGCGGTCGTTCTGCTCAACGTCTGACTGATGTCGTTACCTACTTTAGGCAATACTTCCACACGACGTACGTAGAGCCTGGCTTCTTGGATGATGGTTTTGTAAGTGGCATCATGAGCAGCCATCAAATGGAAAGCGGCACTGCTGCGATTTAGTCTCAGGCGGATATCCACCCCGTTCAACAAATACTTTTCTTGCAACCACATGTCCAAATGCAAACGATCCATCAGTTCTAAAGTGCGACTTTGCTTGATTTTCAGTCTTCGAGCTATATATCCCGCATTGTGAGGATTGTCAGCTTGTGATGCAATAGCTAGGTCGTTAAACGTGGTTGTACCCGCTGTGTCAGGTTTCCATACCACGCAAGCATCCAGATGAGTGTTCTTGGCTTCTTTTCCGTACGTCAAGAGATTTTCCAGGTACGCTCGGTAAGGGTAAGTATCCATGCTGCTGCTGACCAGTTTGTTATTCAAGTACAAGTCCACTTCGCTAAACAAGGAATGCATGAAATTATTGACGGGAGCTACTGCTTCATCATCGGCTAGGTCAGCGTTGGGTGGTTCGATCGCTTTCACTTTTAAGTATAGGTAACTGCTATTCAGATCGATGTAATCTTCGGGTTGTCCTTTGATTTCAAACTCGATGGGAGCGGAATCGGTCAATGAGGAGACGGGATGAAATTCCACCCACTGGGATTCTTGCATGGTCATCATGGTGGGGGGCATGGCAAACATATCCAGTTCCGTCTTGGAACAAGCACATGACTCTCGGTGCATCATTTTTTTGTCTCTTTCTCAATAATCGAAAACGTCTAAGTCTCGAACGGTTCTTCTTTTCTTGGCCTTTCTAGCTTCAAGTCTGGTGAAAGGGTGTTTTCTGCGTCGTCTCTTTCTGCCTTGTCCTTGCTGAATGCCTGACTCGGTAGCGTGCAGGGCATTTATAGGTGTGTCTCGTCGGCCTAAAATGTCTTTGCCCGTTTGCAGCAAGACATTTTTGCCTGCCCTCATGAAGGCTTCTTTTGGGTTTTGTTTGTCGATGATGACATTTTGGAGAAATTCTTTGCCTTGCGTCAGTACCGCATCTTTCAAGGCGTGCAATCCGCGTGTCACCATCGGTTTCAACACCGGAGCCACCGAACGAAAGGCGGATTTTAACATATCTCCTAAACCGTGTCCTCGCTGTCGTGCAACCCCTCGGTACACTGGATACATGACTTACGAGTCGTGAGAGAACCGTTTTCGAAAATGGAGTTTCACCGTGACTTTTCCTTTGGTGAATGAACTATTTTGTCCCAAATCTCCTTTTATAGTAATGTTGACCGTGTCCAAATACAACTTGCTGAACGGCAAATAGTGAGGATGGACAAATTCGCGGTGGACGTGGTAAGTGTTTCCACCTTCCTCGTCAGCGTTCGCGGCAGAATCCACTTTGAAAGGAATGATACGCAGTAACGGTACGGAGGTGTGTCCCACCACGTTGTATTCCACCACATCGGAATACACGAACATCAAATTCAGTCCTTGATTCAGTTCTACTGGGGTACGAAAGAACTTGCTAAAAGACTCGATGTCGGAAATCGCTGCTTGCTCACCTTTTTGTTCAACTCTCTTTTTCATCTCCATGTCTCCGCCCAACATGTCAAACAATTCAGGACAAAAAAAGAAAGTCAGGGTTTTACCCCCCTCAGGAAATTGCATCAGGAAGCGACGAGCTGTTTTGTGGTATTCCAGGGTGGCACTTTTTTGACAATCTCCAAAGCTTTCAGAAACACGCCATTAAACCTGGTGGCTATGGTGCTGACCAAATGTTGACCACTAAAATAATAGCCTGGGGGAATAAACAAGTGGTAGGTCCACGTTCGAGTTTTGTCATTATAGGTTTTATTGTCATATTTGACTTTCTTATCCAACTCCTGTTGCAATTGCTCGTCATGAACTTCCACATCAAATTTATTTTGATTGGGAAGGACATTGAGGACTTGGGTCGGGTGAATCATTTCTACTAAAGCCACTTCCCAATGGGCTTCGTGATCTAAGGGGATGGCCTGAGGTAATTTGGCCGTGTAACAGCACAACGTGTTGTGGGGAAACACCTCCATGGAACTGTCACTGGGTAAGGTTAAGCAAAATTGGTTTTCGTGACTCATAATTCCAGAGTTCTGTGGCTGTCCGAGGGGTTATTGAACGTCAGAGGCGTGTCTCCGCCCAAAATGGGGTTCTGGTTGTTGTTGTTGCAGTGGTGACTGGCACTGGCACTGGACACAAGGTTCCTGTGGTTCCCGTTCGAGGAGAATTTCAGGGAGGGATTGGGAAGCAGGTAACCGATGCAACTGTTCAATAAAATGGTCCACAATTGTTTGTCTCCTTGTTGCAAACTCAAATTGGCAATGGCTACCCCGATGACACAATACACCACGAAGATTTGGCAGAAAAAGACGATTTGCGTTTTAGGCACACGTTCTCCACACCACACCCACAAGGGTTGTTTTTGTAAATCTTGCACAGAAGAACTGGGTGAAGGAGGAGTGGTCGACGTAGCTGCGTCTGTGTGAAAAGGCATGATGGTCACTTCTTTTTATAGTCGATGACTTGCTAAGCGTCGATCCAAGAATCAAAACTGGGTGGATATCCTTTCCAACGTACTTTGACTTCTTTGACACGTCGTTTGCCCACTTTACGGGTTCTGCGTTCGAGAATGCTTTCGATGTCGTACACGTCGTCTTCTTTTTTGGTGACACGTTGTAACTCGGGCAAATAAAACGTTCCTTTGAGCACTTCTCCGTTCATGTCTTCCAATTTATAGACGGTAGGATGACGGCCATGCACTCGTCCAGTGACGCGAAACAATTCGGTCGTCCAGTTAGGTAAGTAACCTTTGTCGAAAGTGCGTTTGGTTTTACCAATGCGCACCCAATCTCCTACGGCCAACATTCCACTTTTCTTGGGGACAGCCCTCGTCGGGGACGTACCAAACAGGCGCTCAAACACCAACACTTCGTTGTCGGGAGTCACGTCTTGCGGGGCACGTCCGATGCTTCGATGGTAAGATTGGTTGTACGCTTGCACCAGGTGCGGTAAGATGTCGATGTACTTCAGAGTGTGGTGATGCGTAAAATATTTCCACATGCGTTCTTTCAATGTGCATTGAAAACGTTCCACGATGCTGGCTTTGGTTTCGGGATTCTCGGTGGTAAAAAAATGAATGTCACGTTTCTTTAATTCTTTTTGGAAAGCTTGGTTCAGAAATTCGGTACCTTTGTCCGTTTGCCATCGAAGAGGGTGACGACCGCTTTGTTTCAACACCCGTTGCAGGGCTCGCACTAACTCGCTGCTGGATTTGGAAGTCAAGGATACGACCCAGGCAAATTTGGAAAAGACGTCGATGACACAAAACAAATATTTGTAGCCACGATTGTAGCTGGCCAAATGAGAGACATCGGCTAAATCGGCTTGCTATTGATGATCGATGCTTTCCACTCGGGTGCGACTTCTGGCAAACTTGCGTCGAATGGGTTTGTGTAAAGTGTAGGTAGCTTGTTCTTGTAACCATCGTTGCACTTGAGGTAAACGGAGACTTTTCAGTCGACTTTTGGCAGCACGATACAATTGTTGAACTCCTGCGTAACCTGCAGGATGGGAGGGATCGTAGTAAATGCTGGCTAAGACTTTTTCCATTTTTTTGGTGTGTTGATAAGTCACCCACTCTTCGGTGATGCTACTTTGGGTGGGTCGAAAGGGTAGTTTAGAAACGGATTTACGTGTCCGATGGGCTACGGGAGTAGAAGTCGAAGGTAGTGGTGGTGGTGGAGGTGGCAATGGAATGGCTTTGGTTTTCTTTTCTTTTTTCACTTCTGGTTTCCCTTCTTTCTTTTTCACTTCTGTCGAAGGAGGAGTGGACATCATCTTTTTAACCCAAGCTTTCATTTCTTCTCGTTGGGGTGTGGGGGACGGGGTCAACAAGGATGCTACAATCTTACTCGAAATGGGAGCTGCTGACGGTGTTTGAAACACTTCTCCCATCTCTTCTTCCTCAGGTCTTCGTGGGGTAGCATCTCTGGTGACCCCTGGGGATGGTAGTAGTGGTGGTGGTGGTGGTAGTGATGATGGAGCTGGACTTTTCATCAAGGTCTTAAAATCTTTCAGAGTGGGTAGAGCTGTTTCGTCTAAAGCTTTCTGGTGAAAGAGTTGCAGTCGTTGCAAGAGTTGACCGTACTTTTGCGATTTTTCTGTCTCGGACAAATCTTGGTGATCCATCAAGGACTGCAATTCGTGTTGTAACTGGGACATCTCACTCAAATTGGAATTGGGAGGTAAATGCGGGGTGCGTTGTTCTTGCCAACGATGGTATTCCATCCATCGTTTGTAAGGTACTAAAGCTAATTTTCGTCCTTCCATGGGGTTGTCAGGGGTCGATTCTGAGATCTTGGGACTTCCGAGGGCCTGTTTATCTTGCTCCCACCAGTCCTCCCAACATGGTTCCCAAGACTCCTTTCAGTATGGGGCCTAACAAGAGAGGCAAAATGCCTCTACGTTGGACCAACATCTTCTTCTTTTGACGAATGGGAATTTTCTTTTGAACCATTTGGCGAATAACGTGACGATGTTTGCTTAAGCATTGTTTCTTGTGTTTGGACAAAGGGATCGTGCCTTTCAAGACGTTCAAACAACATTACACACGGTATTGATGACCTCTTTGGAGGCCGATTGAATGAGTTTTTTTTCGTAGAGGTGGAGAAGCTTTGGACAGGATAGATAACATGTCCCCATGTTTGACTAAATGTGGTGGTAGTCCTTTCCTTTTCTTTCCTTGGGGTTTTCTGGAGGGTGACATCTTTGAGTCTTCAGGAGTACCAAAAAACACTGATACTCCCGACTTGGTCACAGGCCTTTTTTATACTGGAACGCGTCGCCACTGATTGTCTTTACGTCGTATCAGTTTGAGGACAGGCATGACACGTCGTGCAGGGGTACGCAACGGACTAAATCGAGCCAGTTCTTGCTTGGACAAATCCAGTAAACTTTGTAACATGCCCGATCTTTCTTGGACTTTGATTTTGGGAGAAGGTACTTTGTGAGCAGCAGCCACTGCCACTAAATTGGAGGGTCCTGCCACTGGGGAAGTTCTTTTTGGGGTCATCACCGGAGAAGTTCTTGGTGTAATCAACGTCTCCAAGTACTCTTCAGTTCTTGGTGTCATCAACGGAGAAGTGGATGAACGTGAGGATGCCGGAGACGCAGTCACTGCCGTGGCAGATCGTGGTTTGCGAGTGTAAGGTTGCGTCCTGGCCGAAGTGCCTCTCTTGCGACTAGTTTTCTTCTGTGGGTTTTTCTTTTTCTGGGGACTTTTTCTCTGTTTCTTTTTCTGGGGGCTTCTTTTCTTTTTCCGGGGTGGTGGTGTCTGATCAGAGGAGGGTCCCGCCACTGGAGAAGTTCTCCTTGGGGACCTGGTCTTTTTCTTTTTCTTCTTGGGGCCTCGTTGGTCTTTTTTCTTGGTTATAACTTTGGGGGCATTATGATCCCATCTTAAGAGAGAGCGAATGATGACCACTCCTAGAGTACCGCTCCCTCCAGGTTTCAAAATGATTTGTTTTTTGGTTTGAGTGTCGATGCGGAGATCAGCCAGTTGGACCAAAGCGACTTTGTTTCGATCGAAAAAGCGTTTGGTTTGATGAGGAATCTGAATGATTCCTTGGAGTATTTGACGTGCCGTCACTGTGAACCATCGTAAGACTTCTTTGAGACTAGCTTCTAAGACACGAGCTCGTATTTGTGGATTTTTTTCTCGACTGATGCCATACAATGCACGAATCAATTTGACGGGAAGATGCGACTGAAGGGACGTCATGTTGACGTTGTGTGAGAGAGACGAAAAAAGGTCTGAGGTTTTTATAGATTTTTTATGGGGAGTGAAATTAAGTCGAGGACGGATACGTGTACAGGACAGGCCCTCCGTCTTGGCACCAGTGGTGAAACAAGTGGGTACGAAATCGCAAATCATCGGGGGTCGTAGGTTTCAAATCGACGAGTAAATAGGCGTGTGGAGTTTGAGTGGCATCGTCGTACGCCTGAGTCAGCCAAGGCGTTCCTAACTGTTTGGCTAAGACTTGCACTTGCGATTTATCTCGAGGGCTTTTAAACAAGACCACGTAATGCGCATTGAGACTGATGGTGCGATGGGCTTTACTTTGTTGAAACAAATTTTGGGTGATGTAAACGACACTGGCATTACGGTGATGCCCTTTGCGCGTGAACCACAGTTTAATTTCTTCTTCGTCTTCTCCTAACATGTCGTCGAAAATAACCAAATGGGTTTGACGGGAGTCAGAGACGATGCCGTCGTCTTCTTTAGGAATGCCTTCCACAAACACGATGGAATCGCCTTGACTTTCTCGCAAGAGGCTGTACGCCGATTACCACTCTTTGTAACACCACACGATCCACTGAGGTGGCCGATCGATCAAATGATGTTTATGTTCGATCAAACGTTTGACGAATTCGGTTTTGCCTGAACCGCTAGGTCCAGCAATGAGCATGTGAAATGGATGGCGAAGATACAAAGCCTCCCAACTGGTACGATCTAAGTGTTCGTCGATGACTTTGACAGTAGAGGAAGAGGGAGCAGAGACAGCAGAGGTAGCCATTGTGTGAGAAATGTCACTTGTGACACGGAAACAAACAAGACAAGAGTTTATATACTTTTTCAGAACACGTTTATTGAATGTTTTTTTCAAACATGAATACGAAAGACAAAAATACATAAAAGCCAAAGGCTTAAGTACAAGGATAAAAGGCACATGATAACCATTAACGTGGAATAAAAACAAGTGTCTGTACAACATGTTTTGGGTAATGTTCTAACCAGTTCTATAGCAGGGGGTAAGGTCACACAAGTGTCCTCCCGAAAGGGTCTTTCAGGCCTGTCCACGACAGTCCCGTCCTGGGTGACGGGTTCTTCTGGCACCGTCACTAACACGGGTTGAAAAGTAACTTTTTTCCTTGAACAACTCTCGTGCATACTGGGCCACTTCTTGGGTCCAAGCCTCAAAATCCCATTCTTTCCAGGCACGGACTTCTGTCCAATGGGGATGTAAGTCGCAAGCTACACACACATCGTCATACACGTCTTGGGTAGCTAAAAGTTGACGAATCTTTTTTCCCGTAGAGGTCGAGAAGTATCCAGATGAAACCGCAAGGCTTTGAGCAAAAGGAGTTTTTCGTGACCATTTAAGGCCATTGAATTGGTAAGTACTGATCGTAAAGAGTCCACAAAGAATCGGCTGGTAAACGAAATCCCAGGAAACAAGTCACTAAGACACACACCACTTGTCGTCCCAAATTGAATGGATACAGTTCTTGTAATAATCGATGGTAATGATCCACGGTTTGAATATGGTCATTGAGTTCCTTCCACGGAATCTGTTCAATGACATGTGACATAAGTCGTGGCATGGCAGCCTGTTTTTATATTCTCTTTTTTTCGGATGCAATACACGTACTTTCTAGCCAGAGATCTTCGTTCTCCAGTAGGGAATTTAAATGTTACATACTGTAACCGAAACGTCAGAGTTCGTTTAGAAGTTTCGTCTTCCGCTAAGCAGATTCCACGTAACAAATGTTGGTAATCCTTTAACTCGTCTTCCTCAATACGTTGCAGTAAGTGAATGTCGAAGTAACCAAAATTATGAACATGTACATCATTGCCGACCTCAAAGTTTTGAACAATGTCTGACCACTGAAACAATTTCTGACGAATCAGTTTTCTTATACCATTCAGGTGCCAGTGGTTAAAGATCTGGTGACGTAACGGATGCAATTGTTCTTTACGTTTGACTTGTATTTTCACCAGCTCTCGGTAAATCCTTTCTCTCAACTCCTCAGGCAAGCCCAAAATGTTCTCTTGTAAAGTATCCATAAGTATATACACTGTTTTTGGAATCGTTGGGTGGTGGCCAATAACCTCGTTTAACTTTGTGCCTAATGTAATATCCACTCATAATCAGTCTTCTTGTACTTTGGATCAGAGCATAATTTAAAAACGGTTCAATAACTTTGCGTTTGCGTTTCACTTGTATTTTGATCAGTTCTCGGTAAATGCGTTCTCTCAACTCCACAGGCAAAAGCACGAATGTTCTCTTGTAAAGTATCCATGAATAGGTCATACTAAATCCTCTTTGGTCTGACACAAGACATGTACAGTTTGCACAGACATGGTTTCAATTCATTGTCGAATCTAAATCGTTTAGTTACTAATTTACACGTTACAATTCGTTCAGAAGTTTCCTCTTTCACCAAGTTGACATTGCGTACAAGATGTTGGTAATTCGTTAACTCTTCCTCTGGAATTCGATGCAGTACATTTACAATGTAGTAGATAGAATCGTCCATACCAAACCATTCCTTTTTAAAACCAGGGGTCGTTGATCAATGTCTGTCCAATGGAACACTTTCAACTCAATCAGTCCTTGTATAGCCTGAAGGCACCAGTGGTTCAAACACCGGTGACGTAACGGATGCAATTGTTCTTTACGTTTCACTTGTATTTTCACCAGCTCTCGGTAAATGCGTTCTCTCAACTCCACAGGCAAAGAACGAATGTTCTCGTGTAAAGTATACATGAACAGATTATGGTAAGTTACTTCAATGTCTCGGTCCCACTAAGGGTAAGTAATGACAATTCGGTGACCATCGAGCATGTTCTACGTAGGCCGAATCTTGCGGTTCCCAGTGGTGAAGTGACACACCGCAACTGAAGCACTTGACTTTATCTCCTTCGCCCAAGTAGAAAAATCCGGCTCTGGCTAATTCTTCGGGGGTAGGTCCTCCCAGATACTTAGGCCATTTTCCTTTGAACGATTGAAGACGATTTTCAAAGTCGCAGTATTCCGACAAACGCACAGGAAACGAATATTCGTCTTTCACAGGTTCGTTTCGATGAGGGTTGAGTGACATGGGCAGGAGTTTGCTCAGGGCTGGATGACATCCGTAGGGGGGTAGACGTGAAGGTGAACATTCCCCTTTAAAACGAAACCCAGTAAAATGTCCAAGAGGACGAGCGGTATCACTTTCGCATCCCTCAGGTTTGACACGCACAGCATCACTTTCCATGATAGGGGTCGTGAGAACAAAGTTCCCATGATGCTTTACGGCATCGCTAAGGTCACAACGTACAGCATCGTACCCATCGCAAGGCTCACAATCGCATTCCACTTCAGAAGCCTCACACTTGAATTGTGCCTTTCTAAACAACTTGTTCTGTGTTTCTCTGAAAGTATTCATCTTGTTCGCTCAGTCTTGGTAGTCACAATGAACTATCGATCTTGACCATAGCCCCTTTTTATACTAGTCGCAATGCAGTCTCCAGCTTGTACATCTTTCCTTTTTTATGTTTTTTATGTCTTGTTCTGGAAGGTACCGTGTCTAAGGTACCGTCAACATTGTACCGTAGTGTGATGGGCGGAAAGGCCATAGAAAGGTAAGGGCAGTGCGGAGACCATCGAGTATGTTCCAGAATAGCTGAATCTTTATAGATACATAGATCCATTCGTAACTTCACTCCGCAAGCGAAACACTGTACCTCGTATCCCAATCCTGACTCAGGTCCCAAGTAGACAAATCCTGTTCTAGCTAAAACATGCGAAGAAGGTAATCCTTCCCTATCCGTAGGCCATTTCTGAAACGTGTCCAATCGACGGGCACAATCACAATAGTCAGGCAAGAAGACTGGAAAATGGTAGGGTTTGAACTTGGAGTTCTCATCGGGTTTCTCACTCGATTCTTGCTGTGGCAAAGTCATCCTTCTAGCAGGTGACTATCCTCTTACAACCAATGTTTTATACCAACGTGTCCATACGGTAAGGTGAAATGATTGGGAAGTCGCACTCGCTTCTGGTACACGATTTGATAGACTTTTTCCAAGGGCCGACTGACGATGTGATGAGTGGGTAAACGTACAATCTTGTTCGGTTGATAGGTGGTCACTTTAAAGTTTCCATCCTCTCCGGATTGCAAGGCTTCTTTCAATACCCCAAAGTTGACCACACGACTGGTACGATAATTCAGAGTCAGTCCTTTCACTTTGCACGTCGTGTGCACTTCTCCTTGTTTGTCCCGGTATTCGTAGCCGTAATTTTTGGGACCACCACTGACGAAACTTAGAATCTTGTCGTCGGGATGCTCGTCTGTCCAGGCTCATAAACGGTCTCCTTCGATGTCAGGGTGCTGTTGACTCGGGTGATGGATGTAAATGCAACTGTCCGTGTCAAAGTACAGGACGCGTTCCCCTAACAGTTCTAAAGCTTCGTACAATTTTAAACGAGCATGAGCTGTCACGTAAGCCGCAATGATGACATTTCCAAAAGGGTCGTCTTGTACAAAGTCCAGATCTTCTTCGTAATTGACCAAGATCAAATCCTCGCGAACGACGTCCACGTGTTTCATGTACTTGGTTTTGTCGTGAATCATTTGGAAGTAGCGGGAAGGTTCTGTCAAATATTCCGTCATGGGTAAACACGGTCGTTGTGCCATTTTACCCCACAAGCAATTTAACATCACTTTGGCAAACGATCGCCTGCCTTCGTTTTTCTCGATGTGGTCTAAAGTGATGCCTTCTTGTTCATAGTATTTCTCTTTGAATTCTATTTGGTCTTCGGGAGTGTGACACCAGGAAGGATAGCCGCTGGCTTCTTGTTTCAGTTTCAAAAAGGCATCCACGTAGTCAGCGAAAATGCCTTTCTGACTGGGATCACCCTTGTGGTATTGTTGTGTCTTGGGAAAGTGGCAAATTTCGTACACTTCGAACAGTTGGTATCCCATGTCCAGAGCTTTGAACAATTCCACGCTGACCCACGTCCCCGTCAAGGCCCGTTCTTCCTGGGTGTGATGGCAAGGCTGGTCTTGGTTGCACGTTTCGGCACAAGTACGACACAAGGGAAACATCAGTTTGCCTTGACAATGGTGAGGTAAGACGGGATGGTATAGGTTCGTGGGAGGCAAAACTTTGCACTTGATCAAGCCTTCGTATTGTCGAATGTTGACCAGGTCGATGTGTTCCGTTAACATTTGCGGGTGCCCTACAGGAAAGCGACAATATTTGCACACGTAGGGATACAGCGAACACACGTCCAAGTATTTGATTTCTTCTCCTTTCTCTTCGTCGGCTTGGTACAGCAAACAGGTGGCATTGGTCCTTCCTCCGTACAAACTATACCTCGGGTTCAGCGGGTCCATGAACTGGTAACTTTCCACGAGACGTTTAAACTCGGGATCGGTTTTCATACGGTGATCGTAATCGTGTTCCCACATTTCCACCACTTGGTATCCTTGCTGTTCTAAATTTAGGCGTCGCTGACAAGTGTCCTGGTACAAGTCTTCCATGGTCCGTTGCAAAAACTGATTTTTAGTGCTACGATCAGGGTAACAGACGAGACATCCGTGAAATAAGCAACCGTTAAACTCGTACACGATCTTGGGGTTTTCTAAGTCCCAGCCATCGACCGAATACGTTCCGATGGTCTTTTCGCCCCCTCCGTTGCGGGCATGCTGAATCCACTTGTCTTCCTTGTCGCACAAGTAATGTAACCAACGTAGGGCTTTGACCGAGTATTGACGCTTGACATAGTTGGTCGTTTGAGGGCTGATGACAGCCACGGTGTTTTCAGGCATGAATCGTTGGCGGTACACTAAGGAACACGCTTTGGCAATGGTGCAAGCTTCTTTCAAAGGATCGACCCCTCCGTGTTCCATGAACAGTTCTCGAAATTTTCCACAGTAACGTCGTAAAATGTCCACGTCGGAACGACAATACTTTAGCATTTCTTCCTGAAAGTCGAAGGGGTCAGAGGCGTGTGCCTGGTACCAAGCGTAGAAAGCTTCTCGTTGTTCGGTACGCATGTTGTCGGGGTCGTAATAGTGAGCCTCAGGCAAATGGGGTAGAACGGCGTGTTGATTGGCTTCCGTATTGAAAAAGTGTGGAAAGTACCCTTTAGCCATTTCTGTCATTCCAAACGTTTTAGGCATTCGACTCAAAGGCATGGCCAAATAGCTCATCGAATCTTTAAACTGTACTTGTCCCACTTGCATGAAAATGATTTTGGCTCCGTTCAAAGTCACTTTAGGACGCTCGGTGCCATGTTCCGTATAGTACCTCAAAAGAAACTGTCCATCGTATCCGGAGAAATTGTGAGCCATCACCGTGGCATGACGATGACAATCTCCGTAACGTTCGATGTCCTCTTGGCTCCACGTCTTGTCGATGGGGTCTAAGACCCATTGAGCGAAATCGGCTAGCGTGTTCGGTCCCCGAAAGATTTTTTCACGCCCTCCAGGAATCTTGCTGCAGTGAGGGCAATGACTGAAGAATGCACTTCTCGCACGCTCGATGAGCCACGCAGAAATTAGGAATGTGAATGCCGGTCTCTTGCATGCATTCGAAATCGAAAAAGATGAAATTGCCTTTCTTCTTGTGACCGTCCTCTTTCTCTGGTGGGGGTTGGTATTTTTGCACGTAGCATTGGTGTTCCAAGTCCACGATGTGGTGACAAATGTGACATTTTTTCTTTCCTCGACATACGTGTGCCTTGGCAGTATTGGTACATATGCCTTGTCCACACGTAGGGCACAATCTCAGGAGTTGACAAGCACATTTCTGCTGTGAACCTTGCGTCTTCAAATGTTGTTGGTAACAGGTAGGGCTGACAAACGTGCGCAGACAAGTTGAACAAGGCACTGGTCCTTCGCTCAGACAGGGTGGAGAGGCCAAACATCCTCGGCATTTCGATCCACAATGTTTGTGTTGCTCTCGATTGTTATAACCATAATCACATTTCTCACAATAATAACTGTATCCCAGGAATCCGGGGATGGTGGTAATGGTATCGAAATGTTCATCGTGATAATAGACATGAATGTATTTTCCGTCCTTAAAATCTTGGCCTCGAAACAACAGAGGCCCACGCACTTCTTGAGGGTGCACTTTCAAGGTGTATCGTGGAGCTAGGACATCTTGCAATTTTTGCATCTCAGGAATGCCACAGGGTGTGTCTTTGGACAGTCCGGCTTTTTGAAACAGGAGTTCTGCTTCGTTTCGTTGTTTGGCTCGATCGGAACGTTGAATAGTGTTCCAGGTTCTTTTCCATTCTACCGTGTCGTTCTTGTTGACATAGGTTCGTCCCACCACGATGGCACGGGCTAAACACATCTGGTCATGAGTGTTGTTAATTCGGACGAGACTCTTTTTGGTGTTGCGAAGGTCGTCCACCAATAACATCTTTTTGCGTCCAGTCCCTTGAGGAGGAGAGACGTGGGTCATGTCCAGTGTGGCTTTACCATCGGTGATGCCAAACTGGTCATTAGATTGTTGTACGTGTTGAATCTTGTCCATGACTTTAGAAGCGGTCAATTCTGCAGGGGTGGTAAACTCGATCCAAACAGGGGATTTCAAACCTTCGTGTTGTATGGAAAGTCTCAAGCGATCGTCTTCTTTGGGTTGACATTGTCGCTTGAGTGCAGTGAGCAAAGAATCCCACACCCCAGTGATAAACACTTCTGCTTTCTCTAACGGCACTTCAGCCTTGAAATCTTTAAACTTCACTGTGTATTTGTAAGCCGTGGTTCTAAGTTTTCTAGAGGAGCGCTTTTCCGTCTCTCGAATGGAATAGTATTTTTCAGGGTTGACTAAGGGTAGTGAACTTGGTTTAGAGGTTTCAAATTCTGGTTCACTCATGTCCTCTTCAAAATCACTGGCATGAATTTGTGCCAAGATTTCAGCCCTGGTACGAGGCGATAGATCACGTTTCTACCTCTTACTTTCTTCTTTCTTCTCGAATGAATAGGATCGTTTCATCTTGATTGTAAAACGTCAAATGACTAAAGTTTAAACACCATAGAATTATTTATAGTCATGGCAGACCAGCGTATATAAAAAGGGTGTCTGTCTTGTCCTTTCACTATTCATTTCACTCTCAAGCCGAGCACAACGATGGAAGAGACTAACCAAATCGAACGTTTCGTCAGAGCTTTGCGAGGGGTCATTAGAAAATTCTCTTCAGACCAGCCGACGGACTACTCTCCATCCTTTCGAGATAAAAGTCAAGATACTTGCTATATCTGTCAGAAGAAAGGGCATTGGTCTTCAGAGTGTCCAGACCGTCAAAAAAGAACAAAAACAGGGGCTAAAAAAGACAAAAGTCAAGATACCTGTTATTATTGTCAAGAAAAAGGACATTGGTCTCCAGATTGCCCAAAAAAGAAACAAAAGGAGTCAGAAGAAAAAAGGAATTCTTCAGAAGAAGAGAGGGATTCTTCGGAAGAAGAGAGGGATTTTTCAGAGGAAGAAAGCAGACAGGTGAAGAAAAAGAAACAGGAGAAGAAAAGAAGAAGGGAAGAAAGTGAGGAGGAAGAAGAGAAAAAGCCTGTGACGGTGAAGAAATTCAAAAAAAAACAGAGAGACTAAATAAGGAGACAGAAGAAGTCAATGAACTTTTTATTAAAGTGTTGTGTTGTGAATTGTGAATTGGATTGTAACAATGGATAAAAGAATAAATTAATGATATAAGGTAAGTGTCTTTGAGTTATGATTTTAAAATAAGAACGTACACTCACGCACTCATACACAGACACGTACTATAGGGGGGTAAAATGGGCTGTTTATTGTTTATTTTTTTTGAGTTATTGGCAAATTGAAATTATATTTCTTTTCGAGAGACGTGGGTGGCCCTGAAAAGCGCCTTTTTATTTTGGTGTAGGGGTGAGTTTAAGCAATCAACTTTAACTGCCTTAAGCCTTTGCCACGGCCAAGGCCTACTTCTGGACTGCGTTATGTTGATGATGATGATTGGGTTGAAATCACTAAGGGTGGTACGGTAGGCTTAGTCACAGGGTTGACGTGTTTAGCTCGGGAAGGTCGTATTCTCTTTGGTCGTAATAAAGAAGTCTGATACATTTGTTTCAGACTTCTTAACTCCGCTAAAATGTCCAACAGTACCGTAACCGTTTGATTTTCTCCCTCTTGTTTCTTTGCTGCTACTTCTTCTTGCTGTTGTTTTTTTTTTTACCTCTTCTTCTTGCTGCTGTTGCTGTAGGAGAAAAGCTTGTTCCGCTTCCTTTTGTCGTTGTATAAATTTCTCCAATTCTTCTTTCTGTCTCTGTCTAAAATTCTCCACTTGCGGTAATGAAGAAGGTAACGAAGGTTCCGGAACAAATTCTTGCGAGGAGAGAAAATCCACAAAATCCCAATTCTCCTCTTCTGAAAGTAAGTCCGGGTTCCCTTGGGCAGTCTCCCCTGTTGGTGCACCCCAATGGATCGTTTTCTGAATTTCCGTCATGTTGAATCACTGTCGCATAGATTGACTGCACACAAGCGCTAGCGAATCTATATAGACCAACTGACGTCACAGACTGCTGTCTTCGGATTGGATGCGGGCTGACTGAATTTTGTAACGCGTGTTTGGATTGGTGAATGAACTCAATCCGTTTCAATCCTTCCTCTACCTATAAATAAGCGCAGTTCACTGGATTGATTCACCTGTTCTCGTCGCTTCAAGATGTGGACCACAGTCGAATCATCCACCCTTGTGTCTTCCATGATGTTTAGGACGGACATGCTCATGTATGTCCGGTCTAAGTGGACTGTTGACCACAGGACAGACACCAGTCTGTGGATACGTAGGATCTACGTAGAAAGACAAGGATGCCTCAAAAGAGTGCTGATTTACGGGCCAACAGTGAGACGCAGCCTAAGGACAAGAAGAAGACCAATGCGGTGCCCTTTATGTTAATGGATACATTAACATAAACCCAAAGGCCCTTTTCAGGGCCACGCACATTTCTCGAAAAGAGAATGACTTTTCAATTGCCTACCCCTTTTTTAAATTTAAATTTAAATTTAAATTTAAATTAAAAAACATTTAAAAAAAAAAAATTAAAAAAAAATCCCATGTTCAATTCCCCTTGTCCCTAGACAAGCCCAAACTCTATTCCCCATGTTAATTTCCCTTGTCGCTAGACAGACCCACACTATAGTTCCATGTTAAATTCCCCTTGTCGGTAAAATGACCCACTATTTATTCCCATGTTAATTCCCCTTGTCGGTAATCTGACCAACGATTTTTCGCCATGTTAAATTTCCATTGTCGGTAATCTGACCCGGGGGGGGGGGTCTGTAATGCTAATTCCCATTGTACGTAAAGTGCCCCTATTTACTACTCTTGTTTTATTTATTATCCAGTCAGCGGCTAAGGCGCTCGTGATATTTATATAGTACAAATGTACTTCCTAGAATCGTGTTATGTTGACATGACCTACATTCAAATAATGCATGGAGTACTTGATCGAAATATTTGTTGACTTGAACTTGGCAATCAGCCATAACTCAAGAATGTAATTCTACACATAATGTACAGGTACAATGCTACAGTACTAGCCATTGAATTAAAAAAATTAAAATATAAACTTCATACACCCAAATGACTGAAATAATACTGTATTATAAATTTGATAGCCGATACAGCTATCCTTAACATCTTAGATTTTGGTCTTTAGTCAGTTTTGCCATTTCATATTCAATTTCATGTGGGATTGCAGATACTTATGGTTCGAATCCAGGAGTGCATACAAATTCGGGTTCGAGTTCACGTAAAACTGTTTGCCGCCTGGGTTCTCGCTTAAATATTTTCCTCCTTTTAATTTTTCACAAAATTCACAAACATTACTTCGCCTTTCTTTAAGTTTCCGGATTGATTTGTATCAAGTATTTTACACTATTCTTCCCACACCTCGCGAGCGGTTTGTTTGTACCTGGTAATCTCCGTAAATACCTACCTAGGCCATATGTCGCCCAATGATCCAGACGGTGTTTTCAACATGCACTGCTTCCAATCCGGGAGTATACGTAGATTGTCATATATAGGATTTTGAAAGATCCACTGCCCACCTTGTTGATTAAAAATGTGTGGTCTGTTTTCAACATTGATTTGTACACCGGTAGTTGTATGGACGGAGGATTCTCATTTGTCTCTCTCACGTCTACATCAAGTATACGCGTGTGGTTTGCAAATAAATCAACAGTTTCTTCAGTTTCAGTTACCTTTTTTGACCTCCGCAATCGCTCTTGCAATGATTCAATAGTTTCCGCAGTTGCCCTTACGGCTATCTTAATATCTTTGACGCGTTTAGCTGTCTCAAGAACTGGACTCGGTTTTTGTTCTGTTCTTGTCAGCGCTGCCGCCTGTTCCAAGTTTGCGACCTTATTAATATCCTCAAGACGTTTCACAGTTTCACGTGTAGATTTGATCAGTGGTGTAAACGTTTTTTTGGAAGCTTAGATCTTCCCATGCAATTGTCTTGACTGTAACATATCTTTGACGCATTTACGGACAGCTATAACATTACGAATCAGTTCCTCGTGTTCTCAGGCAACTTTTACGGCGTCCCTCGTCATACCCTTCTATGATATGACTGGCGGAAAGAGCTGACTTTGACAGTTATATGCTTATTGTGGTTGTTAAATCGTTTCACCCTAACCTGCACGATATTTTCTGGACGTTCTTGTTAAACTATTAGTGAGGAAACTATAAGGCTCCTGCATGACCTTACAAATAAATTTCGAAACTATGCCTACTGAACATCTGCAGCACACCAATTTCAACGAATATTCGCGAGACCATGCGCATCAACATTGCGAAATATCAACATCTTACATTTGTCTCGGATTACCTCAGGCACGTGTCGATATCATTGTGTCTGATATATTACGCTTGCATTTTGGTGTCGACCTCGGGAAAATATTCTGGCAGGATTGTTTTGTTCAAGTATTACATTGTAGGAGCACAAAATTATTTACACTTGAATCAAGCTCATCAATGGTAGGTATCTCATTGATTGTGGAAGAGAAATCAAATGTGGACGATTTATATCTTGGTGTTACTTGAAGCGCTACCGTAAAATCTTTCACGTAACAGCAGGGTTGTTGCTGACGTTGACCAGGTGAGCTTGTGATTTTTGACGATAAAACTGGAAAATTATCAATCTCAAACTTGGACTTTCAAGACATTATTACAAAGCTGCAAGACGCTGCTGAAAGGACCGTTGCGGAAGTCACTGAAAAAGGTGAAAACAGGGACGGTTGCCTGTCGGTTCCTTTAATCAAACACTACATTTAGACTGCCATTGTCGGGATGAAACGATACTTAAAGGGGCAGATCTCAACTCTGTCCCTACCAATACGCATAGTAATTTCATGGAGACTAATTCAAGGAACATTAACCAAAGATGGAAAGGAACAAATTGTCGAGGTAACCTTACCAAATAGTTGAATTATTTTCAATCCATATCAAAATGGTTTTGATAGACCTAAACTCAGCATTTAGTGGTGTGTGACACCGTGTTATACTTGTTTATAATACCGAAGTAGTGGTAAGTGTGTTCGAATAGGAATGTTTATAAATGTTAAGCGGCATCTTTTCCTTGATTTTGTAAGTTTAATATCACTTATGAGAAAATTGAAATAAGCGAATTTTACTGATATTTACTATCAACATCATTAGTCGCGAGAGATGAAATTTAATTTGATCGACTCGAAATTCATAGGGAATGGTTCATAACCGCTTTTGCTGTTTGTGTTTAAGATTAAAAATTATCATTACGTACAAGTAAAGGATTCTGACCGTGATGATGAGGCTGCTGGAGCTGCTGAGGTGGATGTTGGACCGACTGATCGTTGATTCTAACATTGATTAGCAATTTCTGTTCACTTGTCGATGAATATCTACTTCATAACGGTGTTAACAAACCTTCATATACACTGAAACATAGTTTTGTTAAGGGTCAAATATTAATCAACTGGTGGAACCACTTTGATATAGCTCTGCCAACTCAAAGAAATATTGCATTCATTACATTACCAGGCACTGAAACACTCAAGGATTGTTTCTGATCTTTGAAGTGGAATTAATCACCGACTTCTCTCCGGTTACGTTCTCCGTTTATTATGTTTTACCAGCATTAATTGAACCAGATTTGTCAGTGTAACAGTTCCCGGGTGAAGACGAGAACGATAGTTTCAAATATTATTTAATGGTTTAATCTATGGTTGGTTCTATATGAATGTGGTGCTAGGCCTCCACAACGCAAAAGCGCTGTAAACTTAAATATTCCTCTGACAAAGATTTTCTGTAATTGTTTGACAGTTGTACCAGTAACAAAAAGTAATTGGTTTGAAGTGCGCGTACGTGCTGCGTCTGATCAATTTTGGCCTGTCGAGCAATTATACTACGCGACTACATTATTAATAGAAGAATTTTAATGGACCCTCAATGTTACCGGCTTAAGAAGTTGAACGAATCGGAGCGACAACAGTAAGATGAAACCACCACATGGTATACATACTTGTAGGTCTTGTCTCTGGTACAACTTGTGGAATTGCCGAAGCAGCAACCATTTCATCTGGATGTAATTGGGATCGCACCCACAACAACAATTACAGGCACACCAATCGGAATTATTGTCGGGGATATATTGATTGTAGGTTGTGGTGCGGGCGGTGTTAGTAAATTTGTTTCGTTATGGTTGTATTCGCGAATACGTGTCTATTCAGATCGTTTCGTGACAGCACAAATAAGTCTCAGTACGATTAATAAACCCTACTCTATGGTTACTGAGGATAATATAATTAGCCAAAGTAGTGATTGTATTGGTTGAAATGAAAAGCCATGGTAGTAACAAATGGGGGCACCTTAGCGACAATGGGACTTCCATGTTACAAGGTGCCGCGGCACTCTGGCGACAAGGGGAAATTTACCGTGACACTCTGGCGACAAGGGAAAATTAACATGGGTGGGCCTGTATATCAACTAGGGCAATTTTAGATAGGCAATTTATAGCAACAATATGTTTGGTCTGTCTAGCAACAAGGGGAGCAGGAGAGGGGTGACGACATAGGTTAGAGACATAGGCACAGACATAGAAAAGTTTATCGATATAAATCTATGAAAAAAAAGCTACACAACCCTCCCAAAAGTTTGGAATGACAGAAATGGCCAGATGTTATTTTCCTCACTTTTTCAATACTAAAGCCAATCAACACACCGTTCTATCCCATTGCCCTGATGCTCTCAACTGAAGCTTTCTACGCTTCGCACCAACCTCACGCTTCAAACCCCTTCGACTCTCAGGAAGAAATGTTAAAGTATTGTCGTTCCGACATGGAAATATTACGGCGATGCTATGGAAAATTTCGTGACTTTTCCATGGAGCACGGAGGGAACGAACCTTTAAAAGAAGCCTGTACCATTGCCAAAGCGTGTTCTTTAGTTTACCGGAAACGATTTATGCCCGAGAAGATCCTGGCTGTCATTAGCCCTCTAACAACTAATTTGTCAAAGGTCAATACTCGGTCAAAGCTCTACGCTAGCTACAGTACTTTTGCGACAAGGAAGACAAATGGATCCAACACGCCCGAAACGGAGAATTTGCAAAGACCATCGAAACGTGTTACGTGAATAGTTGGGACTTAGGAAATCCTAAGTTCGTGTACGAGTTTAACAGTTGATTATTTCATGGATGTCCGATCTGCTACTCTCAACGGTACATCCAAAATCAGTTTTTACTACGTACCATGGAAGACTTTTACAAGGCCACTTGTCAACAACGCTTAAAGTTAGAAAAGTAAGGATACCATGTCGTGGAAATGTGGGAACACAAGTACGATCACCGTTTGAAAAGCGATCCCGAACTTATGAGTATCGTGGAAAGTTACAAGTTGGTGGACCCTCTGAAACCGAGTGACAGTTTGTATGGAGGACGGATGAATGCTACCTGTTTGCTGTAGCATGCTGACGAGGAGAACGGAGAAGAAATCAAGTACTTGGACGTGTGTTTTGCTGTATCCTAACGTGTGCACATATTGATATTTTTGCGCAGGCACCCACAATTGCTGACGGAACACATCGACGTGGACAACATTCGAGAATACAAAGGCTCGATTAAATGTAAAAGTCTTGCCCTCCACGGACTTGTGTCATCCCGTTTTACCTCACCATTTCCAAGGAAAACTGATGTTTCCCTAGTGCCGTTCTTGTGCCGAAACGTACAACCAAAGCCAACATGTCAGCACACCCAGGAAGAACACGCCTTGAGAGGAACGTGGGTCAACGTAGATTTGTTCAAAGCTCTGGACCTTGGATACCAACTGTTTACCACTTTCCCAAGACAAAACATTACCACAAGGGCAACGAAACTCAGAAAGCTCAGAAAGGCATTTTCGCAGACTACGTGGATTCCTTTTCAAAACTGAAGCAAGAAGCAAGTGGCTATCTTTCCTGGTGCCACTCTCCCGAAGACCAAAACAAATTCAAAGATAACTACTTTGAGCACAAATGCATCACTTTAGATAACATCGGGAAAAAAACGAAGGTCGACGATCGTTTGGGAAAGTTTGTTGAATTGCTTGTTGGGCAATATGGCACAACGATCGTGTTTATCCAAGACAGCATTTGACCGAACCTTCCCGCTACCTCCAGATGATTAACGACAAAACCAAATACATGAAACACGTGGACTTCCTTTGTGAAGTCTTGGTCCTGGTCAATTACGAAGAAGAACTGGATTTTATACAGGCCGACGAATTTGAAAATGCCACCATTGCAGCCTACATACAAGCACATACTCGCTGAAACTTTTTATGAGTTGCCGAAATGACGTTGAAATTAATGTCAGACCGCCTTAGGGACTCCGTCTCCGGATTTTTCTGGCGGGGTTTACTCTCTTAGCCTTTCACGTGAGTGGGTATAGTCGCAAGGCAATGGAGGTTCGGAATCGGAGTTTACCTTCTCCTAAATAAGCTACAATCCACGGTTTACGAGTCCCATCTGCCCGAGGCGACTAGTTTTAAGGCGCCAGTGGCCTGCCTTCAACCCTTGCGAAAGAGAGGAGCTGGATTTTAGTTGACTGTGGCGATCCGAGACGCAAGCCGGATGTGTCATTTCTGGATGTGTAGGGCTCTTGTCTTCCACTCCCACCCGGGCAATGTCAATCTTTTCTTACTGCCTCTTTGACGCATGGCAAAGCATTTCTCTAAAATGTCATCATCATCGAGAAAGAAAACCCCAACAAGCCTTCTTGAGAGCAAGTGCAAGAATACTTACACGAAAAGGAAGCTGTAGAGTCCTCTGTGAAACGAGTAGTGTTACCCGGTACTCCACGGTACACATATATGTTGAAACTTTCTGCAGGCTATTATTTTAACAGTCTACTTATGGTGGACACGATTTCTTCCAAATTCAATACGTTGTTTATCAAAGCCTAACACAAAACGAAAAGAAGTGTCACCATCTATTACCAAAAAGTGGCTCTTCGCTTGCTGATGACATTTTCGGATGCCAAACCTTTGTCCATTATATTTTGTCCTGAATTGTTTGACATTTTGGGTGGAGACCTCAAGCTGATCAAGGATCCACTCATACCACCCATCACAAACAACTTGAATTGTTCGAAGTTCTTTCGTCAACAAGTAGAACTGAACCAAGGATTACATTTGGTCTTTGTGTAGTCTGATATGGTGGAGTACAAAGTGGTGGACCAAACAACCGCACCGTTACTGCGAGTCATTCCTTTCAAAGCGGATTCTGCCACGACCAGTGACGAGGAAGATGGAAACACGTATCACGTTCACCAAGAATTTGCATATCCTCAACATTTATCCGTCTGTATGTCGTATTTTGACAGTGTCACCATTGGTTTAAAAAGAGATCAGCTACAAAATATTTAAACGGGGAAAGTCACAGTGAAACTCAATTATCCTGTGTACTGTGGAGTCGCTCGACAGCGAGGACATGGTTTATGAGATATTCTGAAATCGGCGTTTTGTTCAGTGGACCCCCATTTTGACACGAGGATTGTACGCCTCGAAAGATTCCGCTTTGACGCAAAGCAAATAATTTCTCCAAAATGTCATCAACGAGAAACAAAACCCCAAATAAGCCTTCTTGAGAGCAGGCACAAATGTCTTGCTTCAAACTGGAAAATACATTTTGGGCTGACGAGAAACTGCTATAAATGAACTGGACGCTACTAACTCAGGCATTCCTGCTTCCCTGACACCACAGCTTAGACAAGGCAGGAAGAGACGACGAAGACACCACTTCACATACACAGAACTAGAATGACCACGCAAAAAAGAACCGTCAGCGAGTTAGATGTTTTTGATTATTAGACAGAACAATTATGCACTGGGAGTCTTGCGAATGTTCCATGACAGATGAATATGTTTGCCATGCCATCCACTATGATTACGTTGCAAGAAACCCAATGGGTAGAATTTCATCCCATCTCCTCTTTGACCACCTCAGCCCCTATCGAATTTGAAATATAAGGACAGCCCTAAGCTTGCATCGATCTGAATAGCAGTTACTTGTACCTGAACGCCAAAGTGATCAAAATGGAGGACACCGTTCCGGGAGTCGATGCTAGAGTAGCTCCCGTCGACAAATTTATGCATTCCTTGTGCAGCGAAGTGGACTTGTACTTGAATAACGAACTAGTCAGCAGCACTAAGGATACGTACCCTTACCGAGCGTACCTTGAAAATTTATTGACGTATGGAAAACATGCCAAGAACACTCGTCGGGACTCCTGACAAGTATGGAAACCTGACACAGTGGGCAAGGACATGCTCAATGACTAATAGCAGCAGTCGATCCTCACAATGTGGGCTTTAACGTAGCTACAACTAATGGATCGTTTGCATTTGGACATGTGGTTGCAAGAAAAGTATTTGCTGAGCGGGATGGATATCCGCCTGAGAGTGAATCGCAGCAGTACTGTTTTCTATTTTATAGCTCAAGCCAACGAGTACAAAACCATCATTCAAGAAGCCAGACTCTACGTGCGACGTGTGGAAGTGTTACCTAAAGTGGGAAAGGACATCAGCCACACGTTGAGCAGAACAACCGCCAAGTATTTGATACGTCGCGTGGAAGTGAAAACCTTCACCATTGCCGTAGGACTCCGATTCCAGGTCGAACATCATCTGCTTTCAGGGCAGTTACCCAAACGTTTAATCATTGGTATCGTCAGCAACGAAGCCCTCTACGAAGCTGTCACTGCCAATCCTTTTGAGTTTAAGCACTACAGAGTGTCCAAGATTGAAGTCAGTCGAGATGGCAAGACCTTGTGTACCAGACTCTTCGAGCCTAAGTTTGCAGAGAAGAATTACTTGAGATTTTACATGTCCTTGTACGAAGCCACGGAACTGTTAGCGGCCAAACACCAGCCACGGCATTCCGTAAGATGATTGCTCAGGAGGTTAGGCCTTGTGGGCTTTTGATTTCACTCCAGACCAAGGCAGCGACGAGGAACATTTCCACCCTATAAAATCCCGTCAACTGCGTGTGGATGTTCAGTTTGCAGAAGCTCTAACCGAGACGGTGAACGTCATCTTTTATGCCAAATTCGTCAAAACTCTAGAAGTCAAGAGTTTGAGAGAAGTCATTCTAGACTAGTAGAAGCTATTGGAGACTCGTATCCCTCTTTGAATGGTGGAGTCTCTTTGGAAATGGAATAGAATATATTTCGGAAGCAGAACCAAAATACAAAGACGAAAAGGACATGATAATGTCAAAATGGCCAGAACAAGACCAAACTTTAGTCTCCTGCTGAGCCAAACATTCGCGTCATTCAACATTGAATAAACCTAGATGGCGAGTAATCACATCGACAAGATGAAGAAGTCGCAAGACATTCTAGATAACTTAAACATGATTGAATACATTCTAGTCATGGTGGAGTACCCTCACCGAGTCAAGATGGAGCTTAATAATTTAATAAAGGCTAAAAACATGCTAAAAGATGTGATAAAGGATGTAAAAGAGTAAAAGGAAGACCAGGATGAAAAGGATCAAATAAGAATTTACAATGATAAGCTAATGAAGAAGAAGAAAATGAAACGAAGAGAAAAATAGGAAGAAGAGGAGACAGAGGAGAAGAAGTAGGAAAATGGAAGAAAGAAGAAGAAGAAGAAGAAGAAGACAAATGTGATGAAGAAGATAAGAAGTTGGTGGAGAAGAAGAGAAGAAAGAAATTAGAAGATGAAAAAAGCAAAAGGCCCTTTTCAGGGCCCCTCATTTGTATCGAAAACATACTTATTATCTCTTAGCTAAAAGAAATTAGTCGGTTGTATAGTTTTTTGTTTGACATATTTGTGTCGATAAATCTATGTATGTCTATGTCTATGTATGTGTCTCTAACATATGTCGGCGCCCCTCTCCAATTCATTTTGTCGCCAGACAGAGCCAATACATTGTTGATATGCATTCCCTATTTTAAATTTCACTTGTCGCTATACAAGCCCACCCGTGTTAAATTTCCCTTGTCGCCAGAGTGCCGTATGCACTTGTTAACATGGAAGTCCCATTATCGCTAGGGTACCCACATTCACTACTCACGGGTAACTCCGCGTACAAATACGAAACGGGTGAATTTGGATTTAAAGAGAGTAAAAGTGGAGTAATTTTCTCTTTTTTTAAAGTATATAAATACCAAATAATAAGCACTGTGCATCGTATTTGTCACCTCACAGTCTCAAAGACGTGTACACACATGGAGTGAAAATAGCGTTTTTTTATTATTGATTACTGGTATAGGTCACAGTCACAGGACTGTACTTGCATGGGCACCTGTTGGTATCTCTCGCGGATTATCATATTTACATACATACAAGTGTGATTTCGTGATACAAGGACAAGGTCGTGTGGAATAAAAAGCTGTGACTTATGTTAGTAACTGAAAATTGATCACAGTCATCATAACTTTAGAATCGGAGCCCGTAAGATTTTTTTTACAATTAAAATTAGATCTTGATTTTAATTAAATTTGCATAAAAATGTTTACCAGATGAAAATCAAACAATTTCGACACTCTCGATCTCTTGATTTCTCACGTATCAAACTTCTCAAGATATGTGTTTGCTAGTTGGGAGGGAAATATTCACGACAATAAAATGGCACCTAGATTACTGAAAGGCATGAATTACAAACGCAAATACCACTACGAAATCTTGGCTTTTGCAGGCAGCTCCGATTTCTCGAGCAAATTATATTTTCATGGTTTTCAGACATTTTAGTATCGAGTTTGTATCATATCACACCATATTATTTTTCGGGTGATCCATTTTAGTATCAAGCTAGCATCATATCGCAACATAATATTTTTTTTGTTTTTTTATATACATATTTTAGTATCAAAATTGCATGATATCACAAAATAATGTTTTGGGGCTTTTCACACGTTTTAGTCCAAGCTTGCATGATATCACAACATAATAGTGTCATGGTTTTGACCCATTTTAGTATCAAAGATGCATCATGTACTTGTGATTGTAAAGTAAAACTGTAAAAAGTGTAGAGCAGTGTACTTGTTGAGTACAGTCAGAATAGGGACGAGTAATTGCATCAACTCACTCGTCCCAGGGAGGAGTGCTGGGACCCCGCTCCCCCCCCCCCCCTTAGCCCTAACTATTAAAGAATTGGAAATATAGTGAAATTTACAACAGGAATGCAGTTACTGTTTAAGTGTCCAATTAAAGCCTTGTAGTAAAATTCTGCTTCAGCTATCACGCAAATCACTGGTTTTCTCGAAGATAGAAATATTTATGTGAGAGTTGACAGACGTATAACGAATGAAGAGGTCTTCATGAATACTGTGGGAATGCTTTTAAGGTACAGATGTCATGTGATAGAATAAGTAATACTAGCTTGTTTAAATATACGGGTCTTGAATTCAACCTGAATTTTGCCCACTCAAACCAAATTATTGAATACCTTGTACTCTCCCTCGTAAGAAACCGTTTAGTAGAATAAATGAGTGTCGATCTTTTGTGATAAACAATATACTTACAAACCAGAGATTGGAAAGTAATACTGGAATGGATAAAATATGCACCGCCCACCCCACCCGAAGAAACAATCACACATTTGACAGGCTAAGCACATGTGATTGCGCAATCGATATCTGGAAGATAAAACCAATTGTAAATATGCACCTTAACTGGTATATATTATCGGTTGTCCCAGTCTTAAATAAAACCTTCCTTACCTTTATGGATCGTGTCGTCGAGTTAATCATCCCCATATATTCGAATTTGTAAAGATGTATTCCTTCATACATAAAATGTGTTACTGATAATAGATGTAGTTTGGATAACTTGGGGAAAATATATACCTCCGGTTGCAACATAGTAATTTCACGGAAACCAATAAATATAATAGGCATACAGTTTAGACAAAAGGGCGTGGTAATATTTGCGCTTGCCAAGTACAAAGGTTATTGGGCTCGCTTTAAACAAGAAACAAATATAAGATAAATTTATGCATTTCAATACATTTATACTGGATAGTGTAAAGTCGTTGGATAAACGTTTTTAATCGTATTCTTGAAATGCAGACAATTCGGTCAGTACCTCAATCACAAGTCCAACCATACTACTACTACTACTACTGCTACTACTACTACTACTACTACTACTACTAATAATAATGATAATAATAATATTAATGATACACATTTATTGCCAATCAAAACTTCTCGAGATGATGCATGGCGTCTTAAACCTTTAAAATCAAGAACTTGCAGGCACTCATATGATGTAATTTAGTCCCATCTTTCCATTTATACAGGGGGGCCCCGAGTGGCCGAGTGGTCTAAAGCGCTCTCCGTTCCGGATCACTGCCATCTCACCTCTGTCAGCGTGGGTTCGAGTCACTGACTTGGCCAATGTGGGTATGTGAGAAAGCTTGCCAGTAGCTTCTCGAGGGTCAGTGGCTCTTTACGGGGATTTCCCGGGTTCTTCGTCCACCATTAATACTGGCTATCATGTATAGCCTATCGTGTGCTGAAAAATGGCGTTAAACCCTACTACAACAACTACAACTACAATCATCTATACAGCACCAAATTTTAACTATGTTGAACGAACATGGAACTTGACTAACGTCAACTCCCTTAGATGGCTGGATCGAAAGTTTCACTGAAATCAAATGGTTACTTACAGTTTTATAACGGAAACGGTCGTGTGTATTAAGGCCAAAAGGAATGGAAGATTACTAAAAACACGTGGTGAAAAGCATGAATAGTATATAATTTATATCATATCCTTAGCTATTTGTATGTGATTGAGAGTTTCAATACTCACGATTCTCATAACTAAAAGTTGTAAGCAAGATCTTTATTGGAATCTGAGTTCAAGGTTTAAGAAATACAAATGCAGATGCAGAGAGAAGGGAAGTAAAGGTAGATGCAGAGGGACTAAAGGGAATTGTAATATTGATTAAAAAAATTAAAACTGGCACGCAGAGAACGCTAGCCGTCCCCTTACAAGCAAGTTCAGGTTTTGATGTAAGTTAGCATCCACTTTTCTGGAAACAGAAGTAAATAAACACTTTCTTCACTTTGATACAATTACTGAAAACTTAAAGTGACCAAGAAAGCATTTGACTTTTTTTGTTTGTTACAAAGTGTGCTTATTGGCAAAACTCGTGAAGTCTACACCTCACTGCCAGTACAACCAATAATGCGGTTAAAAATGTATCTTAAAGGGTTATGAGTTTGTACCTGAGTCATATCGACACAGGTTTAGGAACTGTAAAACAGAGACTGGACAAAACCATTTGCGATTTGCAAGGGAAAAAGAACAACTATTTGATAGGTGGTTCTCAGCCAAGAAGGTTCATAAATATTACACAAACCTCCAGCTGATCGTATTAATTGAACTGTTCTAGAGATGCATCTATGGTAAACTCAAGACAAATCTTGATTAGCAGAAGTAGTGAAAGGGGGCACTTTACGGACAATGGGAATTAGCATTACAGGGACCCCTGGGTCACTTTACGGACAATGGAAATTTAACATGGCGAAAAATCGTGGGGCACTTTACGGACAAGGGGAATTTAACATGGGAATAAATCGTGGGTCACTTTACGGACAAGGGAAATTTAACATGGCGATAAATCGTGGGTCACTCTACGGACAAGGGGAATTTAACATGGGATTTTTTTAAAAAAAATTTTTTTAAAAAAGGGGTAGGCAATTCAAAGGCTATCTCTTTTCGAGATATATGGGGGCCCTGAAAAGGGCCTTTGGGTTTTCTTCTTCTAATTTCTTCTTTTCCTCCACCAACTTCTTATTTTATCTCCAACACTCTTTCTCTTCTTTTTTTTCTCCTTCTCTTCTTTCTTCTCTTCCTCCTCTTCTTCTTTCTTCCTCTTCTCATTTTCCTCTTCTTTTTCAATTTTTTCGTTCCATATTCTTATTCTTATCTTTTCCTCTTCATCCTCCTTCTCCTCCTTTATTTCCTTCATCACACCACTAATCTTGTCCTTTGCTTTTCTTAAGTTGTTAATTTCCATCTTTACACGATGGGGACTATAGGAATAATGGTCTTCAACCAGTCTTATTAGCATTTGTTCCATTATTCCTAAGTTGTCTAAAACGTCTTGCAAGGTTTGTATTTTGTCCATTTGGTTTGACGCCATCTTCTTTTTATTCTTTGCAGAATGGTTTGAACGACGAGCACTGTGGGTTCTTATAGTGAAAGCGCGAACGTGAAGGAAAACATCCCCCTAAAAACATAAAATGGATCTTACCTAGATCATGACCCAACAACGCGCGGACGTGAAGGAAAACATCCCCACTTTTCTCATTTCATATAATATAACCCAAACTATACTCTCCACTTACGCTAAGAAACAATAAAGAAACCCATAATCTACTATTCACACAAACATACCTCAGCTCTTACTAACACAAACACACAAACACATACACTTCCACTATTAATAAAGAGTTAGTGTTTATTTTCACACTACTCTACTTACACACATTGGCAAATGGATCGTTATTTCTTTTCTAGAGTATTGGGTAGCCCTGAAAAGGGCTGTTTTGTTTGGAACTTCATGGACACCTGGTTAATGGTGGCACCTTCCAGGCCTGGCGCCACATACACATCTTATCCCCCAGTTACTTTTTACCTTTTGGGGGGAGAGAGCAGAGGCAGGATATGTCGCTTCAGAATCCCAATTTTCGCTCTCTGGGATTTTGAAATTTCTTCTCTCCTTTTCCTTCTCCTCTTCTTTGTATCTTCTTTCCTCTTCTTCTTCTTTATATCTTCTCTCCTCCTCTTCTTTGTTTCTTCTTTCCTCCTCTCTTATCCTTCCCTCCTCGACAATGGCTTCCGCGGCCAGTTCATTTAATATGCGCCTGGCATATTCCAGATGCACATGAAGCTCCAACAGTTTCTCAAGTCTCGTGTTCATTTTTTGGTGTTGATCAATCAACAAGGGTAGCTGGACTGCCGAACGAGTTTCAATTTATACTGAAAGCGCGGACGTGATGGAAAACATCCCCCTAATAACATAAAATTCATCTTACCTAGATCATGACCAAAAAACAACAACGCGCGGACCTAAAAGAAACACTCACTCACTTTTTTATGCTACCCATCACTATTGTAAAATTTTTTATAAATCACTTCAATAGACTATCCACATACCCAAATCAATCCAATCTAACCCCAAATATACACCTCTAACAGCCAAAAAAACAAACATCATTTTAATCTACTATGCATACCAACTTACTTGATTACTTACTAACACACAAACACACAATCCTATACACAAACACATTCCCTCACATTTTTTAATAAAGAGTTAGTGTTTATTTTCACACTACTCTACCTACACGCATTGGCAAATTAATCGTTATTTCTTTTCTAGAGTATTGGGTAGCCCTGAAAAGGGCTGTTTTTTTTGTTTTGCTATGGCATTCTTTTTTAGTTTCTAAGAATGCGATGTCCTCTGAGGATAGACTTTCTGGCGATAGGTCTGCTTCTTCGGAAAGAGAAGAAGAACTCTTTGGTGTCGATACGACAATCGACAAAGCCTCTGTCAGGTTCAGGTTGCTGCTGCTGCTGTTGTTGTTGTTGCTGCTGTTGCTGCTGTCTCTGAAGTCTGTACTTCTCTGTCCATTCTTCTTTTTCCCTGTTCATTTCTTCTCTGAAGAGCTCTTCTATCAGGTCTTCAGTGACTTTTAACATTCTCACATTCTCTATTTCTTCTGGCTTCGGTATCAGACTGTGTCTGACCCTATGCAAATTCACGTAGGCTTCGTTGAGCTTAGCTAGTTTGGAGCACATCTTCTTAGGAGGATGAGTCGACAATGGATGGTTAGACTGGGAACAAACCGGTTCTTAAAGTTAAAGCGCGGACGTGAAGGAAAACATCCCCCACACGGTTTTTTCGAGCCGCAACGTTCATGAGAGGGATAGTAAGAAATGAAAGAGCATCAATCCAACATTCTTATAGCTAAACAAACCACAAAAGCATTTTTTCAAAACACAACATTTTTTATTCAAAAATCACTTAACACTAAACAATAACATTTCTAACATTTTTTAACAATAATCCAACACTATAACATCAAACAATTTTTTTGAAAACACAAACATTTTTATCTCAATTCACACTCTACTTTGAACAGGGCTGACAACGTTGTGAATGAAATTGTGATTTCCACTGTTGGAAATCATTAGGCCATTGATGGACACTACGTTTCCTAGCTTGAGACAAAAGATAAGCATAATGGTCACAAAACCATCGATCTACTTTCACATCGTTTCTAGCAGAAGAACGAGGATCGAAATGAGTCACTAAATGTTCTAAGGAATAGCCCAGGCTGCGATGATGCAGAAAATACACACAATATTGTCCACACACCAAGGAATCTGTGCCTTGTAATTTCACGTTATTGAATCGGGTGGTTTGAGCATTTCTTCTCATAAAGTCGATGATATCGTCTTCCAAAGGGGGCAATCCGTACGAATCGAAATATTCCACACAGCCTTCTTGAGGAAAGTAGACGGCTACCCAGTGGGTTCCTGGGAGATGACTGTCGTCCGTGTTGATCACGTAAGCTTGATGGTCTTTAGGTTTGCGATGAGGGAGTTCATCTTTAGCACAGACGACAGGATTCCAAGAAGCCGTATACGAACTGTGGTTCAAAAGGTAATAAAGTTCCCAGGTATCCATTGATTTGTGTTTCTTTTCTTCTTCACAGGTAATAATACGTCGTCAATTCGATCCTGACTTTTTGCTTGAAAATGTCTGACGAATAAACGGTTATTCGTTCTGTTTCCTCACTCTGATTCAGGAGAGGTTCGATACGATGGATCTCTTGAGTGGTTAATGGTGGACAAGAATGTTCACGCAAGTCTTTATACCACTGGTGCAACACGTCTTTGTTCGAGATGAGGCTCCAAGCTTCGTCCAGATACTCGTCCAATTTTTCTTCTTGACTCAACATCAGGCATTTATCGTGTTGAATTTGACTGGGATGATCGTTTTGACATCCATAACAATTTTTCTTGATCAATTCCGTCATTTTGTCGACCAAGTGTTTGGCAAAACAGGAGACTAAATGGGCTTCTTGTTCTGGCCATCTCGACTTCATCATGACAACTTCTTCGTCTTTATCTTGAGATTCTTCTCCTTCCACGGTCTCCTCACATTCCATCTCCAAAGTTTCTCCACTAGGTAAAGAGGGATAACAGTCTTCCATGATTTCTAGTAATCTAGAATGACTTCTCTCAAACTGTTGATTTCTATGGTATTATCGAATTCTGCATACAGGATGACGTTCACTGTCTGTTTCAGTGTTTCTGCAAACTGAAGTTCCACACGAATCTGGCCAGATTTTATAGGGTGGAAATGTCCCTCGTCGCTGCCTTGGTCTGGAGTGAAATCGAAAGCCCACAAAGCATAGCCTTTTGCATAATCTTCATACTCAATGCCGTGACTGGTGTTGGTTCCTAACTGGCCGGTGGCTTCGTACAGGGACAAGTACGATCTCAAGTAATTTTTGTTGGCAAAGTCGGGTTCGAAAGGTCGGGTACACAAGGTCTTGCCATCCCGACTGACTTCGATTTTCTTCACGTTGAAGTGATGAAAGTGGAAAGGATTTTTAGCGATGGCTCCGTTGAAGGCTGAATTCTCGACCATACCAAGGATTAAACGCTTGGGTAGCTGTCCTTGAAACAGATGATCTTCGGTTATGGATTGCAGTCCACTGGGAATGGTGAACGTTTTCACTTCCACACGTCGTATGGGATACTTGGCGGTCGTTCTGCTCAATGTTTGACTGATTTCGTTACCCACTTTAGGTAACACTTCCACACGTCGTACGTAGAGCCTGGCTACCTCGATGTCAGTTTTGCAAGTGGTACTACCTATCAAATGGAAAGCGGCACTGCTACGATTCAGTCTCAGGCGAACATTCACCCCGTTTAGCAAATATTTCTCTTGCAACCACATGTCCAAATGCAAACGATCCATCAGTTCTAAACTTTTGTTTTCTATGATTCTCTTTCTTCGTTCTATAAATCCCTCATTGTTTTCTTTGGCTTTTGCATCAGTTTCGAAATTTTCAAACTGCTCTGCTTCGTCAGCTTCCCATAGCACACAGGCATTGAGATGAGTGTTCTTGGCGTCTATTCCGTACGTCAAGAGATTTTCCAGGTACGCTCGATAAGGGTAAGTATCCATGCTGCTGCTGACCAGTTTGTTGTTCAAGTACAAGTCCACTCCGCTAAACAAGGAATGCATGAAATTGTTGACGGGAGCTATTACCTCATCGCCATCTAGGATCGTATTATCCTCATCGACAACTTTGACTTTCAGGTACAAGTAACTGCTATTCAGATCGATGTAATCTTCGGGCTGTCCTTTGATTTCAAACTCGATGGGAGCTGAGGCTGTCAATGAGGAGACGGGATGAAATTCCACCCATTGGGATTCTTGCATCGTCATCATGGTGGGGGGCATGGCAAACAGATCCAGTTCCGTCTTGGAACAAGCGCAAGACTCTCGGTGCATCATTTTTTGTTGTTGCTGTGTCTCAATAATCGAAAACGTCTAAGTCTCGAACGGTTCTTCTTTTTTTGGCCTTTCTCGCTTGAAGTCTGGTGAAAGGGTGTTTTCTTCTTCGTCGTCTCTTTCTGCCTTGTCCTTGCTGAATGCTTGACTCGGTAGCGTGCAGGGCATTTATAGGTGTCTCTCGTCGACCCAAAATGTCTTTGCCCGTTTGCAGCAAGACATTTTTGCTAGCCCTCATGAAGGCTTCTTTAGGGTTTTGTTTGTCGATGATCACATTTTGGAGAAATTCTTTGCCTTGCGTCAGTGCCGCATCTTTCAAGGCGTGCAATCCGCGTGTCACCATCGGTTTCAACACCGGGGCCACCGAACGAAAGGCCGATTTTAACATGTCTCCTAAACCGTGTCCTCGCTGTCGAGCAACCCCTCGGTACACTGGATACATGACTTACTTACTTACGAGTCGTGAGAGAACCGTTTTCGAAAATGGAGTTTCACCGTGACTTTTCCTTTGGTGAATGGAATATTTTGTCCCAGATCTCCTTTTATAGCAATGTTGACCGTGTCCAAATAAGACTTGCTGACAGGCAAATAGTGAGGATGGACAAATTCGCGGTGGATGTGGTAAGTGTTTCCACCTTCCTCGTCAGTGACCGTGACAGAATTTACTTTGAAAGGAATGACACGCAGTAACGGTACGGAGGTGTGTCCCACCACGTTGTACTCCACCACATCGGAGTACACGAACATCAAATTCAGTCCTTGGTTCAGTTCTACCGGGAAACGAAAATACCTTGCAAAATGCATGTCGTTGTCAATCTCTGCCATTTTAATAATTTTTTTGGTCTGCTTATCCGTGACCATATTGAGGTCTCCACCCAAAATGTCATACAATTCAGGGCAAAATTTAATACGTATACTTCTTTCCTCACTTTCAAATTTGATGAGTAGACGGTGAGACTGTTTGTGGTACTCGATGGTGACACGTTTTTTGCTGTGGTCAGAACTTTGTCAAAGGTTGCATAGAATTTGTCAGCGATGGCTTCCACCAGATGTTGACCACTAAAATAATGGCCTGAATTAATTTTAAAGTGATAAACGAAAAGAGGAGGAGAAGAGTCACTGCTGCGGGGTAATAGGTCCTTTGCAAGATGTGATTTATGTTGAGGACTGCCCGTTATCTGTTGCTGCAGTGCTGGGTCCAGAATTTCGACGTCAAAAGTGTTTTGAGTTTCAGTGATGTTTTTGATTTGTGTTGGGTGAATCATTTCTACTAAAGCCACTTCCCAATGGGCTTCGTGATCTAAGGGGATGGCTTGAGGTAATTTGGCCGTGTAACAGCACAACGTGTTGTGGGGAAACACCTCCATGGAACTGTCACTGGGTAAAGTTAAGTAAAATTGGTTTTGGTGACTCATAATTCCAGAGTTCTGTGGCTGTCCGAGGGGTTAGTGGACGTCAGAGGCGTGTCTCCGTCTAAAATGGGGTTCTGATTGTGGTTGTTGGAGTGGTGACTGAAACTGGCGCTGGACACAACGTTCCCGTTCGAGGAGAATTTCAGGGAGGGATTAGGAAGCAGGTAACCGATGCAACTGCTCAATAAAATGGTCCACAATTGTTTGTCTCCTTGTTGCAAACTCAAATTGGCGATGGCTGCCCCGATGACACAATACACCACGAAGATTTGGCAGAAAAAGACGATTTGCGTTTTAGGCACACGTTCTCCACACCACACCCACAAGGGTTGTTTTTGTAAATCTTGCACAGAAGAACTAGGGGAAGAAGGACTGGTCGACGTAGCTGCGTCTGCTGCTGTGTGAAAGGGCATGATGGTCACTTCTTCTTTTTATAGTCGATGACTTGCGAAGCGTCGATCCAAGAATCGAAACTGGGTGGATATCCTTTCCAACGTACTTTGACTTCTTTGACACGTCGTTTGCCCACTTTACGGGTTTTGCGTTCGAGAATGCTTTCGATGTCGTACACGTCGTCTTCTTTTTTGGTGACACGTTGTAACTCGGGCAAATAAAACGTTCCTTTGAGCACTTCTCCGTTCATGTCTTCCAATTTATAGACGGTAGGATGACGGCCATGCACTCGTCCAGTGACGCGAAACAATTCGGTCGTCCAGTTAGGTAAGTAACCTTTGTCGAAAGTGCGTTTGGTTTTGCCAATGCGCACCCAATCTCCTACGGTCAACTCTCCACTTTTCTTAGGGACAGCCCTCGTCGGGGACGTACCGAACAGGCGCTCAAACACCAGCACTTCGTTGTCGGGAGTCACGTCTTGCGGGGCACGTCCGATGCTTCGATGGTAAGATTGGTTGTACGCTTGCACCAGGTGCGGTAAGATGTCGATGTACTTCAGAGTGTGGTGATGCGTAAAATATTTCCACATGCGTTCTTTCAAAGTGCGTTGAAAACGTTCCACGATGCTGGCTTTGGTTTCGGGATTCTCGGTGGTAAAAAAATGAATGTCACGTTTCTTTAATTCTTTTTGGAAAGCTTGGTTCAGAAATTCGGTGCCTTTGTCCGTTTGCCATCGAAGAGGGTGACGACCGCTTTGTTTCAACACCCGTTGCAGGGCTCGCACTAACTCGCTGCTCGATTTGGAAGTCAAGGGCACGACCCAGGCAAATTTGGAAAAGACGTCAATGACACAAAACAAATATTTGTAGCCACGATTGTAGCTGGCCAAATGAGAGACATCGGCTAAATCGGCTTGCCATTGATGATCGATGCCTTCCACTCGGGTGCGACTTCTGGCAAACTTGCGTCGAATGGGTTTGTGTAAAGTGTAGGTAGCTTGTTCTTGTAACCATCGTTGCACTTGAGGTAAACGGAGACTTTTCAGTCGACTTTTGGCAGCACGATACAATTTTTGAACTCCTGCGTAACCTGCAGGATGGGAGGGATCGTAGTAAATGCTGGCTAAGACTTTTTCCATTTTTTATTTTGTGTTGGCGTGTTAATAAGTCACCCACTCTTCGGTGATGCTACTTTGGGTGGGTCGAAAGGGTGGTTTGGAAACGGATTTACGTGTCCGATGGGCTACGGGAGTAGAAGTCGACGGTAGTGGTGGTGGTGGCAATGGAATGGCTTTGGTCTTCTTTTCTTTTTTCGCTTCTGGTTTCCCTTCTTTCTTTTTCACTTCTGTCGAAGGAGGCGTGGACATATCTTTTTAACCCAAGCTTTCATTTCTTCTCGTTGGGGTGTAGGGGACGGGGTCAACAAGGATGCTGCAATCTTACTCGAAATGGGAGCTGCTGACGGTGTTTGAAACACTTCGCGCATCTCTTCTTCCTCAGGTCTTTGTGGGGTAGCATCTCTGGTGACCCTTGGGGATGGTAGTGGTGGTGGTAATGATGATGATGGTGCTGGACTTTTCATCAAGGTCTTAAAATCTTTCAGAGTGGGTAAAGCTGTTTCGTCTAAAGCTTTCTGGTGAAAGAGTTGCAGTCGTTGCAAGAGTTGACCGTACTTTTGCGATTTTTCTGTTTCGGACAAATCTTGGCGATCCATCAAGGACTGCAATTCGTGTTGTAACTGGGACATCTCGCTCAAATGGGGATTGGGAGGTAAATGCGGGGTGCGTTGTTCTTGCCACCGATGGTATTCCATCCATCGTTTGTAAGGCACTAAAGCTAGTTTTCGTCCTTCCATGGGGTTGTCAGGGGTCAATTCTGAGATCTTGGGACTTCCGAAGGCCTTTTTATCTTCCTCCCACCAGTCCTCCCAACATGGTTCCCAAGACTCCTTTTAGTATGGGGCCTAACAAGAGAGGTAAAATGCCTCCACGTTGGACCAACATCTTCTTTTTTTGACGAATGGGAATTTTCTTTTGAACCATTTTCCGAAGAACGTGACGATGTTTGCCTAAGCATTGTTTCTGGTGTTTGGACAAAGGGATCGTGCCTTTCAAAACGTTCAAACAACATTCGCACACGGTATCGATGACCTCTTTGGAGGCCGTTTGAATGAGTTTTTTTCGTAGGGGTGGAGAAGCTTTGGACAGGACAGATAACAGGCCCCCATGTTTGGCTAAACGTGGTGGCAGTCCTTTCCTTTTTTTTCCTTGGGGTTTTCTGGAGGGTGACATTTTTGCTTGTGGGTTCCGGGACATTCACCGAACAGACACTAACGTCGATGACTTAACGCACACCCTTTTATCTTTTTTTTTGGGACTATCGCTTTGTCATAAAGGTGACAATGTTTTTCCGAAAATCGCCAAGGAATCCTCCCCTTTGTTGGCGCCTCTTTTTCTTGGAACGACTGTGTCTTTTTTTAGGGTAACGTCGATGCTTGGCTAAGCGCTTTGTCGGATGACGCGTCTGGCTTTGTCTCTTTCTTTTGTGGCTTCTTGGAGGTGACATCTTTTACAAGTTCACTGATACCCCCGACTTGGTCACAGGTCTTTTTATACTGGAACGCGTCGCCACTGATTGTCTTTACGTTTTATCAGTTTGAGGACAGGCATGACACGTCGTGCAGGGGTACGTAACGGACTAAATCGAGCCAGTTTTTGTTTGGACAAATCCAGTAAACTTTGTAACATGCCCGATCTTTCTTGGACTTTGATTTTGGGAGAAGGTACTTTGTGAGCAGCAGCCACTGCCGCTAAATGGGAAGGTCCTGCCACTGGGGAAGTTCTTTTGGGGGTCATCAACGGAGAAGTTCTTGGTGTAATCAACGTCTCCAAGTACTCTTCAGTTCCTGGTGACATCAACGGAGAAGTGGACAAACGTGAGGCTGCCGGAGACGCTGTGGCAGGTCGTGGCTTGCGAGTGTAAGGTTGCGTCCTGGCCGAAGTGCCTCTCTTGCGACTAGTTTTCTTCTTCTGTGGACTTTTCTTTTTCTGGGGACTTTTTCTCTGTTTCTTTTTCTGGGGGCTTCTTTTCTTTTTCCGGGGTGATGGTGGTGGTGTCTGGTAAGAGGAGGGTCCTGCCACTGGAGAAGTTATTCTTCTTGGGGACCTGGTCTTTTTCTTTTTCTTCTTGGGGCTTCGTTGGACTTTTGTCTTGGGGATAACTTTGGGGGCATTAGGATCCCATCTTAAGAGTGAGCGAATGATGACCCCTCCTAGAGTACCGCTCCCTCCAGGTTTCAAAATGATTTGTTTTTTGGTTTGAGTGTCGATGCGGGGATCGGCCAGTTGGACCAAAGCGACTTTGTTTCGATCGAAAAAGCGTTGGGTTTGATGAGGAATCTGAATGATTCCTTGGAGTAATTGACGTGCCGTCACCGTGAACCATCGTAAGACTTCTTTGAGACTAGCTTCTAAGACACGGGCTCGTGTTTGTGGATCTTTTTCTCGACTGATGCCATACAAGGCACGAATCAATTTGACGGGAAGATGCGACTGAAGGGACGTCATGTTCACACTGTGTGAGACAGACGAAAAAGGGTCTGAGGTTTTTATAGATTTTTTTCATGGGGAGTGAAATGAAGTCGAGGACGGAGACGTGTACAGGACAGGCCCTCCGTCTTGGCACCAGTGGTGAAACAAGTGGGTACGAAATCGCAAATCCTCGGGGGTCGTAGGTTTCAAATCGACGAGTAAATAGGCGTGTGGCGTTTGAGTGGCATCGTCGTACGCCTGAGTCAGCCAAGGCGTTCCTAACTGTTTGGCTAAGACTTGCACTTACGATTTATCTCGAGGGCTTTTAAACAAGACCACGTAATGCGCATTGAGACTGATGGTGCGATGGGCTTTACTTTGTTGAAACAAATTTTGGGTGATGTAAATGACAACGGCATTACGGTGATGCCCTTTGCGCGTGAACCACAGTTTAATTTCTTCTTCGTCTTCTCCTAACATGTCGTCGAAAATGACCAAATGGGTTTGATGGGAGTCAGAGACGATGCCGTCGTCTTCTTTAGGAATGCCTTCCACAAACACGATGGAATCGCCTTGACTTTCTCGCAAGAGGCTGTACGCCGATTGCCACTCTTTGTAACACCACACGATTCGTTGAGGGGGTCGATCGATCAAATGATGTTTATGTTCGATCAAACGTTTGACGAATTCGGTTTTGCCTGAACCGCTAGGTCCAGCAATGAGCATGTTAAAGGGATGGCGAAGATACAAAGCCTCCCAACTGGCACGATCTAAGTGTTCGTCGATGACTTTGACAGTAGAGGAAGAGGGAGCAGAGACAGTAGAGGTAGCCATGGTGTTAGAAATGTCACTTGTGACACGAAAACAAACAAGACAAGAGTTTATATACTTTTTCAGAACACGTTTATTGAATGTTTTTTATCAAACATGAATACGAAAGACAAAAATACATAAAAGCCAAAGGCTTAAGTACAAGAATAAGAGGCACATGATAACGATGAACGTGGAATAAACACAAGTGTCTGTACAACAATCACATGTTTTGGGTAATGTTCTAACTAGTTCAACAGGGGGTAAAGTCACACAAGTGTCCTCCCGAAAAGGTCTTTCAGGTCTGTCCACGACAGTCCTGTCTTGGGTGACGGGTTCTTCTGGCACCGTCACTAACACGGGTTGAAAAGTAACTTTTTTCCTTGAACAACTCTCGTGCATACTGGGCCACTTCTTGGGTCCAAGCCTCAAAATCCCATTCTTTCCAGGCACGGACATCTGTCCAATGGGGATGTAAGTCACAAGCTACACACACATCGTCATACACGTCTTGGGTAGCTAAAAGTTGACGAATCTTTTTTTCCTGTTGAGGTCGAGAAGTATCCAGATGAAAACGCAAGGCTTTGAGCAAAAGGAGTTTTTCGTGACCATTTAAGGCCATGGAGGTGGTAAGTACTGATCGTAAAGAGTCCACAAAGAATCGGCTGGTAAACGAAATCCCAAAAAACAAGTCACTAAGACACACACCACTTGTCGTCCCAAATTGAATGGATACAGTTCTTGTAATAATCGATGGTAATGATCCACGGTTTGAATATGGTCATTGAGTTCCTTCCACGGAATCTGTTGGATGGCATGTGACATAATTCGTGGCATGGCAGCCTGTTTTTATAGTCTCTTTGTTTCGGAAACAATACACGTACTTTCTAGCCAGAGATCTTCGTTCTCCAGTAGGGAATCTAAATCTTGCATACTGTAACCGAAACTTCAGAGTTCGTTTAGAAGTTTCCTCTTCCTCTAAGTAGATTCCACGTAAAATATGTTGATAATCCTTTAACTTGTCTTCCTCAATGTATTGCTGTAGGTGAATCTCGAAGTAACCAAAATAATGAACATTTCGATCATTCACTAACTCAAAGTGTTGAACAAGGTCTGACCACTGAAACAATTTCTGACGAATCAGTTCTCTTATACCATTCAGGTACCAGTGGTTAAAGATCTGGTGACGTAACGGATGCAATTGTTCTTTACGTTTGACTTGTATTTTCACCAGCTCTCGGTAAATGCGTTCTCTCAACTCCACAGGCAAAGCACGAATGTTCTCTAGCAAAGTATCCATGAATAGGTCATACTAAATCCTCTTTGGTCTGACACAAGAAATGTACTCTTTGCACAAACATGGTTTCACTTCAGTGTCGAATTTAAATCGTTGAGTCACTAATCTACACATTACAATTCGTTCAGAAGTTTCCTCTTTCACTAAGTTGACATTGTGTTCAAGATGTTGGTAATTCGTTAACTCTTCCTCTGGAATTCGATGCAGTACGTTTACAATGATGTAACTACAATCGTCCATACCAAACCAATCCTTTTTAAAACTAGAGGATCGTTGATCAATGTCTGTCCGATGGAACACTTTCAATTGAATCAATCCTTGTATAGCCTTCAGGTACCAGTGGTTCAAACACCGGTGACGTAACGGATGCAATTGTTCTTTACGTTTCACTTGTATTTTGACCAGTTCTCGATAAATACGTTCTCTCAACTCCACAGGCAAAGCACGAATGTTCTCTTGTAAAGTATCCATGAACAGATTATTATGGTAAGAAGTTACTTCAATGTCTCGGTCCCACTAAGGGTAAGTAATGACAATTCGGTGACCATCGAGCATGTTCTACGTAGGCCGAATCTTGCGGTTCCCAGTGGTGAAGTGACACACCGCAACTGAAGCACTTGACTTTATCTCCTTCGCCCAAGTAGAAAAATCCGGCTCTGGCTAATTCTTCGGGGGTCGGTCCTCCCAGATACTTTGGCCATTTTCCTTTGAACGATTGAAGACGATTTTCAAAGTCGCAGTATTCCGACAAACGCACAGGGAACGAATATTCGTCTTTCACAGGTTCGTTTCGATGAGGGTTGGGTGACAGGAACAGGAGTTTGCTCAGGGCTGGATGACATCCGTAGGGAGGTAAACGTGAAGGTTGACATTCCCCTTTAAACCCGGTAAAATGTCTAAGAGGACGAGCGGCATCGCTTTCGCATCCCTCAGGTTTGACACGCACAGCATCACTTTCCATGACAGGGGCAGTGAGAACAAAGTTCCCATGATGCTTTACGGCATCGCTCAGGTCGCAACGTACAGCATCGGTCCCATCGCAAGGCTCACAATCGCACTCGTCTGCAAACTCCGTTACGCAATTACAATGGTAACCACATGGACAATCGCAGTTTGCTTCCGGACATTTTCCGTCGCAATGCCTGGGTCTTATCCATCCAATATTAGTCACACTAGAGGAAGATACAACTTTTTTACAATCCCCAAACTGAAACGATGTCTTTTTCAAAGTATTCATCTTGTTCACTCGGTCTTGGTAGTCACAATGAACTATCGATCTTGACCATAGCCCCTTTTTATACTAGTCGCAATGCAGTCTCCAGCTTGTACATCTTTCCTTTTTTACGTTTTTTATGTCTTGTTTCGGAAGGTACCGTCTCTAAGGTACCGTCAACATTGTACCGTAGTGTGATGGGTGGAAAGGCCATAGAAAGGTAAGGGCAGTGCGGAGACCATCGAGTATGTTCCAGAATAGCTGAATCTTTATAGATACATAGATCCATTCGTAACTTCAGTCCGCAAGCAAAACACTGTACCTCGTATCCCAATCCTGACTCAGGTCCCAAGTAGACAAATCCTGTTCTAGCTAAAACATGCGAAGAAGGTAATCCTTCCCTATCCGTAGGCCATTTCTGAAACGTGTCCAATCGACGGGCACAATCACAATAGTCAGGTAAGAAGACTGGAAAATGGTAGGGTTTGAACTTGGAGTTCTCATCGGGTTTCTCACTCGATTCTTGCTGTGGCGAAGTCATCTTTCTGGTGGGGTAACTATCTTACAACCAATGTTTTATACCAACGTGTCCATACGGTAAGGTGAAATGATTGGGAAGTCGAACTCGCTTCTGGTACACGATTTGATAGACTTTTTCCAAGGGTCGACTGACGATGTGGTGAGTGGGTAAACGTACAATCTTGTTCGGTTGATAGGTGGTCACTTTAAAGTTTCCATCCTCTCCCGATTGCAAGGCTTCTTTCAATACCCCAAAGTTGACCACTCGACTGGTACGATAATTCAGAGTCAGTCCTTTCACTTTGCACGTCGTGTGCACTTCTCCTTGTTTGTCCCGGTATTCGTAGCCGTAATTTTTGGGACCGCCACTGACGAAACTTAGAATCTTGTCGTCGGGATGCTCGTCTGTCCAGGCTCCTAAACGGTCTCCTTCGATGTTAGGGTGATGTTGAATCGGGTGATGGATGTAAATGCAACTGTCCGTGTCAAAGTACAGGACGCGTTCTTCTAACAGTTCTAAAGCTTCGTACAATTTTAAGCGAGCATGGGCTGTCACGTAAGCCGCAATGATGACATTTCCAAAAGGGTCGTCTTGTACAAAGTCCAGATCTTCTTCGTAATTGACCAAGATCAAATTCTCTCGAACGACGTCCACGTGTTTCATGTATTTGGTTTTGTCGTGAATCATCTGGAAGTAGCGGGAAGGTTCTGTCAAATATTCCGTCTTGGGTAAACACGGTCGTTGTGCCATTTTACCCCACAAGCAATTTAACATCACTTTGGCAAACGATCGCCTGCCTTCGTTTTTCTCGATGTGGTCTAAAGTGATGCCTTCTTGTTCGTAGTATTTCTCTTTGAATTTTATTTGGTCTTGGAGTGTGACACCAGGAAGGATAGCCGCTGGCTTCTTGTTTCAGTTTCAAAAAGGCATCCACGTAGTCGGCGAAAATGCCTTTCTGACTGGGGTCACCCTTGCGGTATTGTTGTGTCTTGGGAAAGTGGCAAATTTCGTACACTTCTAACAGTTGGTATCCCATGTCCAGAGCTTTGAACAATTCTACGCTGACCCACGTTCCCGTCAAGGCCCGTTCTTCTTGGGTGTGCTGACAAGGCTGATCTTGGTTGCACGTTTCGGCACAAGTACGGCACAAGGGAAACATTAGTTTGCCTTGACAATGGTGAGGTAAGACGGGATGGTATAGGTTCGTGGGAGGCAAAACTTTACACTTGATCAAGCCTTCGTATTGTCGAATGTTTTTCAGGTCGATGTGTTCAGTTAACAATTGCGGGTGCCCTACAGGAAAGCGACAATATTTGCACACGTAGAGATACAGCGAACACACGTCCAAGTATTTGATTTCTTCTCCTTTCTCTTCGTCGGCTTGGTACAGCAAACAGGTGGCATTGGTCCTTCCTCCGTACAAACTATCCCTCGGGTTCAGCGGGTCCATGAACTGGTAACTTTCCACGAGGCGTTTAAACTCGGGATCGGTTTTCATACGGTGATCGTACTCGTGTTCCCACATTTCCACCACTTGGTATCCTTGCTGTTCTAACTTTAGGCGTCGCTGACAAGTGTCCTGGTACAAGTCTTCCATGGTTCGTTGTAAAAACTGATTTTTAGTGCCACGGTCAGGGTAACAGACGGGACATCCGTGAAATAAGCAACCGTTAAACTCGTACACGATCTTGGGGTTTTCTAAGTCCCAGCCATCGACCGAATACGTTCCGATGGTCTTTTCGCCCCCTCCGTTGCGGGCATGCTGAATCCACTTGTCTTCCTTGTCGCACAAGTAATGTAACCAACGTAGGGCTTTGACCGAGTATTGACGCTTGACAAAGTGGGTCGTTTGAGGGCTGATGACAGCCACGGTGTTTTCAGGCATGAATCGTTGTCGATACACTAGGGAACACGCTTTGGCAATGGTGCAAGCTTCTTTCAAAGGATCCACCCCTCCGTGTTCCATGAACAGTTCTCGAAATTTTCCACAGCAACGCCGTAAAATGTCCACGTCGGAACGACAATACTTTAGCATTTCTTCCTGAAAGTCGAAAGGGTCCGATTCGTGAGCCTGGTACCAAGCGTAGAAAGCTTCTCGTTGTTCGGTACGCATGTTGTCGGGGTCGTAATAGTGAGCCTCAGGCAAATGGGGTAGAACGGCGTGTTGATTGGCTTCCGTATTGAAAAAGTGTGGAAAGTACCCTTTAGCCATTTCTGTCATTCCAAACGTTTTAGGCATTCGACTCAAAGGCATGGCCAAATAGCTCATCGAATCTTTAAACTGCACTTGTCCCACTTGCATGAAAATGATTTTGGCTCCGTTTAAAGTCACTTTAGGACGCTCGGTGCCTTGTTCCGTATAGTATCTGAGAAGAAACTGTCCATCGTATCCGGAGAAATTGTGAGCCATCACTGTGGCATGGCGATGACAATCTCGGTAACGTTCGATGTCCTCTTGGCTCCACGTCTTGTCGACGGGGTCTAAGACCCATTGGGCAAAATCGGCTAACGTGTTTGGTCCCCGAAAGATTTTTTCACGCCCTCCGGGAATCTTGCTACAGTGAGGGCAATGACTGAAGATAGGTTCTTGAATGCACTTCTCGCACGCTCGATGAGCCACGCAGAAATTAGGAATGTGAATGCCAGTCTCTTGCATGCATTCGAAATCGAAAAAGATGAAATTGCCTTTCTTCTTGTGACCGTCCTCTTTCTCTGATGGGGGTTGGTATTTTTGCACGTAACATTCGTGTTCCAAGTCCACGATGTGGTGACAAATGTGACATTTTTTCTTTCCTGAACATACGTGTGCCTTGGTATTATTGGTACGTATGCCTTGTCCACACGTAGGGCACAATCTCAGGAGTTGACAAGCACATTTCTTCTGTGAACCTTGCGTCTTCAAATGTTGTTGGTAACAGGTAGGGCTGACAAACGTGCGCAGACAAGTGGAACAAGGCACTGGTTCTTCGCTCAGACAGGGTGGAGAGGCCAAACATCCTGAGCATTTCCATCCACAATGTTTGTGTTGCTCTCGATTATTATAACCATTGTCACATTTCTCACAATAATAAGCATATCTCAGGAATCCAGTGATACTGGTAATGGTATCGAAATGGTCATCGTGATGATAAAGGTGAATGTATTTTCGGTCCTTAAAATCTTGGCCTCGAAACAAAAGAGGTCCGCGCACTTCTTGAGGGTGCACTTTCAAGGTGTAGCGTGGAGCTAGGGCATCTTGCAATTTTTGCATCTCAGGAATGCCACAGGGTGTGTCTTTGGGCAGTCCGGCTTGTTGTAACAGGAGTTCTGCTTCGTTTCGTTGTTTGGCTCGGTCGGAACGTTGAATAGTGTCCCAGGTTCTTTTCCATTCTACCGTGTCGTTCTTGTTGGCATAGGTTCGTCCCACCACGATGGCACGGGCTAAACACATCTGGTCATGAGGGTTGTTAATTCGGACGAGACTCTTTTTGGTGTTGCGAAGGTCGTCCACCAATAACATCTTTTTGCGTCCTGTCCCTTGAGGAGGAGAGACGTGGGTCATGTCCAGTGTGGCTTTACCATCGGTGATGTCAAACTGATCATTAGATTGTTGTACGTGTTGAATCTTGTCCATGACTTTGGAAGCAGTCAATTCTGCAGGGGTGCTAAACTCGATCCAAACAGGGGATTTCAAACCGTCGTGTTGTATGGAAAGTCTCAAGCGATCGTCTTCTTTGGGTTGACATTGTCGCTTGAGTGCAGTGAGCAAAGAATCCCACACCTCGGTGATGAACACTTCTGCTTTCTCTAACGGCACTTCAGCCTTGAAATCTTTAAACTTCACCGTGTATTTGTAAGCCGTGGTTCTAAATTTTCTAGAGGAGCGCTTTTCCGTCTCTCGAATGGAATAGTACTTTTCAGGGTTGACTAAGGGTGGTGAACTTGGTTTAGAGGGTTGGGATTCTGGTTCACTCATGTCCTCTTCAAAATCACTAGCATGAATTTGTGCCAAGATTTCAGCCCTGGTACGAGGCGATAGATCACGTTTCTGCCTCTTACTTTCTTCTTCTTTCTTCTCGAATGAATGGGATCGTTTCATCTTGAAAGCAAAAAGTCAAATGACTCAAGTTCAAACACCATAAACTACTTTATAGTCATAGCAGACCAGCGTATATAAAAGGGTGTGTGTCTTGTCCTTTCACTATTCATTTCACTCTCAAGCCGAGCACAACGATGGAAGAGACTAACCAGATGGAACGTTTCGTCAGAGCTTTGCGAGGGGTCATTAGAAAATTCTCTTCAGACCAGCCTACGGACTACTCTCCTTCCTTTAGAGATAAAAGTCAAGATACTTGCTATATCTGTCAGAAGAAAGGACATTGGTCTTCAGAGTGTCCAGACCGTCAAAAAAGAAAAAAAAACAGGGGATAAAAAAGACAAAAGTCAAGATACCTGTTATTATTGTCAAGAAAAAGGACATTGGTCTCCAGATTGCCCAAAAAAGAAACAAGAGGAGTCAGAAGAAAAGAGGAATTCTTCAGAAGAAGAGAGGGATTCTTCTGAGGAAGAAAGAAGACAGGTGAAGAAAAAGAAACAGGAGCAAAAAAGAAGAAGGGAAGAAAGCAAGGAGGAAGAAGAAGAGGAGAAGAGTGTGACGGTGAAGAAATTCAAAAAACAGAGAGACTAAACAAGGAGGAAAAAGGGATCAATGAACTTTTGATTAAAGTGTTGTGTTGTGAATTGTGAATTGGATTGTAAAAAATGGAGAAAAGAATAAATGAATGATATAAGGTAAGAGTCTTTGAGTTTTGATTTTAAAATAAGAAGCTACACTCACGCACTCATACACAGACACGTACTATAAGGGTAAAATGGGTGAGTTATTTTTTTTTTTGAGTTATTGGCAAATTGAAATTGTATTTCTTTTCGAGAAATGTGGGTGGCCCTGAAAAGGGCCTTTTTCTTTATGGTGTAGGGGTGAGTTTAAGCAATCAATTTTAACTGCCTTAAGCCTTTGCCACGGCCAAGGCCTACTTCTGGACTGCGTAATGATGATAATGATTGGGTTGAAATCACTAAGGGTGGTACGGTAGGCTTAGTCACAGGGTTGACATGTTTGGCTCGGGAAGGTCGTATTCTCTTCGGTCGTGATAAAGAAGTCTGATACATTTGTTTCAGACTTCTTAACTCCACTAAAATGTCCAACAGTACCGTGACCGTTTGATTTTCACCCTCTTGTTTCTTTGCTGCTACTTCTTCTTGCTGTTGTTTTTTTCTTACCTCTTCTTCTTGTTGCTGTTGCTGTAGGAGAAAAGCCTGTTCCGCTTCCTTTTGTCGTTGTATAAATTTCTCCAATTCTTCTTTCTGTCTCTGTCTAAAATTCTCCACTTGCGGTAATGAAGAAGGTAACGAAGGTTCCGGAACAAATTCTTGCGAGGAGAGAAAATCCACAAAATCCCAATTCACCTCTTCTGAAAGTAAGTCCGGGTTCCCTTGGGCGGTCTCCCCTGCTGGTGCACCCCACTGGATCGTTTTCTGAGTTTCCGTCATGTTGAATCACTATCGCATAGATTGACTGCACACAAGCGCTAGCGAATCTATATTGACTACGTGACGTCACAGACTGCTCTCTTCGGATTGGATGCGGACTGACTGAATTCTGTAACGCGTGTTCGGATTGGTGAATGAACTCAATCCGTTTCAATCCTTTCTGTCCCTATAAATAAGCGCCGTTCACTGCATTGATTCACCTATTCTCGGAGCCTCAACATGTGGACCGACGTTGAATCTTCAACCCTTGTGTCAACAATGATGTTCAGGACGGACATGCTCATGTATGTCCGATCCAAGTGGACCGTTGTCTACAGGACCAACAGCAGCCTGTGGATAAGAAGAGTCTATATAGAGAGACAAGGTTGCCTCAAGAGGACTCTGATGTATGGCCCTGCTGTAAGACGAAGTTTGAGGACAAGAAGATGTCGCAAATGCCCTTTATGTTAAGGGCATATTAACATAAACCAAAGGCCCTTTTCAGGGCCAGCCATATATCTCGAAAAGAGATAGTCTTTGAATTGCCTACCCCTTTTTTAAAAAAATTTTTTTAAAAAAAATCCCATGTTAAATTCCCTTTGTCCGTAGAGTGACCCACGATTTATCGCCATGTTAAATTTCCCTTGTCCGTAAAGTGACCCACGATTTATTCCCATGTTAAATTCCCCTTGTCCGTAAAGTGCCCCACGATTTTTCGCCATGTTAAATTTCCATTGTCCGTAAAGTGACCCAGGGGTCCCTGTAATGCTAATTCCCATTGTCCGTAAAGTGCCCCCTTTCACTACTAGCAGACAGCGAAATCTTTGGTACATGCTGCTTGCACAACTGATGCTAATTTCTTGACTCAGAGTTTCATTTGTCAGTAAGTCTTCCCCTCAGCCGTTTTTTGGTACAAAACCATCTCAGACAAATACGAGTACTTCCAAAATTAGAAAAACAAAACTTTTAGAAATCAAACATTTGATAAGACTGAAAAGAAATCCTTATATATTCCTACGAGTAAGCCATTTTTGAATGCTTCAGGTTGAAAGGTAAACAACAGAAATGAAAACAAAGTTGTTTTTTTACAAATGCTTCTTATTTCAAATATGTCAAGGACATGTTCTTATTTTGAAACCGATACATTTGATGGGTAAAATAAATCTCAGTTTGTTTGGAGCCTTAGGAAAAATTCATATCGAAAGGTTCTACAAGATGTGCTGTTGATTTTGCAAAGCATATTGCTATTAAAATACTAAGGAACACAGGAGTTTCTCAATTTCTTTTATTAGGTTGCCTTTGTGTGAGGATTCTTCTTCAAGTGAAAGTGTTCTAATTCAAGGAGTAGTGTGTGGCTTTGCTAATGTTGCTTTCCATTGTGTAAATTTTTCAACATGACTCAGGACTCTTCACTGTTGGAGTGGTGAATTCTTTACTAATAGAAGTTATTCGTTTATCACTAGCAATGATCTAGATGGAGATAAAGTTGTTCGTTAGTCCACTTGTAACTGACAAGCTTTGTTTGCATCAAACAGTTGATCCTATTGATGGTTATCCCCTTATTCGTATATTGTATTTGCAGGTACCAGAGCTATGATAAAAAGAACTCTTGAGAATGATGATGATCATGAAATAATTCCTTCATCTCACACATTTATTGGCCATTCTTTAAAGGAGGTCACGTTTGCCCTAATCCTATCCACATATGTTGATCACAGTGATCCTCTTTTTCCTAATGCTTCTCTTTAATCTAATCAGGGTGACAAATGATGATCACTCTTGGTCGAATAGGAACAAGACCCTGAGATCTCAAGTTTGTTTCAGAGAGCTATTAGAGCAAATCCATTCACACAACGACCAGTTTGATACCTGTGAAAAATGGGGTCCATGTGAGAAAAAGGAGACCACCCGAGGCACCTTTTGGTAACGAATGATCAGTAAACTATCTGATCGTCATTAGGAAGTCATGTCGAATGGAAGTTCATGCTATAACCCATGAATTTTCTTTGCGTGTTCATTTATGAGTCCGTAAGACTGATTACAAGATCTTGAATTATTTTTACTGGCCGCAAATTAAAAATGACGCTTCTCTATACTCCAGATCTTGTCACTGTTGTCAAATGGTAGGAAAACCCAAATCGGAAGACACCTAAGGCTCATCGGCATTCCATTCCTGCATTTGATGAACCATTGGGCGGAATAAATGTCGACTGTGTCGATCCCTTATATACTGCCAAGTCACGCAACCAATACGTGTTGGATATAGTGTGTGCATCCATAAAATTTCCAGAGGCAATTAGTTTGAGAAAAATTAAAACTAAACGATAGTAAAGACTGTAATTGACCTTTATACTCTCGTATACTTGCACAAATCCGTCCAGTCTGATCAAGATCAAACATTTTCTGTCTGGACTTTTAGACTATGTCTTTGATTTCAAATATAAGTTGTCAAAGGCTTGTGAGGTAGCAAGAACAAATTTTCACTCTCCTCGGTCGAAAATGAAATTTAGTATGACGGAAATAGAAAAGAAAGGAGTTTCCAGCTTGGTGATAAAATTTTGCACCCTTGCCCGTACCTGAAAATCCTCTTCCGACTAAGCAATATTGTCATTGTACTACGGAAAGAAAGAAAATAATTTAAATTATATTGTAACAAGCCAGGGGTCTTTACTTGACCGAGCAGTTGTCAAACCCTGGCGCGATTATTGCTAGAAGTCATAAGTTTACCCCAACTTTCCAAAGACTTCCATACAATTTCAGTGGTAAGTTAGTAAGCCCGCCGTGTCCATTCTGTACCTCAATTTTACTCTAATTAATGCAAGGCCACAAATAAAACAACCTGCCAAATATCTATCAACCGCACATCTGTATTGTTTCTCTTCATCAGGTTTCCGTACCGCCAGCCGTTCACGCCGTAGAAACTATACGAGTATCCCCTAACATTGGGAACTATTTTAACTCCGCCACTTTTAGCCAATCAATGTATGCTTTCCAGGCACATTTCGCCAATATAACTGCACAACATTTACCACCATGGCGACATAAACAGTATCTGCCGAGTCCCTTCTTATTTAGTCCATTGTCTAATTTACCTGTTTCCTACCGCAAATAAGGCCACTGCAGTCACACCACCAATGTACACCACTAGATTTTAATATATACTATCTTGCTCAGGGACGTTGATTCGGTTTTGGCCTGAATTCACTACTAGTGAACTATGGCATCATGGAAACTCACTAACACTTCACTCCGTGACGTTTGCTCCCAGTAATTGGCTAATTGTTAGCTGAGGATATTTCCATTGCGCCGAATTCCAATAATCACACAAGTACTCACACAAATCGAATAATTTCTTAAAACGGGGTGCTATAACCAAATGCGCATACTCCAACTTTATTACAATATTATTAAATCTCCTGGTAACATGAATAATTTTATCATCTAAACACGTTAAAGAAGTATGTTGGGAGCGATATCCCATTTAATTATTGCATCAGTTTAGTTGTATCTCTCCCTGGCTGTAGAAGAGTCAACAGTGTCTACATTAACAGATTCATTTTCATTTTCAAGAATAGGTTGCCGCATCCACCAAAAATTGGAAATGCCAAATATGTTACCAGAGTTTAGCGTTTAAAAGGATATAATCAATTTCCACTCACTGAAAAAGCAAAATAAATTTCTGCATTTGTAAGTCCAGATAGACTTTATCAGTGTGAAGTTATGCCAATTGGTATGAAAAGTTCGTCAACTTTCTAGTGTTGAATGAAATTGTTAATATTTGGTGTAGATAGTTATGATACGTACAACGATGACGATACCTGGAAAGATCACTTGGAAACATGGAAATTCTTCGATCGACTGAGTGACAATTAATTAAGATAAAAATGACTTTTCTAGTGCTTGTTTCACAATGTTTTGACATATTGTGGAACAAAGTCAAGTTAAATCTGTAGAAGTTGAGATAAGGGTTATTTCTGAATTCCCAGTGCCTATCAGTAAACAAAAATAAATAACTGTCACGTACCTCCTACGGTATTATTTCTAAACCCGGAGAAGGACGAACAATTTAAAATTTAGATAGTTCCGAGCCCCCAATCAGCAATGCCGACGGTCTAGGTGTATAAGGGGCTCAAGGTGAAATGTATAACAATTTAATAACTATCAACGTATTCAACTAGTTCCTCAACAATTTCTCAAATACTGCTTTCGACAAATACAACAGTGATATATTCCGTTGCCAGTTAATATCCTTATATGAAATTACCGTCTTATGAGAGTGTGTTTCCCTTCGGTGTTGATTCTGTTACTCATCTGTCCGCCTCACCAGTGCCCTCGACATCGTGCTCCCCTTGCACTTCTGGAGCTCTATTCCACGTTTCCTGCCGGTACTACGCCTTTCTGGTACTTCCGATACCCTCGACTCCGTGCTCTCCTTGCACATTCGGAACTCTCTTCCACGCTCCATTCTGGTACTACGCATCCAACCAACTTATTACGTCACGATATACCTTCCACGTAGTCTCAACGTGTCTTACTTCTTTCCGATTCTTGGGTGTCGCCTCTCGCTCTCACCCAGAAAGCTTCCTTCCTGTGAAATTAGAAGGGACGTGTGATCTAGTCTCATTGCTCTAATCTGAGGAGAATTAACCAAACTCTCAAAGACCTTTCATCAGAATAATGGCGAATAAATTATCAGGTCAACTTGCACTCACATCTAAATATTTCATACAAGTTTGGTTCTACAATGATAGTGCTATAACAAGAAAAATATTATCAACGACTTCTGTTACGTGCATACATATCCCTAATTGTTAACTTCTCGCTATAGTAAACTCTCATCATCAGCAACAATCCGACGCATTCCTTCCCTACGATTTATAACAATACATAAAAATACAAATACCAAATTATATGTTCACAAGTCCAACAATAAAATATTCTGCATAATATATATATATATATATATATATATATATATATATATATATATTATATATATATATATATACTAACAAAGCAGGTATAACTTCAACACAATTCACTAATAAATTCAACTATACATTACGATGCAACATAGGAAATTACAGATTCTAACGCTATTCTTGCATGTTAATAGTGTGCAAAACATTAAAGATTCCATTTCTAATGAATTAAAAGGTAGATAATAATGCATAAATCATACAACCCTAGTTGAAATGTGAGGCGAATTCGAGCGAAGATATGTTACCTCAGAAGCCTTTTGTTCCAAAGCCAAACTGGAATTTCACAAGAATTCCGTCTCGCCCTTTTACGAGTGAACAACGTATGCTCTCGGAGTACATATAAATGCCCTCAAGTTTGTTACGATCTTCTCCTTACGAGATTTACATCTGTACTACTTTTCCAAAATGAATGTAGCCGAAATAACGTTTTGATTGCGCTGACTCGAACGTATAATGTCTTTAGAAGTTAGCCGCGAACCGGCCGTTGCCTAACTTTTATACAACCCATATCAGTTTCTTTGTACAGAATCGGGTTTATAGTCGTATTAACATATCCAGATGCTTTCACTACGACGTACATCTAATATGTGTAGGCATAAACCTGAACACCATCAAAATATCCCCACTCCGTGACTACAAACTTTGCAATCTTTGCTACGTCTCTAGTATGGATAATTTAGTTCAAATTTCTTCATAATTGCTGAAACTCTGACCTAATTGTTGAGTAAGAAATTCACGTTTCATTGGTTTTACAAGTGTAAGGAGTTTTTGACAAATGAAAGGCAATACTTAAATGTCGACCAGTTCTTTCAGCTCCAAATTTCAATCAATTTTTTAAATGTCTGTCGATGAATGGGATGGAACAGTTGGTGGGGTGTATTGGTTCAGTAAGACAAAAACGGTGTATGCCATCCAATCTGCTATGTTTCCACAAAATAAACAAGCACCGGATACATTTTTCCACGATCGAGAGATAATGTTTGACTTTGATATTTGCCCTGCAACATTTAGAAGTGTTTGTTAGTTCATCTCCTTATGCTCTCATTCTATTCACTGATCAGAACCCCCTTCCTTTCATTAACAAAAATCAAAAACAAAAATCTGAGATGGTTCAGATTGAGTCTGATGCTGCAAGAAAAGAATGCTGATATTAGATAGAACACAGGAAAAGTAATTTGATTGCAGATGTACTCTCACTTAGATAGGAGTAATATATAGTTTCATTTCGCGTCAGTCATAATACGTGAAATAACGGGTTATTGGAAACGTCTTTCTATTTCCATATGATGAGAGGTGTTATGTATATTTAATTTATATTGTGTACTTTATGTTGGTCTGTGATTACGTGCTGTAGCTGGATGTTTTGCATCCTTGACACGTTTGTCATGATTATAAATTGCAAACAACATCTTTTTTAGAATTTGAGTAAAAAGGCTTAATCTTGTTTACGAGTTAGTGAAAAGGTAAACGATATGTAATCAATTCAGTATATATATATATATATATATATATATATATATATATATATATATATATATATATATATATATATATATATATACACACACACATACATGCATACATAGACTAACAGTTGGACGATAACCATCTGTCACAAGCCACCTTTGCATTATTGTTGTTACTATTACTTGTATTATATCTTGTTGGTCTGTATGTTATAGAGGTTTATATTCATACATGTTTGCTACCGTTAGAAATGTTGAAGACAAGGTAACATCCTATTATCAAGAAAAGCGATAAACATATCAAAGCCTATTTTCTATAACTAAACCTTGACAGTCTGTTCGTACAGGCTTTCTTATATGGAATGTCTGTTATGCATATGTCTGCTTATCTACTTTTATAAGCTTTTCGAGTCAGACGTATATCCCACTTTTCGCCTCATAACACGAGATTCTGCCATTGGATTTAATAATTTTTCAATAAGTTTGTCTCAGATACACGTGTACTGCAAATTTTATTTATGTGTTTCCGTTGTACCATCTATGAGATATCTCTACCTTGACTATTACTTCAATGAATTTCCGTTAAATATAAATTGAACTGAACAATGCATTTGGGGAAATGTCCTCTTTGATACATTTTCACGAATGTACCATTTTGGAAGTAACTGCATGTTACTCTTCAAGATTTTGGCATATTTTGACATAATGTATTATTCTCTTTCTTTTCGGAATGTTAAATTTGTATGATTTGCGAATCAGTCATGAAACTCATTGTTGTACAATCACACAGAAATCTCCATGTTCAATATTCAAAACCGGATATGACCAATGTCGAGTATTGCAGACTCAGGCTCAACATAGCACACATGTCGTTTGATTCATTTCTCTTTCAGGTCTTATAATGATAAAATGATAGAATGTTTTATATTAAAACATTTCTAAACATGCCGTAAGGGTCAATACATAGATTCTAGACCAATAAATACATATTCTTCGGAGAAAATTTGTTACTATCACACGATGAAAACTGTCTCTATATGTCTGCTCTTTATGCGAATGGAGCTATATTTCTGTAGGTAATGCTGCAACCACCATTCTCTATAATTCATGACAATAAATGTTTACAACATGACAACACTAGCAGATAAGCATTTATTTAGTAAACTCTACAATTTAAGGCCACACAACTCATTACATGAGCGGATGGTTAATATTAAAATATCAAATGATAACAAACTATACATTAGTTTGTGTCCTCTTTTATAGTTATGTGTAGTTTAGGTTGCTAAGGGTGCAGTTTGTATGCATTTCATTCTGCATTGTTGAGACTGTGCCATTTCCCTTCTTGAGGTCATACTGTCAAAGGACCCTGAGAGTAATTGTGGAATCGGCGTAAAGCATACCCTACAGGCAGCTTCTTTGCAGCATAGATACCTAAGTTTTTCATCTTGATTTTAGTTATCTTGGCTGTATTAAAGACAACAACATAATATTCATAATTCAGATGTAGATTAAAACACGTAATATAAATATTCTTTTTGAGCAATGATATATATGCATTTGCTCGTTATCTGCAAAAGAAAAATATTTCAATGGATCCATTCTGCAAGGAATTATTACCAGGTAGACATGAATGATTTCGGCATTTTACTTGTTTCAAGTCAAGTGTCATGATTTTCTCTGACGTCAAAAATGAGCCATGGGCCACTCGGATAAATACAGTTAATGTTATGCATAAAAGGTAACACAAAATATTAATGGTCATTATTGAATAACTGTACAGTAAATCAATAAATGTATTCTAGTTGTGGTCTCAATTAAATTGTCTGCCATGACGGTGTTCATTTGGGCGAGTATACACAGTCAAATTCAATTAGCAGTCATGTTCTTTTGGACTCAGAATTCGTTCCGTTTATTGAGATTGCAGTCCTTACAATAATTTTTTTCTATTGTATTATATATAGACTTCATTACATGGTGGACGTTACACAATATCAAATTTGTCGTTCTATATTCACTAGCAAAATACGTCATCTTTCTGAAATTCTATAATTTACATATTTCATTTCAGAGATTACTGTCCCAGAAATGTGATCAAACGGAGCAGTATTGCCTCCTTTTTTTCGCTTGAACTTGGTAAACTAAGCCATTGTTGTGAATCGTTTCCCGGAAGTGTCGGTTTTTTTCTTTTATTATTTTTGGCGACGAAGAGCACGTAAAGGGATATAATTTCAAGACGCACTTTCCGAAATGGGCCTTATAAGAAGCAAAATATTGGAATAGTCGTGCCATATTGAAGGTTACATGGTAAATTCGAAAGCCCTGACAAGTAATGGAATGGAAAAAAGAAAATATTTCAAGGATACAGAAAAGTTGAAACAGTTACAAATTCAAGCAAGTATTAGTTAATTATTCGAGTGTATTACGAATGCTATTATCGATTATTCATTGTCTTTGTTCTGCAAACAGAATGACCGGTGAAACAATGTAATGGATACTGACATAGTGGATATGCAATCTAAAAGTAAAATTGTTTCAATTTACTTGCTTAGTTTAGGAAACTTACTTGTATTGTTACAAAATGTAATGGGTATATATAACAAAACATGGCATAGTCAAAACACTTTTAACATTCGTGCGCATGTTCCATCCACAAGATGCCCTATGTTTCCATAAGTAGAGTAGGTCAGGTGATTCACATAAATACAGTTGGTGATTATACTGTTTTAATACGTAGGACTGTGAAAATCAATTTTGTATTGTACCGTTCATACATTTTGTTTATAAATAGTTTTTAGCCTTGTTAATATCACGTATATGCACACTGTCCAAATATCTCGATTGATAAATACTTATACGATGCTGGTTATGAGATTGGTTCGTCGAACCAGTCCACAATCCCGTACAATCCAGTCTGCAAATTTGAGTAAGCTGATTACGTAATCATAGTTTCATTTTTGATTCACCATACATGACTCATACAAGTATACATTTTACTATGAAAGCATTACAGTATCAACTGAGTCTGATTTCGTAGCAGTTTTATACTAAAGTGGAGATGGCTTGACGGTTTTGGCCTCAATTCGTGAGATCATCGAGTTATCAATATAAAATAATATTATATTAAAATATTTAAGAAAAGACCAAAATCAACCAAATCTAAAAAAAATTCTGATACTTCTTTCCAGGAAATTTCAGCATGACTTCAACAGTCATCATCGACGAAAGCATCAACTGTGTCTATATTATATGTCTTGTTTACAGGTGTTCTAGCAGCATATATCGGATGTTTCTTTGATGCTGTTAAGATATCAGGAAAAGTGTTTTCCAGTTTGGATGATATTTTCACTCCATCTTCGCTGCCAACTTCGATTAATATTCATCTTCTTCGAATAAGAGATTGAGTAATCGGTAAATGAACCAGTCAGGTCTTTTCTTGGATGTTTCGATGTGATCTGTGACGACCCACTGCGACAACAGAGGCGTTTAATAACGGTGGGAACTGGCTCTCGTCTGTGGAACAGATGAACGCTGACGGCGGTCAAGGAAGTCTCTAATGCACAGATGAATATAATGTCCATAAAAGGATTTCTATTGGAAAGATAATATTTGCATTACTGAAAGTAATTAACAAAGAATACTATCTTCTTATGCAATCTTTTGCTACCTCTAAGGTAACTATGAACATCTTAACGTCCATTGTCTATTTGAGGGATGAATCATCATGAAATAACTAAAAATTCGACATCAGCTACAAAGTAGTGTATAGTAAACAACCTAGGTTTGTTGAAAGTAAAAGATTGGATATATTAGTCCTATTACTATTTTGTTTCAAGGATCCCGTTCTTGATGCTCGTTAGTCCTTATTGGTCACGCTGAAATTGGTTACTTCAAAAATCATTTCTTTTAGCAAACCTACGAATCTGCATAGATATTAACTTCTAACGACATCAGCCTTGTATTTATAAGTAATAATTATTTCCTTTCACTACCACGAGTCACTGGGCAGAAGTAAGGTTATTAAGATGGAGAGGATTAAAATCATTATTACCCTGATCATCACAGACTTCGGACCTCAATATTTTTGAAAATATATGGCAAAGTATTAAATCCAATCTTGAAAAGGACTACATGAAATCAAGTCTAGATCTAATCGTACTCATGTTGTTCTACGTTTTGGACCGTCTCAAACAATGTTTAACTCGAGACATTTTATATATGTAATGATTAGTTCCCTTTCAGTACCAAGATGCATTGGGCAGATGTAAGGTCATTAAGATGGTCAGGATTGTAATCATGTAAAAAAGACTTCGGCATCAGGGACTGGGTCAAAATGCCAACAGTTATGTGTCACGAGGCCATGGAGGCACCGGTCTCATATTTAGATAATTTAGAGTACTTTACGACAGACATGCAATAAATCTTCTGACTGACAAATCATGATAGGTATGGGATGAAATAGCCTTGGAGAGTATTTAATAAAAATGGTTTTAGCCGTGCTGAGGATTCACAGGGGCCTTTGTGAAGGGTAATAACATATTTTGAATCATGTTGTCACAATTAATAAATTATATTTTAGTACGGTATAATTTTCTTGTGATGTACCTCTATATTAAGAAATATTTCAAATCAGGATGCCATTCCCTTGCCCTCCAAAGTTTGTCAACCCGACTTCTTGCAAGTTTAAGGTTGAATATATATATATATATATATATATATATATATATATATATATATATATATATATATATATATATATATATATATATATATATATCTGGGGAAACACCCTACAATCATTCCCAATCAGTGATTGCCTTTCTTCAAACTGATTTCAATCTGATAAGCAGACAGTTCCATATAAGTATGTATTTTATGATGAAACGTCACCGACTTCCTGCTAGTTCAAGCTTATTTTTTATCTATATATTTATTGTGATAATTAGCAATGTTATACTATGCATTATCACTGTGCTAGCTGCTAGCAAATATGAAATGCTTACGAGTTAACGACAATGAATACAGATTTCCAAAACTTTGGCATTCTAGTCATCAGTACGGGGTATTAAGAGACATTCCACGAAAGTCTCGGATCATTCCAGGATTTTATGATAATATACATAAAAGAGAAATTAGTATTCACAGAAGAAAGGTGAACCCAATTATATTACTCCAATTTATCTTTACGATGATGCAGCTATTTAAGAACCATTTCCGCAGCTCAAACAATCGCTGCTATAATTTATATTAATAGTTTTCTACTGATATTTGCGCTGAAGATCTTATGGCGTGGTTTATCGTCCGTTGCCCGCCCACGTAGTCTTCTGGCTCGTACTAGATTAGAATGGTGCCTCTCTGACATCCAATATGGTCGCCAAAGCAAGCCCCCTTAAAAATTTTTTTATCGCCACCCCTCCTATTAAATGGATGATCATATCGACATCAAGCTGTCACCAAAAGACTTCTTTTTTATATATATTTGGTTTTACGTGAAAATAATGCAGATCCAGCGTCTAATATTACGGTCGCAGCGTACATCTTGAAAATCTTGTTATTATATACTCATTTTGTTCTCCGTTAACTTTACATTGTCAGAATCGTGCAATATTACCCGATACTGAACTCGCGTGCAAATGCACATATTGCATTCACGTGCTTAAAGGAACGACTTTCTATTGTAAACAAACAATGGACGTAGATGCCAGCATTTTTGATTTGTTAACAAATCATGTGCACTCGTGTAGTAGGCGCTTTACGTTGTGGTTGTTTAAATTTGTTTCTGAATCAAGTAAAGCAAATGTTTCGTGGACTGCCACATTCCAGCTGCTTCGGCACATTCCGAGTTAACGTTTTTGATAAAAAGTTTCCGATTTAGGTTAGCAATACAACAGACGCATGAAAGGGTTCTTACAAATAACATACAAGTGACAAGCCATATACGCTCTTCTTTAGCTAGTGATAAGAATGGCAAAAAAATATACTTACAGTTTTGCATCCTGAATTTCCTCAAAATGTACTTTCTTAGTTCTGCAAATCAGAATTACATGAGCCATGTCATAGGTTCTCAATCTTGATTACACATTTCGAAATTGTACTGTAATTTCGAATAGAAGTGCATTTACATCCTCTTTACTGAACTCAAAATAAAATAAGCATAAAATTCCATAGCGTCTTTTTGATAATTGCAATTGAAAGACTTCATATTTTTCCCACATTCCACATTATGATTTTGATACATTCAATGACAAAAACAGAAATACAATTGCAGATGTCAACACGCTTCTCCCGTGCTTCTTCAATCCCATGTATTTCATGCGGAATTGTCAAATATAAATCCCGTCCATAAGCACGATATTTCGTAGAATCGAAACAAATACCAAAATCTACTCATTCCAGATCAAATGGAAAAGTTGCTTCAATGCGCATTCATTCACAATATGACTCCAAATTTCAATTTTAGTTAGACACGCCATTTTCTTTCGAAAGTTATGTCGAGCGCACGACTAAGTTCAAATTTATCTGGGCGGAGTTATGTGCGCAGTAATAATGTTGTTGTTGTGCAATGATGAGTCTGCACATGTGTATTTAATTTGGAATACGGCATACAATTAGTTACTTTGTTTTTTGTAGTGTATTTTGTTAATATAATTAAGCATTAGGTAGAATAAAAAATGAGCATGTAATATAAAGGTTACTTCATTTGTATGGGAAAATATTAACTCGTTTTGTCGGATGGATATACTTCACTCCCAAGGTCGTGCAGTATTTTCATTCGAAAAACTTGTTCATATTTTTCCATACAAATGCAGTAATCTATAATTTTCGCTTCTCATCCTGAAAGAAAATTCACACTGGAATGCAGCTTTTACGAAGAAACTTGTCATGATATTTTAGAGGCAATCGTGAAAATCCTATCATCGCTACATCATCTAGACAGCTGAGTACATTAACATTGAGCTTTCGTCGGGAGAATTTCATCGAATCTACTTCGTGCTAAATCGAAGTTTTGGGCATCTGATATCTAATATAGCCCCAATGGCAGCCATCTTGACAATGTTGTTATTGTTACACCTCCTAAATGCAGAGTCCTGTCAACGTGAGGTTTTCACGAGAAGACTTCCAATATTACATTAACATTAAGTCTGAATCAATAGCAGTGAATCGAACTTGATTGAATTGAATTGATTCCAATTGTTGTATTACATTTGTAATTTTAGTCTACTTTAATAATAAAGAAATATAAATTCATTGACTTGTCTATTTATGACTATCTTTTAGGTTCTTGATGTGATTTAGCATATTTTTAATTATAACTAAATCAAGACAATAATGTTTTAATTTAGTGGAGATCTGTAACGATGGACGCAATGACTGCTGAGAGCTATCTGCCAACCTACAAAATTCGTTCCCATTTATACCTTTCAGAAAATAGTCAAGGGACGTAATTCTGACCAATCATTGCATGTCCGCGACACCGAACAGTTCGGAATGTGCCGAATATATATTGTACAACCAGTTACACAAACTGAGGGTTATCATACAATTTAATTGGCATTCACTTGTCCGTTTAGATAGTAGCAAATATATAAGCATTTTGTATTATCTCTTTTCCGTTAAACATCAAAGCCTCTGAAGTCATAGCCAAGTCACCTAGGTATGGGTAAAGAGTTAACAAGTACCAGTGAACGATGACATCATTAAAATGCACTGATAAGCATATAAGTTAGGAATCCAATAATAAAAGTTCAGAACATATTTATACTTGTATACAAAAAAATTTAATCAATTACAATGAATAAGTGATTTTTTTTTAATTTTGAAAATTGACACATTTGGTGTTTGGAGACGGTCATGTTATCTAGAGTCTGTTGTCATGACTGCATATGTATAGTATAGTCTGGGATGATAAAGTGATCTTGTTTAGTGGTATTTAAATGCTGATTTGAATGGGAGTTTTGGTGTGAAGATTTTTGAAAAATGTGTTAGTATTTAACGGTGTACAATATCGAACTTGATGACAGTGCAGTTGCTCCACATGACGGACGATGATACCCAGGGTCGTAGAGAGCGATCACGGACCTGGGGTAAGAAACACCCGGACCTCTCATAGTTTTTGTTCAAACGAATATACCTCCGGTTGCCACCCACCTCTTGTCGGCTCTGATCATACCTAACACATAGCATGAACAATTACATACATATTTCGGGGTGAGTTACGATGTCTACATTTCCAATCACACTGCATTGTTCAAATTCACTCTTTCAGCAGTATATGATTAATAATAATAATAATAATAATAATAATAATAATAATAATAATAATAATGAGGACTTTGTATAGCGCCTAATCTTTAGAAGCTCTAAGTGCTTTACAACATTAGACAACACATATAACATAAAAAACATATAATGATATGATTACAAAAACAAATACCATAAAATTAGAAAACATAAAAAACATGCTGAAAATATTTAAAGTAGGAAACATTATTAGGTCTTTAAATTTGTTCTTGCAGGCGAAATAAGTGAATTTTAAGAGCACTCTTGAATGGGAGCACAGTGTCTTTGTGTGTAAATTCAGTGGACAATTCATTCATTGTTGCTGGGCCCTGGTATGCAAAAGAGAACGCTGTCCATATGACTTTGTTTTCATAGTGGGAATAATGAGTATAAGATTGTTAGAAAAGGAGCGTAAGTATCTTGCTGGTGTGTACACATGGGTGAGGTCGGATAGGTATGTTGGACTGGAGTCCGTCAGTGAAACGTAGCACAGAGAACAAATTTTGTGTTTCATTCTGAATCGAACGGATAGGCAGTGTAGGGTACAGAGCAGCGGGAAGGTGAGCTCTGATCATGGTACTCTAAGTATGATCCGAGCAGCTGTGTTTTGAACTTTTTGAAGTTTCTGGAGCAGATATTGAGATGAACCAGACAGAATTGAGTTACAATAGTCCAGTCTTGAAAATACTAATGAACATACAAGTGTTTCAGCGGCATCAATTGAAAGATATTTGCGAATGGAGCTGATGCGTCTCAGCTCAAGATATGCAGCCTTGCATATGTTCATGACATGTTGGTGCAAGGTGAGAGTACTGTCCAGAGTAACACCTAGGTTTCGTACTGATTGTGTGAATTTAATGTTGGTGTTGCTGATATTTATTGTTTGAGGTAAAGGATGTTAATGAGAAAGTCTTTGAGTTGTGATCATAATGGCCTCAGTTTTATCATCATTCATCTGCAGCTTGTTACATGTCATCCATGATTTCACATCAGAAATGCACCTCTCTACACCTTGGAAGGTAGCATCAACTTCAGCTGGGTGGCTAGATTTGTGTATTTGGGTATCATCAGCGTACAATTGGTGAGACACTGGATGATGATATATGACACCTGAGAGTGGCTGAGTGTATAGAATGAAGAGAACAGGTCCAACAAGAGACCCCTGTGGACCACCACAACATAGATTAACTGGGCTGGAGTTTATTCCATTTGCGGACACAATTTGTGTCCTGTTGACCATGTAGGACTTGAACCACAGTAAGGCTGTATCATGAATGCAAAGTGAAATAATATATCGTGCTCCATTGTGTCAAATGCTGCAGACAAATCAAGGAGGGTGAGGACTGTAATCTTTCCCCTATCCAAAGCAGAGAGAATGTCATTAACTACTTTTAGAAGAATAGTTTCAGTACTGTGGCAAGGGCGATATGCAGATTGTACATTGTTAAAGAGACTGTTTGAAGTCAGATGAGATACCAGCTGGGATAGAACAACCTTTTCTAAGATTTTTGATATGAATGGGAGATTAGAAACTGTGCGGTAGTCCTTTAAATCGTTATGGTCTAGTGTTGGTTTCTTAAGCAGATGCTTTACAATGGCAGTTTTGAAAAATGATGGGAATTCCCCGGATGAGAGAGAGGTATTAATAACATCGGTTAGTGAAGGCAATACTGGATCTAAGCACTCAAACAGCAGTGATGTTGGAATTGGATCAAGTTCACATGACTTTGTTGCACTCTTCATCAGGATTGTACGTACGAAATCCATAGAGACAGGTTCAAATGATGCTAATGATTGCTGCTCAAATTCTGTATCCCAACTGTATGGTGACGACGAGTCAATTGAAATTGTGGTGTCAAGCTTATCTCTAATGGTTTGTACTTTGTCACGGAAGAAATTTGCAAACATGTCTGGAAGGTCGACTGGAGAGGGTAGTTGGAAGTGGTGTACATTTGTTCCTTGATATTAGCTTGTTAGTAATCTCGAAGAGCTCTTTGCAGCTGGAACTTTCCATGATCTTAATAGTGTAGTGGGTTGATTTCGCTGCATGGACTATATTTGTGACATTCTTCTTAGCGGATTTATAGATTTACTTATGAATAGTGAGTCTGATGGAAAGCCAAAGCCCCTCAGCTTTACGCCGGTCTCTTTTAGCAGTGCGAAGTTGGTCTCTAACACTGCTAGACCAAGGAGAGCACTTTTGAATTGATAGTCTGCGCTTGGTAGCATTGGCATGTTTGTCGAGCAATGAACGCAGGCAGTTATAAAGTTGTTCTGCTATAGGAGGTAAGCAAGTTGTTAAGTTTGCTTGGATGTTAGGCATTAGTTTGATTCTATTTATCATACGGAGGTTTCTCTTAGTAGCAGATAAAGGTGGAGGGTTAGGGACTGATACGTCAAGATGGCATATAATGCAGAGGTGGTCTGATGCAAGTTCGTGGGATACCAGGGAGGACCGTAGAATGTTATCATCAGGTCTATGAGGAATCCTGTCTAAAATGTGACCATGTTTATGGGTGGGTTGGTTCACTGACTGTTTGAGGTTGAAAACATTAATGGAATCTTGGAGTTTTGATGTGTTTGGGTTTCCGGGACAGTCAAAGTGAAAGTTGAAATCTCCAAGAATAATCGGGTTGCCACCTATCGAATCTCCATACTCCAGGAGACTCAGAAACTACTCCAAAAAGAGAGATTCAGTCAGCTTGGTTTTTGTACTAGGAGGAGGGCGTTATAGGCAGAATAAATGGACTGACCTTTGCTCCAGTGTGAGTGTGGTTTGGACTAATTCAAACGATGTGTGGTCGAAATTGAATGTTGTGGTGTGGTTGATACGTTTGATCATGGAGTTCTTTGTGATGACAGCAATTCCACCTCCCCGAGAGTTACGGGGGAACGACTTGATGGAGTAACCAGTGGGTGTTAGATCCGTGCACTTGGGCTCATCGCCTTTTGTTTTTAGCCATGACATTACTGGTATGTTTTATTTACATTATGAGAAAATCCACCCTCCCCACCCATCATAATAAAGTTTTAGAACCTCCATGTCTATTACAGTATAAAGTCATATTGCAGTCGTTTTGCATCAGCAACAGGGCAAAAGTACATGCATAAAATAACGTCACCATCAGTTTTGAAGAAAAGCTTCGGCTTCATTGTATTTAAAATTGTATTCATTTACAGAATACCAGATTCACTGCCTCCGTGCTGGAGTTGAGGGCACAGTCATCTGCAAACAGTAGGTCACGAATGTTCTCAACTTGGACTTTGGTTTTGGCTTGGAGCCTTCTCAGGTTGAACAACTTCCCATCCAGACGGTATCGGAAACCTACTCCAACATCGCTGTCCTTGAAGCATACATCAACTTTGCGGAGAACATGAGGCTGAAGAGAGTGGGGGCTAAGACGCATCCTTGTTTCACACCATTTGTAACTGCAAAGGGTTTGGAATAGTTACCCTGGTCCTGGACTCTGGCAAGCATGTCATCACGAAACTGTCTCACCATTTCAATGAAGAATTCTGGACATCCAAATTTGGCCATGATCTTCCAAAGGCCTTCGCGGCTGATAATGTCGAATGTCAGGTCCACCAAGGTGGTGCATAGCGGGATATTTTGTTCAAGGTATTTTTCTTGCAACTGCCTGGCAGCAAAGATCACGTCGATGATGCCTCTGTCCTTTCTGAAGCCACACTTGCTTTCTGGCAGTAGGCCATGATCAAGGTGTTCTGTGAGTCTGTTCAGCAACAGCCTGGCTAGGACCTTGCCAGCGAGGCAGAGTATAGAGATTCCTCAATGGTTGTCGCAGGATTGGCGATTGCTTTTGCGTTTGTAAAGGTGGATGATAGATGCAGCTTGAATTCTAGGGGTATGCGTTTCATCTTCCACATGGCACAGAACATCTCTGTTAGTCTTCCCACTAACTTAGGCCCACCAGACTAGTAGATCTCAGCTGGGATGGAGTCTGCTCCTGGAGCTTTTCCACTAGACAGGAGCTCAATGGCCTTATGAGTTTCCAGCACTGTTGGAGGGTCAGCCAACCTATCGTTGATCTCCTCCTGTGGTCGACGGTTGATCGCTTCATCGTTGATGGAAAAGGGTCTGTTGAGGATACCGTCAAAGTGTTCCGCCCAGCGATTCAGTATCTTCTCCTTCTCGGTTATGAGAGTGCTGCCATCGGAGTTCAAGAGTGGGGCTGTGCCTGATGTTACTGGGCCATAAAATATCACAAAGAGCACTATAGAAATTCTTCATGTCGTGTCTGTCGGCGAAGGACTGGATGTCATCAGCCTTTCGGCTCTGCCATGTGTCCTGCATCTCGTGTAGTTTCTTCTGCACAGCTTGGCGGACGCTGCTGAAGGCATCTTTCTTTGCAGTGGACTTGGGGTCGATGTTGTATGCACGATGGAGACAATGTTTCTCCTCCAGCAGGGACTGCATTTCTTCACACTTCTCGTCAAACCAGTCTTGGTGCTTTCGCGCAGTGACTCCTAGGGCTTCAGATGCAGTGGAGTACACCAGATGTTTGAAGGCCATCCAGCATTTCTCTACGTCGTTGGTATTAGAGTCTGTGGTTTCTAGCTGGATTGTCAGAGCTTCAGACAGAGCTTGCTCATTGTTGCAGACTTTCACCCTGTGGGCGTCTGGGAGATTGAATTTTAAGATGTATCTTGGAAATCAGTAACCTGTGGTCTGTCCAGCAGTCAGAATCACACATGGCCTTGGTCACACGGACATCCTGCCTGTCATTCCTACGAACTAAGATGTAGTCGATCTGATGCCAATGCTTAGACCGTGGGTGCATCCAAGTTGTTTTATTGCGATTAGGCAGACGGAAGATGGTATTTGTGACCAGGAGATCAAATGTTGCGCACATTCTCAAGAGTAGATGTCCATTACTGTTGCAGTTGCCAATTCCATGTCTACCAATAACTCCCTTCCACGAGATGTGTTCCGCGCCAACTCTGGCATTAAAATCACCAAGAATGATCAGCTTGTCTGACTTTGGTACCGAAGCAGTCAGAGTTTCCAGATCCTGGTAGAACTTGTTTTTGGCTTCCTCCGAGTAGGTCATGGTTAGTGCATAAGCACTAATGAGTGTGGCTTGCTTTTTTCCATGTAAGGGTAGCTTCAGCATTATAAGCCGGACATTAATTCCCTTTGGTAAGATGGAGAGCTTATTCACCAAACTCGACTTGACAGGGAATCCAACTCCAGACTACCGATGTTCATCGGTACCACGTCCACTCCAGAGAAAGGTGTAACCAGCTCCAACTTCAGTCAGTTGGCCCTCGTCGGCCAAGCGAGTTTCACTTAGAGTTGCTATCTCTATCTTGTAGCGAGCAAGTTCTCTTGCAATCAGGGCAGTTTTTCTCTCTAGTCTGTCAGCCTCTGCACGATCCAATTGAGTACGTATGTTCCACGCACCAAGAGTGAGTGGAACCCTTTGGGTTTTCTTTAAGTTTAGACCGCAAGAATGGGATTCCCTCCAGCCGCGGTAAGCTGGTCGGGGTAGATGAAGCAGGCTTTTATTAGGGCACCTTTTCTAGCCCTTTCCTCAGGCTATGGAGGTACGCAGCGCTATCCTGAAGACGTCTGCTTAGTCGCTCAGACGGCTGCCGACATCCATTTCTGCTTCAGATCAATGGAAGACAATCATATGACCTGAGCCGCCTGCGTGCAGGTCCGCCACTGCAGCTGCCAGTGCATCGACACCTGCCGCGTCGCAGCTCGCCCATCGCCGCAGGACTTGGGCACGGGTGATGACATAAATGACTTGCGCTTGAGTTGGATTAAAGTGAGGAAGAGTTGCGATGCGTCAGCCTCACTCTCTCGCCCAGGCTCCACTTTGTCCAGTTGCAAGACGTAGTCAAGACGGCTGGAATGGAGACTGATGCAGTGGATGACCAGGTGTCCTACGTGTCTTGCCGTGCTCTTTGCGCTCCACATCGCTTTGCTGGGTCCGCCTTTCTGCCAGTTGACCAACTGGTGGCTCCTCCGCGCAGTCCGCATGATCCAGTCTTCACATGCACTGGGTGACAATCCCTGACTCACCGGGGGTCTGAAACCCATCGGTTACCCTCAACCTGGTTTGGCCGGCCAGTCGAAGCCGTTGCCCGTGGTGTGGCCGCTTCTTGGAGCCACAGGTGAGTTGAGCGCCAAGTGGAGACCAAAGGTGGTCTAGCTACCCCCAAAGGAGTACGACTGCTACCCCCACCAGAGGTACTACTCCTCCATGAGCAACCCTTACTCCACTAATTAAGAGGTTAGTGTTAGGACTAGTTGGCCTGGTGTCAGGATAATATGACTGGGTGGGACATGACGCGGCATGATGCCCCAGTGCTAGACATCACTATATACTTCCACACTGCAGACATTGTAGCGATATGACAAAAACTGTTAAACACCTGAATCACAAACACACACACACACACGCACACACACACACACACACACACACACACACACACACACACACACTAATCAACAGTAAGGAGACTTTTTACCTTTGTCAAGGAACGAAAACAAGTCGAGGAAATACATCGCTTCTCTGTATACAGTAGAACCTTATCTTGAAAGACCACCGCTTTTACCCCAAAATATGGTCTCTCAGCACAGGTGGTCTCTCATAACAGGTCACAATGCTATGTAATCACTAAATTTGTGCATTGAGAATGTGGTTTCTCAAGACAGGTGGTTTCAAATAGAAGTAATTTTTCAAGACAGATTTTAATGTATAGTGTTTTTACCCTTTTAAAGTCGCATGAACCCTCCAATATTATTGTTTGAAAATCTCTTAATGTCATCAGTTTTAACACATTAGGTAATCCTAATGAAAATCATTGAATCTCTTCTCAAAGACGTTAAGAACAAACCGACATGTTTTTTAGTCAAGAAAACAAAAAAAAAAAAAAAAAAAAAACAACAAGACAAATAGAAAGCCGGGATCATCAACAGTTCTAAATCACTTAGTCTTAGAATTTCCTAATTACCTTATCTAATTTTAGACATGTATGAAAAATCTAAATATAAAGAGCCGGCACGTTCACAACGAAAATATTTCAAGTTTGAGATGCAGAGAAGCTAATAAATCCTGGAATCACGAAAGATTAATGGAAATCAACATCACAACACTATACAGATTGTATTAAAATAAAAACCAACAAATATATTTACACCAATAGGAACTGCTGAGGGAGGATTCGTGTTCAAGAAGGAACGACTGGAATCGGTAGGTGAAAGTCTGACTCCTCTGTTACTGATGATCCTTAGCTTTCGGTCAATGTTTCAGTCGTGTACTGTGATTGTATATACAATACAGCGAACTTCTAGGTGTTTCTCTGTTAAACATGCTTTTATTTAAATACATGTATTCTGAAATTACCTGAACATTTACTTACATATTAAAGAAGAGCAACAATGATACTTTGATTAAAAGTAGGTGTTAACATTGGCACTATTTAATATCATTTTGTTTAACAAGCCATCACTAGTAATAGTCATTTTGTATTCTTTCCCACGAACAATAACAACAAAATGAAATATGTACACGCTGTGCTAAACAGGCCATTATAAAGGTTTGATAATTATACGTGCAGAACAACCGCAAGATTCAGCCTACGTAGAACATGCTCGATGGTCACCGAATTGTCATTACTTACCTTTAGTGGGACCGAGACATTGAAGTAACTTACCATGTCGTTGACGAAGAAGAAACCAGATTGGTTAGGAGTCAAATGTTGGACATCACCGAGACCAGTATTTAAACTTCATTTCAAAAACGATATTGAATCATTACCTAAAGAACTGCAAGAGAAGATTTACAAAGAAGTTTGGCAGGGGTTTGCCAGAGTGAAATCTCAATGGGTGACTGTAGAACTTTTGTGCCGAGAAAATTCACAAGAGGAAAGTGAAAAAAGTCAACCAGTGTGTTAGATTTATTTGGGTCAAGTGTGTATTCGTCCTATTGTATTACTCTAGACCGTTTACATCAAAAGAGTTCAGTGACATTCTTGGACGTTACCCTGAATGGCAGTGGCCAGAAATCACTCACTATGTGGATTACTTTTGCTCTAGGAGAAGATTGTGAATTGTACGGACTGACCTATTCATGGATACCTTGCTAGAGAACATTCGTGCTTTACCTGTGGAGTTGAGAGAACGCATTTACCGAGAGCTGGTCAAAATACAAGTCAAACGTAAAGAACAGTTGCATCCGTTACGTCACCAGATCTTTAACCACTGGTACCTGAATGGTATAAGAGAACTGATTCGTCAGAAATTGTTTCAGTGGTCAGACCTTGTTCAATACTTCCATGACCCCGATGATCCACGTGTTGATTATTTTGGTTACTTCGAGATTCACCTACAGCAATACATTGAGGAAGACAAGGTAAAGGATTACCGACATATTTTACGTGGAATCTACTTAGTGGAAGAGGAAACTTCTAAACGATCTCTGACGTTTCGGTTACAGTATGCAACATTTAAATTCCCCACTGGAAAACGAAGATCTCTGGCTAGAAAGTACGTATATTCTTTTCGAAACAAAGAGACTATAAAAACTGGCTGCCATGCCACGACTTTTATCACATGTAATCCAACAGATTCCGTGGAAGGAACTCAATGACCATATTCAATTCGTGGATAATTACCATCGATTATTACAAGAACTGTATCCATTCAATTTGGGTCGACAAGTGGTGTGTGTTTTAGTGACTTGTTTTCTGGGATTTCGTTTACCAGCCGATTCTTTGTGGACTCTTTACGATCAGTATTTACCACCCCATTCAACATGAAAGTGGTGCCTTTAAATGTTCACGAGAGACTCCTTTTGCTCAAAGCCTTACGTTTTCATCTGGATACTTCTCGACCTCTACGGGAAAAAAAGATTCGTCAACTTTTAGCTACCCAAGACGTGTATGACGATGTGTGTGTAGCTTGTGACTTGCACCCCCATTGGACAGATGTCCGTGACTGGAAAAAATGGGATTTTGAGGCTTGGACCCAAGAAGTGGCCCAGTATGCTCGGGAGTTGTGATCCTTCCTTTCAACCTCCAAAGAAAAAAGTTACTTTTCAACCTGTGTTAGTGACGGTGCCAGAAGAACCCGTCACCCAGGACAGGACTGTCGTGGACAGGCCTGAAAGACCCACTATAGAACTGGTCAGAACTTTACCCAAAACATGTTGTACAGACACTTGTTTTTATTCCACTTTGATGGTTATCATGTGCCTTTTATCGTTGTACTTAAGCCTTTGGCTTTTATGCATTTTTGTCTTTCGTATTCATGTTTAAAACATTCAATAAACGTGTTCTGAAAAAAAGTATATAAACTCTCGTCTTGTTTGTTTTCGTGTCACAAGTGACATTCCTAACACTATGGCTACCTCTGCTGTCTCTGCTCCCTCTTCCTCTACTGTCAAAGTCATCGACGAACACTTAGATCGTGCCAGTTGGGAGGCTTTGTATCTTCGCCATTCCTTTAACATGCTCATTGCTGGACCATACGGTTCAGGCAAAGCCGAATTCGTCAAACGTTTGATCGAACATAAACATCATTTGATCGATCGGCCACCTCAGCGGATCGTGTGGTGTTACAAAGAGTGGCAATCGGCGTACAGCCTCTTGCGAGAAAGTCAAGGCGATTCCATTGTGTTTGTGGAAGGCATTCCTAAAGAAGACGACGCCATCGTCTCTGACTCCCGTCAAACAAATTTGGTCATTTTTGACGACATGTTAGGAGAAGACGAAGAAGAAATTAAACTGTGGTTCACGCGCAAAGGGCATCACCGTAATGCCAGTGTCGTTTACATCACCCAAAATTTGTTTCAACAAAGTAAAGCCCATCGCACCATCAGTCTCAATGCGCATTACGTGGTCTTGTTTAAAAGCCCTCGAGATAAATCGCAAGTGCAAGTCTTAGCCAAACAGTTAGGAACGCCTTGGCTGACTCAGGCGTACGACGATGCCACTCAAATGCCACACGCCTATTTACTCGTCGATTTGAAACCTACGACCCCCGATGATTTGCGATTTCGTACCCACTTGTTTCACCACTGGTGCCAAGACGGAGGGCCTGTCCTGTATACGTCTCCGTCCTTGACTTAATTTCACTCCACAACAAAATCTATAAAAATCTCAGACCCTTTTCGTCTGTCTCACACACATTTTGAACATGACGTCCCTTCAGTCGCATCTTCCCGTCAAATTGATTCGTGCCTTGTATGGCATCAGTCGAGAAAAAAATCCACAAATACGAGCTCGTGTCTTAGAAGCTAGTCTCAAAGAAGTCTTACGATGGTTCACGGTGACGGCACGTCAATTACTCCAAGGAATCATTCAGATTCCTCATCAAACCAAACGCTTTTTTGATCGAAACAAAGTCGCTTTGACCCAACTGGCCGATTCCCGCATCGACACTCAAACCAAAAAACAAATCATTTTGAAACCTGGAGGGAGCGGTACTCTAGGAGGGGTCGTTATTCGCTCTCTCTTAAGATGGGATCCTAATGCCCCCAAACTTCTCCCCAAGAAAAAAGTCAAACGACGAAGCTCCAAGAAGAAGAAAAAGACCAGGTCCCCAAGGAGAACGTCTCCAGTGGTGGGACCCTACTCTTACCAGACACTACCCCGGAAAAAGAAAAGAAGCCCCCAGAAAAAGAAACAGAGAAAAAGTCCCCAGAAAAAGAAAAGTCCACAGAAAAAAACTAGTCGCAAGAGACTCACTTCGGCCAGGACGCAACCTTACACTCGCAAATCACGACCTACCACGGCAGTGACTGCGTCTCCGGCAGCCTCACGTTCATCCACTTCTCCGTTGATGACACCAAGAACTGAAGAGTACTTGGAGACATTGATCACACCAAGAACTTCTCCGTTGATGACCCCAAGAACTTCCCCAGTGGCAGGACCCTCCAATTTAGTGGCAGTGGCTGCTGCTCACAAAGTACCTTCTCCCAAAATCAAAGTCCAAGAAAGATCGGGCATGTTACAAAGTTTACTGGATTTGTCCAAGAAAGAACTGACTCGATTTAGTCCGTTGCGTACCCCTGCACGACGTGTCATGCCTGTCCTGAAGTTGATACGACGTAAAGACAATCAGTGGCGACGCGTTCCAGTATAAAAAAGGCCTGTGACCAAGTCGGGGTATCAGTGCTTTTGGTGCTGAAGACTCAAAGATGTCACCCCTCTTCTAAACAGCCCCAAGGAAGGAAAAGAAAAGGACTGCCTCCTCGTTTAGTCAAACATGGGGACATGCTATCTGTCCTGTCCAAAGCTTCTCCACCTCTACGAAAAAAACTCATTCAATCAGCCTCCAAAGAGGTCATCGGTACCGTGTGCGAATGTTGTTTGAACGTCTTGAAAGGCACGATCCCTTTGTCCAAACACCAGAAACAATGCTTAGGCAAATATCGTCACGTTCTTCGCCAAATGGTTCAAAAGAAAATTCCCATTCGTCAAAAGAAGAAGATGTTGGTCCAACGTGGAGGCATTTTACCCCTCTTGTTAGGCCCCTTACTGAAAGGAGTCTTGGGAACCATGTTAGGAGGACTGGTGGAAGCAAGATAAAAAGGCCCTCTGAAGTCCCAAGATCTCAGAATCGACCCCTGACAACCCCATGGAAGGACGAAAACTAGCTTTAGTGCCTTACAAACGATGGATGGAATACCATCCTTGGCAAGAACAACGCACCCCGCATTTACCTCCCAATCCCCATTTAATCGAGATGTCCCAGTTACAACACGAATTGCTGTCCTTGATGGATCGCCAAGATTTGTATGAAACAGAAAAATCGCAAAAGTACGGTCAACTCTTGCAACGACTGCAACTCTTTCACCAGAAAGATTAAGACGAAACAGCTCTACCCACTCTGAAAGATTTTAAGACCTTGATGAAAAGTCCAGCACCATCACCAGTACCAGTACCAGTACCAGTACCACCACTACCAGTAACCAAGACAGAAAAAGGAGAAGAAGAAGAAGGGTTTCAAACTTCACCAGAAAAAGTACGCAAGTTAACAACACCACCTACCTCCAGAATTGGATGGATTAAAAAGATGATGGCCACCCCTTCTTCATCACAAGAGAAAAAGAAAGTGAAGACAGAAGTGAAGACAGAAGTGAAACAAGAACCGATATGCCCTGTTCACACATCCTCCTCCTCGACACCTATTGCCGGTCGCACACGCAAAGCATTGCAATCCAAGAAAATACCCCAAGAGAAAAAGAGTAGCATCCTCCAAGAGTGGGTGTCTTATTAACACCTAAACACAAAAAATGGAAAAAGTGTTAGCCAGCATTTACTACGATCCCTCCCATCCTGCAGGTTACGCAGGAGTTCAAAAATTGTATCGTGCTGCCAAAACTCGACTGAAAAGTCTCCGTTTACCTCAAGTGCAACGATGGTTACAAGAACAAGCTACCTACACTTTACACAAACCTATTCGACGCAAGTTTGCCAGAAGTCGCACCCGAGTGGAAGGCATCGATCATCAATGGCAAGCCGATTTAGCCGATGTCTCTCATTTGGCCAGCTACACTCGTGGCTACAAATATTTGTTTTGTGTCATCGACGTCTTTTCCAAATTTGCCTGGGTCGTACCCTTGACTTCCAAATCGAGCAGCGAGTTAGTGCAAGCCATGCAACGGGTGTTGAAACAAAGTGGTCGTCATGGATACTTACCCTTATCGGGCCTACCTGGAAAATCTCTTGACGTACGGATAAGAAACCAAGAACACTCATCTGGATGCTTGCGTGGTAAGGAAAACTGACAAAGCGACTAAGTTCAACAGCCTTACAATTGCTGGGGATGCTCAAAATACAACGGGATTTGTAGAACGACGAACGAAAATTGCACAAAGTCGTAGTTTAGAACTGATGGATCGCTTGCATCTAGACATGTGGTTACAAGAAAAATATTTGTTGAACGGGGTGGATATCCGCCTGAGACTGAATCGTAGCAGTGCCTCTTTCCATTTAATGGCTGCTGCTGATGCCACTTACAAAACTATCATTCAAGAAGCCACACTCTACGTGCGTCGTGTGGAAGTGTTGCCTAAAGTGGGAAACGACATCAGTCAGACGTTGAGCAGAACGACCGCCAAGTATCCGATCCGCCGAGTGGAAGTGAAAACGTTCACGATTCCCACTGGACAGCGATCCATGATCGAAGATCATCTGTTCCAAGGACAGTTACCCAAGCGTTTAATCTTTGGTATCGTCAAGAATTCAGCCTTCAACGGAGCCTACAACGAAAACCCTTTTGAGTTTCAACCCTACAATGTGTCCAAAATTGAAGTCAGTCTCGATGGCAAAACCTTGTGTACCCGACCTTTCGAACCTAACTTTGGTGCCGCTAAGAATTACTTGAGGTCGTACTTGTACCTGTACGAAGCTACCGGTCAGTTAGGAACCAACACCAGTCACGGCATTACGTACGAGGATTACGCAGGAGGCTACGCTTTGTGGGTTTTCGACTTCACTCCAGACCAAGGCAGCGACGAGGGACATTTCCACCCTATAAAATCTGGCCAGATTCGTGTGGAAATTCAGTTTACTACAAATCTACCAGAGACGGTGAACGTCCTCCTGTATGCAGAATTCGATAATACCATAGAAATCAACAGTTTGAGAGAAGTCATTCTAGACTATTAGAAGCCATGGAAGACTGTTATCCCTCTTTACCTAGTGGAGAAACTTTAGACATGGAATGTGAGGAGACTGTGAAAGAAGAAGTGATCATGATGAAGTCAAGATGGCCAGAACAAGAAGCCCATTTAGTCTCCTGTTTTGCCAAACACTTGGTCGAAAAAATGACGGAATTGATCAAGAAAAATTGCTATGGATGTCAAAACGATCATCCCAGTCAAATTCAACACGATAAATGCCTGATGCTGAGTCAAGAAGAAAAACTTGACGAGTATCTGGACGAAGCTTGGAGTCTCACCTCGGACGAAGTCGTGTTGCACCAGTGGTATAAAGACTTGCGTGAACATTCTTGTCCACCATTAACCACTCAAGAGATCCATCGTATCGAAGCTCTCCTGAATCAGAGTGAGGAAACGAAACGAAGAAACGGTTATTTGTCAGACATTTTCAAGCAAAAAGTCAGGATCGAATTGATCACTTATTATTACCTATGAAGAAGAAAAAAAAATGGATACCTGGGAACTTTATTACCTTTTGAACCACAGTTCGTACACGGCTTCTTGGAATCCTGTCGTCTGTGCTAAAGATGAACTCCCTCATCGCAAACCTCAAGACCATCTAGCTTATGTCATCAACACGGACGACAGTCATCTCCCAGGAACCCACTGGGTAGCCGTCTACTTTCCTCAAGAAGGATGTGTGGAATATTTTGATTCGTACGGATTGCCTCCTTTGGAAGACGATATCATTGACTTTATGAGAAGAAATGCTCAGACCACCCAATTCAATAATGTGAAATTACAAGGCACAGATTCCTTGGTGTGTGGACAGTATTGTGTGTATTTTCTGCTTCATCGCAGCCTGGGCTATTCCTTAGAACATTTAGTGACTCATTTTGATCCTCGTTCTTCTTCAAGAAACGATGTGAAAGTAGACCGATGGTTTTGTGACCATTATGCTTATCTTTTGTCTCAAGCTAGGAAAGGTAGTGTCCATCAATGGCCTAATGACTTCCAACAGTGGAAATCACAATTTCATTCACAACGTTGTCAGCCCTGTTTAAAGTAGAGTGTGAATTGAAAAAAAAATGTTTGTGATTTGAAGAAAAAAAATGTTTGATGTTATATTGTTGAATTATTATTAAAAATGTTAGAGTTGTTGGTTAGTGTTAAGTGATTTTGAATAAAAAATGTTGTGTTTTGAAAACAAATGCCTTTGTCTTTTGTTTGGCTATTAGAATGTTGATTCATGCTCTTTGATTTCTTACTATCCCTCTCATGAAACTCATTGAACGGTTCGACTCGAAAACCGTGTGGGGATGTTTTCCTTCACGTCCGCGCTTTGATTTTAAGAACCGGGGCAGTTTCCAGTCTAACCATCCATTGTCGACTCATCCTCCTACGAAGATGTGCTCCAAACTAGCTAAGCTAAACGAAGCCTACGTGAATTTGCACAGGGTCAGACACAGTCTGATACCGAAGCCAGAAGAGATAGAGAATGTGAGAATGCTAAAAGTCACTGAAGACCTGACTGATAGAAGAGCTCTTCAGAGAAGAAGTGAACAGGGAGAAAGAAGAATGGACAGAGAAGTACAGACTTCAGAGACAGCAGCAACAGCAACAACAACAGCAGCAGCAGCAGCAACCTGAACCTGACAGAGGCTTTGTCGATTGTCGTATCGACACCAAGGAGTTCTTCTTCTCTTTCCGAAGAAGCAGACCTATCGTCAGAAAGTCTATCCTCAGAGGACGTCACATTCTTAGAAACTAAAAGATTGCCATAGGAAACAAAAAAAAAAAAAAAAAAAAAACACCACATTTACAACAGGAGCTAAGGATGCCGATTCATCCTAGAATAAGAAACAGAAGAAGAGAAAGGGAAGTCTTCACTATTCCAGAGACAGAAGATTGGAATAGTGAAGCCACTCAACCCGCCTCTGCGTTTACAGCAACAAGGGTGCATTGGCAAGGAGACTGGAGTCGAAGATGTGTGTGTGGTGCCAGACCAGGAAGGTGCCAGCATTAGATAGGTGCATCTGGAGTTCAAAAACAAACAGCCCTTTTCAGGGCTACCCAATACTCTAGAAAAGAAATAATAATCGATTTGCCAATGTGTGTATGTAGAGTAGTGTGAATATAAACACTGACTCTTTTTATTTGTGTGAGTGTGTGTGTGTTTGTAAGCGCTGACGTAGGTTTGTGTGGATAGTAGATTTGGGTTTCATTTTAATGCTTTGCGTGTGTAAATAGTAAAATAGGGGTTTGTTTATTGCTGCTTTACGTATGTGGATAGTAGATCATATGAAATGAGAAAAGTAGGGGATGTTTTCCTTCACGTCCGCTCGTTGTTAGGTTATGATCTAGGTAATATCAATTTTATGTCTTAGGGTGATGTTTTCCTTCACGTCCGCGCTTTAACTATAAAACTAACAGTGTTTGCCATTGGAGCCCATTCCACGGAATAAGCAAACAAGAAGATGCCAGCAGTTTCAGCTTTGTATAACAATCTTATGGGAAGTTGGTATTGGATGGTGGATGGATTGAATGTAGCAGAAAGGCTTGAACAGGAATGGAGGCATGCAGTGACAAAATACTTCGTCTCAAGACAAGTAACCAGCTTCCACTTAGCAATCGATATTGTGAAAGAAATGATAGAGGATGAGGAGAAGAGAATCAGAGGTTTCATTAACCCACCGTATGTGAAAGTGGGCAAGTTGAAAGAAGCCATAGTTTATGTGACTAGTGAAAGGTGTTTTTTAGAAGACATTGTAGAATGGACAGATTGGTCTTTTGTGAAGTGGGGCTTAGACAAGCTTAAGAAAGCGGAAGAAGTAATGAGGAAAGTGCTGACCGAAGAGGTCAAGAACATCAAAGAAAAGTGGTCAAAGGAAAGAAAAGAAGAAGAAAATAGAAAGAAAAAGGAAGAACTAGAGAAACTAAACGCTAACTGGATGAAAATCCAACAGACGTTCCGAGCCATGGGTCACCCGGACTGGATACCGGAAACAGAAAAGAAGAAGAAAGGAATCATTGAAAAAATAAGGGGATGGATAAAGAAGTTAAGGAGTTAGAAGAAAAAGAAGAAGAAACCCAAAGGCCCTTTTCAGGGCCACCCACATTTCTCGAAAAGAGATTGACTTTCCATTGCCTACCCCTTTTTTATTTTTTATTTAATAATCCCATGTTCAATTGCCTTTGTCCCTAGAATGGATATTTCTTTTCTCCCATGTTAAATTCCCTTGTCCCCAGAGTGGATGCCTTTTTTTTTCCCATGTTAAATTTATATAGTCCCCAGAGTGGATATTGCTTCCCATGTTAAATTTACGTAGTCCCCAGAGTGGATATTACCTTTTTAACATGGAACTCCCCTAGTCCCTAGACCGTCCCACCTTACTACTAATATTGCAGTATAAGTCTGAACATAATACAATTTCGGTTTTGAGATATGTTGAAGAGAATAAATCTATATTCACTCTGGAACATCTCGGAGTAATTTCATTCATTGACTTTCCTGCAAAACTAACCGAAAGAATTAGGTAAAATTGGCAAAACAACAGCATGGCTTTTGTTTTCTAAGTTAAAAAATGTTCCATATATGTAAATCTGTAATCCATTGTTTAATATAATTTTCGAAATGTAGCTTGTTTCCCCAATATAGTGTGAGCACAAATAATATTATTGTTTTTAATATTTAAAATAGCGGTAAATAATTTACCCTTGACAGCATGCACTTATTATGTAAGGGTAGCTTTCAGGGTGAGTCTCATGCCCGTTACGATGCTTATTTCCTTCAGGCCACAGTAATTTGGAATTATTCCTATATCTAATACCATTGTTATTTTGTTTTGCATGTTTGATGAGGTATTTTTCAGTAATTGTATCAGTCATAATATTACCCCCTAAGGTAATCGTTTTCTTCTTTACATTTGGGATTTCCCAAGATTATATATATATATATATATATATATATATATATATATATATATATATATATATATATATATATATATATATATATATATATATATATATATATATATATATATATATACACACACACTCTATATATATAGATAGATAGATAGATACGCAGTACGCGTGAATTTAGGTTTTTGTGAGCGAATACTGAATAAAAGTTTGTTAAACTGAAATTATTAGCGTACACATGAGCGTGAATTGAAGACGCAAAGCAGTCAAATAGTTTCGAAATGAGAATGTTCGTATGTTTTTGTGTTTCATCATTGTTATTTTACAGATTTCGATCAACGGTGTTACGCACAATATCTTGAAAGGTTTGTGATTAGCAAGATCAAATTTGTATAAAGTAGATGGCTTATGATAAACATCCTAAAGTGTTGCTTCAAAATCAAACTGTCCAGACAAAATACCATCGTCAAAAAAGTCATAATGAGGTAAAATCCACGTACCTTTACTTTCGTTTCAAACAAATGTTTTTTGTTTTGTTTTGTTTTGTTTTGCCAGCATCGTAAAATTGGAAATAGGACGGGTGCACTTGTGCAGCATTGGGATATAGGTCTTTATCAGTTGGAAAAAATGTATTAGTTAATTTTGAGTCAGAAGCTGAAGTCTCATTCATTTTCAATTAGCCACATGCGAAGAAAATTTCATCTTAGCAAAAGTTCATATACATAAACTTTTACGAAACTATTAATACTTTCTGCATCAAGAAAAAAATAACAATATGGTGTATTTACTATATTTTGATTATCCATTTTTAGTTCCTTAGAAAAGATGTAACGTTATGCATGGTTGCAGGAAGTCAATATATTAATATTTGTTTTTAAGTCGACAAACGCTGAGTGGCCTACAGTTGTTTTAAATTTATTTATTTATTTATTTATTTATTCGGGTTGGGTTAGGGTGAATGGACGTGAAAAGTCCGCTGTTGTTTGTGTGTAATTGATGTTCGTGTTTATAACCATTACAGATGAATGAATAGACAACCTACACAGTTTTTATGAATCGTTTATCTTAACGTTGTTTATGTCCGGATATTTATATGTGTGATGGGTGTTTACCGCTGATGGTGATATCGTCTGTGTGCAATTTGTTGCTGTTTTGACATGGTCTGTGCTTTGTAAATCTAATTTGTCGCTGTGGCTTACTATTCCAATCACACATTCTTTTATTGTAGGGTGCCCCAGATTTAAGTTATGTGTGTGTGTGTGTGTGTGTGTGTGTGTGGTCTTTATATGCCACTGTGTTACACTTAGAGCTTTGCTCTGGAATAGTGTCTACATCTGTATCATTGTCACTGTCCCCTTTATTCAGATTGTCCAAAATGGATGAAGTGCAGAGCAAATAATTTCAGTGGTGATATAACTATCTTGCTGGCCTCGATTTACGGTCGCTGGTTAGTCACGATCTGATAAATCTCTCTGTGTGTGTGTGTGTGTGTGTGTGAGAGAGAGAGAGAGAGAGAGAGAGAGAGAGAGAGATTTGGATTTATGACATAGCATTTTACAAATTTTCAATCATATCGCGACGATGTCTCAGGTTGCCAGTTTATAGTGACCAGTCCTAACACTAACCTTTTAGTGCTGAACGCCTAAGGAGGCAGCTGACTGTACCATTTTTATAAGTCTTCGGAATGATTCGGCCGGGGTTCGAACCTGCTACCTCCCGCTTCCGAGGCAGACGCTACCTCCCGCTTCCTGAGCTGTCCTTATAAATCTGTATCAAGCAGGCTGCATGATTTTACTCCACATTTACTTCATCCAGTCTTGAATTGTGCACAAAATTTGGTCACTATTTTTGATTGGAGAATATTTTTATTTCAGGGTTTTCATGTCGGCTTTAGTGGTTATCTCGCATTGATGATTGTACCAAACTGTGTACATTTCAATTTAAACGTACCAGAAAGTACGTTTTCTACATTATAACAATCGCAAAAGGCAAGGATTAAAGACTTCGCTTTATTTAGACCGACCAGCTGGGACTTAATCGATATAAATTATAATGCCCGCCAGGTCGATGCACTCGATGAATATAAAAAGCGACTAGATCAATTTTGACATTGTTAATCAGATATTCCAAATCAGAATTGCAGTACCTTTTGATTACCTCTGGTATACCCCAAAGTACGAGGTTATCGCCCTTTTGACGCGCTTCATATCATTTAACTTGGAGGCAAGAAATTCAGCAAGTTCTTTTTTCATATTCGTACACCAATGAATTGCAGGCAAGTTAAGTGCACGTACATCAAAACTTACTTAAATTCATTTCATTTATCATCCATGAACTTCAGAAGTATTTTCCCCACCTTCTGTGTCCGTGGAAATAATCTTGCGTTATGAAAGCGGGGTGCTTATGAAGTTTGCCTTGATTTGTGTCTCTCGACCAGAACATTCCACACTTCTTTCCAAATGAGTTCAATAGTTATACTTTGGCTATGCTCACAAATATTTTATATCACACAAACTGAAGGACATTCGTTATCCGAAACGTCTTAAGAAGATCCAACTTCACATGCACAAAAACTACCATCTCCATACTCAGATGTCAGACTTCCAGTCTCTCTGTCTCTGTCTCTGTCTCTCTCTCTCTCTCTCTCTCAGATATTTTTCAATTTTTCACATGGTTAATTGGTCCTCTCTTAGAGATGAAACCAGTAACTTAGTGTATTACTGTCCAGCTATTTATTTGGTTATTTATTTTTTTTATTTTTTTATTTTTTTGCTTTTCACATAATGTGGCGTATCAAACAATTTATATTTTAAAGAGTGAAGTATTGTGACCTAAATGTTTAGTTATATTCTTCTACAACTAGTTAGCTCAGTTTCTCACCCCCACCATATTTGTTCTAGAATGACATAGCTTGACTTGCGTCTCCCAGCAATATATATGACCTATATATTGCATTTCAGTAATCTGCATTGTGGGCTGGGTTTCTCGAGATTACTCAGTCACTATGTGTTACAGAGTTAGGAGGCTACATATGTTGATGAGTCTTGGGAAAGAAATACTGTTACATTTAAAGGAACTATGTCCTTGTGATCTATATTTTCGTACACCAGTGGTTTCTATGAAGGTCTAAGTTGTATGCTTAATTTATATCATGTTTGCCATTCATCCGGGACATAGCGAACGCTAAATTACCTGATACGAGAGGAAACTGCATAAATATACACCATAAAGATGTCCGCTTTTGTAACTCAACTCTTACTGAATAGCTCGAAATAAAGTGATCATTACATGATGACGTCATCCATATAGTATCATTTGTTTTCTAAGTGTATTGCAATGAGAGACATCAGATTCAAAAGCAAGTTTAGAGACCCACTCTTCATCAACGGAGAAGACAAACTTGCAATTTTCATGGATGAGCAAAACCGCAATTAAAATTCAGTCCTGTGTAGACAGAAATGACACAAATAACAAGCATGATACTTTGAAGACCCTACGGGCTACATTAATCAGTAATATTTCCAATACAGATTGCTGACAACACCACATTGCTCGTTAATGCAGAAAATATACAACAAACATGGGCAGATCACTTTAACAACATCCTCTTTCTTAAATGTTCTATTATGGAGGAGATAATTGATCGAATGCCCCAAGTGGAATTTAACATATTACTTCCGGATGCATCAGCGATGACTGTAATCTAGAAAGCAATTTACCTGCTATCAAATGGCAACATTCCTAGAGCGGATTCTATATCATAAAAAGACTAAACAGCTGGAGGCTCGCACATGACACCGAAGCACACTAAACTCTTTCAGTCAATGTGGACGCAAGAAAATATAGCCCAAAAGTACAAGGATGCATCAATGGGCACCTGTACAAGCGGAAAGGCAAATGATGCGACAACCATCGGGACATGACCTTGATATCAATAGCCGTCAAAAGTGTCGCCATAATTCTGATGGATCGCCTTGCGCATCACATTTAGTCCCTGACTCCGGCCCGAATGTCAATGTGCTTCAGGAAAGGACGAGCAATCAGAAGCATGGTGTGTGCAGCTCGTCTACTCCGGGAGAAAGATCAGAAATTGAACTCTAACCTATACAAGACATTTATCGACCTGATAAACCCTTTGACACGGTTAGTCGTGGAAGACATTAGAAAATCACGGCAATATTGGGTTGCCAGAGAAATTCATCGTAATGGTTCGGCAATTCCTTGATGACATGGTTGCTTGTATTGTGGATATCGGTGAGACATATAAACCGTTTAAAGTCAAACAAGGCTGTGCGTTGGCTCCAGCACTCTTAGGAAAGATGTTCTTTGTTTACTGATGCTACCGTAGCTTTGACACTGGGTTGACATCAGATACCGGACTGATGGCAAGCTATGCAATAAAAGAGACTTCTGGGAAAGACTAAGATACAGGAAGGGACAGTTCGTGATCTCTTATTTGATGACGACTAGATAAATAAATCTAAGTCTGAAATGTAACTTAGGATCATTTTTCTTCAGCATGCGACATTTTTGATCTTCAGTTAGTCTCAAGAAGAGAGAGGTGATACACCAGCCTGCATCAGGAGAGCCTTACGTAGAGCTTGGCATCACAGTAAATGGCTAAACCTTTACGGCAGTGGATAAGTTCATCTCGTGATATACTGTGATGTGCAGTCCAAATCGATGATACAACTAATGCCAGAATTTCTACGGCAATAGCAGCCTTTGACAGACTACTCGCAAATGTATAGTAGTGCAGATTTATAAGTCTGCAAACAAAATCAAATATCTACAAATCCATGAGTTGTTGACCTACAGTATGCATGCGAAACCTGGACGGTGTACAGAGGCCATGCCACGATGCTGAACCATTATCACATGGACTGCCTGGCGAAACTGATGAACATAAGATGGCAGGACAGGGTCCCAGAAACTGACGTTCTCACAAGGGCAGATATTCCAAGCATCCATGCTGCTGCTGAAATCACAGATGCGATGTGCAAGCCAAGGTACCGGGATGTCAGAAGAGTAGCTACCATAGAAAATCTTATATTGTTATGTGTATTTGATTTAATTAATGTTTGATTTAATTTAATTGTTTGATTGTTAGTTTTGATTTTTTAATTATATTACATGCTATAGAAATGTAATTTTGTTTACTGGAATTGGACATTTTCCAGAAATTATTTTGACCTGACTATTTTTTTCTCACAAAAGCCAGTTATTGTAACTTTGTATCTTAATGCTGATCTAGTACTTTGCTTGATTCAGAATCAGTAAACAGCTTCTTTTTTAATTTCTTTTATTATGGGATTTAATGAGTGAGTTTGCACTGGGTGTACGTGACTTTAGACATATGAATAGCCTCTATTTCGAAAATCTTGTTTTACCGGAATTGCGCAGTAGTTAGATATAATAGTGATCTACTGAGAAATATTTTTAGTTTGGCTTTTAAACACTTAGACGTGAAGGTGTACGTGTTTGTTGTGAACAGTTGGAGTTAAATTTGAATTTACCTTCAAATTATTTGGATTCTAAGAGATTAATTCTTTTTCCTGGTAATATTTAAGTGCTCATAGATAATTCTTGAAGAAAGACATTTTTTAAAATTTTATGTGGTATTCAAAACTGGAAAAATATGTTCTGTGGTTCAGCAAAGAACTGTAGACACATCAGTACTATACTGGTACTATTTTACGATTTTGAAATCTTTTTTGAAATCGGAAAGTTTTTATGTATAATATCATCAAACATAGAAAATATATTTAAATTGTATCCAGGAGTGGTAGGACATTTTGAAAATGGAATTACAGCTAAAAGGGTTGGAATCAGAGAAAAGACAGGTTCAGTTTCAGATATAAAAGATACAAATGGAAAGAGAGATGGAAGTATGAAAAATGCAATCAGATAAGGAAGAAAGAGTAAGTGAAAGGCAGTGGCAAATGCAAAGAGAGAAGGATGAAAGGGAATTTCAAATTCGGTTAAAAGAATTAGAGCTTGAAAAATGAAAAACTCCCTTACTTTTGATGTTTTAAGAAATATCAAAATAGTACCTCCTTTTCAAAATAAAAAAGTAGATCAATATTTTCTTCGTTTTGAAAAGATGCTGAAAGATTAAAGTGGTTAAGAGAGCACTGGACTATATTACGACAATGTGTACTTACTGGTAAAGCTAGTGATATTTACAATTCACTGTCACTAGAGCAAAGTGCTGACTATGGTGTAGTTAAGGGCTGTATATTGATGGGTTATGAGTTAGTCCCTGAGGTTTATCGGCAAATATTCAGAAACTTTAAAAAAGAAGCCGACCAGACCATTGTCGAATTCGCATGGGAAAAACCACGACAATTTGACAGTTGGTACTCTTCTAGAAAGGTTAATTCAGATTGGTGGAAGAGTTTAAGAAATGTGTTCATAGTGACATCAGGATTTATCTTGATGAGCATAAGGTCGAAACCTTGAAAATGCTGTTCGTGCTGCTTACGAGCAATCTTTAGCTCATAAAGATTCTTTAGTAAATACGACTTCCACTCAACAGTTTTCTTACAAAATAGTATTTCAGCCTAACAGAAGCCCTTCTGTTACGAAATACCTGATATGGCTTGCTTAGACCACCATAAATTCCAGTATTTGATGTATTTTGCGCGCCATAGTGTCTTGTAAATATACTTTTTCTTTGCATCGCGTGACTCCTTCATTGCTTGCGCCGCACGTGCGTAATACATGTTAACGAGCGCGACTATATATGTTGCTTAGGGATCTTGACTGACACAGCCATTAGAGGGAAGCTCTTCATGTGTTTAGCTGTCGGGGTGGGATCGCCATCATGAATTACTTAGTTTGAGCCAACGAATTGGCTAACTAGGTGTGGATAACTAGGCGTGGATTACTAGTTGAGGATAACTAGGTATGAGTGTCAAGGTGTGGATAACTGTGTGCGGACTGACTAGGTGTAGCCAGAGGCCTCAGCAATAGTGATGAAAGACCGCCAGTAAAGTGCCAACGAATATGTGCATGAAAAGTCTGGATGGTTGAAGTGACCGAGGGAAGCGGGTCAAAGGGCATATGAAATGTCAGGTAAACATTGGACATACATATAAGTAGGTCATAGTGTTTGACTAAGAGAAATGTCATAATAGTGTTTGACTATAAGAATTTCATTATAGTGTTTGACTATAAGAAGTTCATAGTGTTTGACTAAGAGAAATGTCATAATAGTGTTTGACTATAAGAATTTCATTATAGTGTTTGACTATAAGAAGGTCATATTGTTTGACCAAGAGAATTTCATTATAGTGTTTGACTATAAGAATGTCATTAGTGTTTGACTAAGAGAATTTCATTATAGTGTTTGACTATAGGAATGCCATTAGTGTTTGACTATATAAGGAAAGGTCAGCATATTGGCTGACCATAGAGACAAAAAGCATGGTAGTGTTTAATTATCTGAGACAACTTTATAATTATTGAACATTTCTAATAATTATATCTGTTCTTCATCAAGGTTTTCCACTGGATCCATTTTATGTACCTTTGTATTTATTTTGATGTCATGTTACTTCATCATTAGTGTGAGAGAATAATACATCTTTTTATTGTCACTCTCATGTGTATTTGTTATTTCTTAAATACCAATTCAGTCTCAAAGGGTGTTAACTCGATTACGTTACACCTTATAAGTCTCAAACTGGCACAACTTTTAAAAATCAAGCTTGAGATACGTTGGATCAAAGGTCCTTGTCTCTTCCTACATGTGCCTATTGCAAAAGGAAGGACACGTTATTTCTGATTGCTACAAACCGAAAAATAAGACCAGAATCAAGACAGACCTATTCGAAACGCTCATATTTCCAAGAGGTGAAAGTCTCGGTCATGTTTTGAAAGCAATACCTGTGTCGGGTCTAATAAACCCCAGTCTGATTTTATTATAGAGAAGTATGAACCATTCATGTCGAAGGGTTCTATATCATTTTTAGGTGATTCGACCTATCTCATACCAAGAAAAAGTTTAAGGTACATCTGATATTCTCAGATTCTTTTATTGTCATGTACTTTGCCTTTTTCTAAGAAGTCTTCTTCAAACGAGAGTGTTCTAGTTCAGGGAGCAGAGTGCGCCTTTTGTTCATGTTCCTCTCCATTGTGTACATTTGTGATTCGACCTTGTCTCAGGACTCGTGATAGTCAGAACAGTGTATACTTTACCCGTTGAGGGCATTTATTTATTAGTAGGCAAATACCTAGCTGGACACACGGCTGTGGTTAATCCACTTGTAACTGACAAGCTTTGTTTGGATCAGAAAGTCGATCTAGTTGAGAAAAAATCCATGATTTATACCCAGAGCTATGGCAAACAAAATCTTGTGGATAAGGAAAGTATTACTTTAGCTGACATATGTATTAGTCAGGTTTTTGATGAGGTCACTTTCGCTCCTTGTTTGGATCAATCAGAATCTATTGATCAGAGTGATCCTCTTTTAACTACTCATTCTCTTTATTCTAATCAGGGTGATAAACGACAATCACTTGTCGTTGCTTGTTTCAAAGGGCAATTAGTGAAACGGACTGAAGTTCCTGTCTGTTATTTCATTAAAATATAATTCTTATGAGAAAATGGAGACCTCCCGAGTTACCTGCTGGTGACGAGTGGTCAGTGAACTATCGACTTGTAGTTCCAATATCTTACAGACATGAAATACTTGGACTGGCCCATGAAACTGCATTGGCTGGTCATTTAGGGATTAAAGAGACTTATCACTAGATCTTGACTCACTTTTATTGGCCAAAAATCAAAAGTGATTGTTGTAAATACTGTAGATCTTGTTATACATGTCAAATGGTGGAAACACCTAATCAGAAAATACGTAATGCCCATCTGAAACCTATTCCTTCATTTGACGAACCATTTAGTAGAATTGTGGTAGATTGTGATGGTCCGTTACTAAAGACCGGGTCAGGTAACCAATACTTGTTGACCATAATGTATGCGTCAACAGGGTTTCCAGAGCCAGTTCTTTTAAGGAATAATTAATCTAAATCAATAGCAAAGCTTTAATAATATTTTTAATTTTATTTTACTCAGTATGGCATTCCGAAATCAGTCCAATCAGATCAAGGCTCAACTTTTAGATCTGGAACATTTCAGCCAAGTACGCTTGAATTTGGCATTCGGCAGTTCGAATCAAAAGTTAAATTATAGTTTAATAGAACTACAGTGGAGAGAACTTTTGAGTCTGGTATTAGAGTCTGGTATTAGAGATATTTCTCTCTTGCTCATTCTTCAAAATTTTCTTCAGTTTAGGTATTACGGCCCTTGCAAAGTTAAGAAGAAAATAAATGAATCAAATAATAATGATATTACTCCTAGGATTTAAATTTATAGGAGTACCAGTATGTTGAAAGAGATAGCTAGGTTAAACATGTAATTAGTTTGGTTGTACTTGTTCCACTCACTTAATTTTTTAACTAATGCAAGTTTGACAATTAATTTATCTAAAGGTGAGTTCTGCCGTGCTAGTGTAACTTTTCTAGGACATGTCGTGGAACATGGACAGGTTAATCCAATAGATGCTAAGGTAAAGGCTGTCTCTGAATTCCCCGTATCTGTTAGTAAAATGTAACTGATGCAAATTTTAGGTATGGCTGGATACTGTCGGAAATTTAGTTCCAATTGTTGCTGAACCCCTGACAATGTTTTTGAGTAAGAAAAACAAGTGTCTTTGGACTGAAAAATGTCAGGAGGCTTTTGATAAGTTAAAAGCAACACTTAAAAGTGCACCATTTCTTACAGTTCTGGATTTCAGCCTATCATTTAAACTGTTGATGCAAGTGATGTTGTGGAACAGTATTGATTCAAGAAGACAAAAACTGTGTTGATCATCTAGTGTGCTATTTTTCAAAGAAATTAAATAAGCACAAGAAAACGTACTCAACAATCGAGAAGGAATGTTTAGCTTTGATATTGGCATTACAACATTTTGAAGTTTGCATTAGTTAAGCTCCTTCTTCGACTATTGTGTTTAGTGACCATAATCCCCTTTCATCGGTAAAATGAAAAATAAAAATCAAAGTCTACAAAGGTAGAGTTTGTTATTACAGGCATATAATATTAATCAGGCACATAATGTGAAAAGATAATCTAATAGCAGATGCAGTTTCCCGTGTATAGAAATGTATTGTTTAACGTACACTGTGTATAATTCATAATAGTTCTTATTATGCACTTTTTTACTTCATGTATAATTAAACTATGGTAAAAAGAAAGCTTTATCATATATATCTTTATGTTTCTTTATGGGTGGATTGTTATGTAAATTTGGTTTAATTTATATTTAATTCAAGTTTTATTACTTTTCAATCTTTTTTATTTCATTACATGTCATAGTAATGTAATTTTGTTTTCTGGAATTTGTCATTTTCGGAAATTAGTTTGACCTGACTGTTTTTTCGTAAACATCTATTATTAGAACTTTGTATCTTAAATCTGACCTAGTAGTTCTTTGTCTTGATTCAGAATCAGTAAGCAGGTTCTTTTTTATTTTGGGATTGATATGGTGAAATTGAGACTTCAATTTCACCCTATACATTTCAAAATAAAAAAGATGTTTAATATTAAAATATCGATATGCAGCGCTCTGAACTCCGAGAGAGATGAGACATAACATAAAGTGACTACTTCTTCTAGCTTAATATTTACTAAAAACAAATAAAAATACTATTACAACATTTATAATCACAAAAAAGCCCTGTAAAAGAAAATGATACAGTCACCAAAATGTATCCAATAACTTGTGAAATCCTCTGAGAATTATGACGTGATGTAAATCAGCCACAATAGCTTTCTGTCGTCAGTAAAATATAAGGAAGAAACAATAAACTGTTATGTGAAACCGATCAATATTTCTGTATACAGATTCTGCCAGACTATAAATTGCATGCAAATGTTACGTTTTATTGAATCTGGAAACAAATCCGTTATCAAATTGATAACGAAGCAATATGTTTGTAGAGTTTATACGTGACATTTAAGAATACGCTTACACAATTCTATGAGTTGCATTACCTACCAAGATGTTGGAAATTTGACTCCAGAGGAAAAAACAATGGCATTGATAATGACATGTTTTTCAGCATCTTTGATGCAAATTAGTGGTAAGTTAGCGCAGAACCGTATCCAAACTGGGAATCATCTTTCCAGACCAGGGATATAACTTTCTTTTCCATGTCTCTAGGGGGATAAAACAGTTGTAAATTATTCAAATTCAGTGTCTCATAATTTGCCATTAACCTGGTAATCACAGACTCGGGACTTCAATATGATTGGATTTAATTGTTTGCCATCTATTTTCAATCTTAAGAAAGACAACATGAAATCAAATCTAGATCTAACTGTCCTCATGTTGTTTTTGAGACCGTCTCAAACATTGTTCATCAAAGGACTTTAGAACTTTAATACCTGAGAGATAACAATCAATAATAAAAGTTGCAGCTCCCTTCACGTTAAATTTGCCAGGAACTTTGAAAATGAACACCTTTTGTATAGTGATTTTCAACGTAAGTGGCTATACATTTAAGACCCAGTATTGTTGGTAGACAATCCCAATAGTTGTCGTTTCCAGTATATAATCAAAGCTTCGTGACCAAGGTGCAGAAAAAAAGTTAATACATGATAATCGTTAAAATGTAATGTTATCTCCAAATAATGACTAATTCAAATTTTCTTGGAACGACAATATGGTCGCTTGGTTACTGAGATATAGTAAACTGTGAAACAAGTAGGAGGCACAATGGGCGATATGTGAGATGCTTGGTCCATAAAATTGGTATCTGCACACCACAGCTGAGTAAAAGTAACTTACCGACACATGATCATTGAGTTACACTGCCCCGCAGATGTCTTTCAGGAGCAATCCAACCTCATGTGACCCCACAATGTATCTATTTTTCACCTCATTCTCTGACCGAAATAAAGACACCGGGATACTGCGGACGAATGCGTAAGATCGCCACAGTTTATTGGCCAGCTTCTGTTTTGGTCGGGAACCCTTCCTGGGCATGGCGAGTGGTGGAATGATTGGGTGGGTGGCAGAAGATACTAGAAAGAACAAATATATTTTAGGAAGAGATGTCATACTATTTTCATTAATTATTCCGTGTCGAATAAACCCAGTGGCTGCGCGATGTTAAATGCACCTGGGGGAAATTTTCTTTAGTGACAGTTCTACCTTGCTACACATAATAGTTACTATGTCAGTTGCCAACTACATCCACCACCACCATCCCCAATCTCTCCACAACGTAATACATGCCCCCTTACACTTAGGTAAGGCTGTGAAATACTATGAAAATTTCAGTTGCTAAAATGGTCAAAATAATTTTCATCGCCTGGGGCTTGGGGGGAGGTCGGTTGTCCACTTCCAATCTCCCAAACTCTCGTGAAACCACTAAATAAGTCTCACACAGTGAAGTTTCATCATTCTCATGTTCTTCATTCATGCTTTTCTCATGCGGGTCCGGGGTTGTAGAATTGGCCCGACGTATCTCACTACGTGTCGTAAGAGGCGACTAAGTAGAGGTAACCTGTTTGCCGTGGGTTGCGTCCCGTGTCGGGGGAGAAAAGGATCCTGGTAGTTGAGCAGTGGCTTTCCATGCAATACACTACTTTGGTCTCTACTTCTTCTAGACGGGTGGTCGGGATGGGCCCGGTCTCGACAAATCGGCTGGTCACGCCAAGCCCTAGGAAGTCTTTACTTACTCCCTGACCTTCTTTATCTTTCTCATTGTATCTCTCTTGATGCCACCGTTGCCCCTATAGCCTATTCGCCTATTCCTTTAACTGTCCTTTTCCCAAGTCTTTGAAGACTTCCTAGCAGGCGGTGGCTTAACGGGTCGATCGGGAGGTAATTTTACCGACCCTAGAAGGTGGTGACCTCACGGGTCAATCAAAGGTAATTTTATCAACCGAGTATGGCATCTGTGTATCCCTGGCGCTTGAAAAGTGTCCCCTTGTTGGGCTCCATGCTGGGCGGGGAGCACGGGTGCTGAATTTTTCAACAAACCAACATGGAAAATCAAAACACAAGTCAAAACAAACGTACCAAAACTGGAACTGACTCAGATGATGAACCATGTATTGTGGAATCCATTCCTTGCTTCATGGTCATCCAATCAAATGACTAATCTAAGCCACTTGCTGCACTATCGCCATTTGTAGTCGAAAAGACTATACTTGGATTAGTCGGCAAGCCAAAAAGTGTCAGAAAACTAAAATCGCGTGGCATACTTGTAGAGTGCGAGCGTAAAGTATATACTGAAAATCCACAAAATTAAAACCTTTCATGATATTCTAGTAACCTGTTTTGCCCATTCTTCACTTAACACATCAAAAGGCGTCATTCGTTGCCGTGACTTAGCTGGAGTCAACGAGAAAGAAATCGTCGAGGGGATGAAAAATGAAGGTGCCACTGCAGTCCGTAGAATTCGTATCAAACGAAACAACAATCTGCAGGACACCAACACCATTATACTCATGTTCAACAAACCAACAGTACCTAAAGTGGTCAAAGTTGGATTTTTACAAGTTAAGGTTGAGATATACTTAACAAATCCCCTCCGATGCTACAAATGTCAAAAATACGGCCATCATGAAGACCGAAGCTCCAGAAGCCAAATATGCGGCCGATGTGGAGACCCTTCTCATCGGGAATCCGAGTGCAAAGCCACTCCGCATTGCGTCAGCTGTAGAAAGGAACACCATGCTAATTCAAAGGAATGTGACACCTGGAAACAGGAGAAGGAAATACAGAGGGGTAAATACACATCCAGCATCCCCTATCCAGAGGCCAGGAAGCTAGTACAAGCTAGAACATCCCTCCCCGGCCCATCCTTCTCAACTGTAGTTAAAAGCAACCAAACAGTAACGAAAGACGCCCAAACCCAAACAAACCCACCTGAATCCCCTTCCAGCCCGAATATTCCGCATTACAAAGTCCCGAAAAACTCAGCATCGACTCAAACAACATTCAACAACATTCCACTGCCGAGATCACCAAACAGTAAAACAAATTCGTAAACAGATAGGCAGGAAAACGGGTATGATGACCCCATTAAGCTGCACAATAGGTTTGGAGACTGTGAGTATATGGATGCAGAAAAAACTGCTCCATGTCCTCAAGGTGGCTTCAGACCTAACAACAAAAAATACACCCCCGTACTTCCTCCAGAGAAATAACCAAACAGATTGCTTCCTCGAAAGGTCTAACCTAGCTCCAGAATCCTCAATATAAACTTGTAATGAATAACACCATAATACAATGCAACTGTAGAGGACTTAAAGCCAAGTACCATGATATTCTTCTGCTTTTAAACGAACATGATCCTGCAGTACTATGCCTTCAGGAAACGTTTTTGAAAGATACGGATAACATCACACATAAAAACTACTCCCTGTTTAACACCTACTCTGAAAATGTTGACAGGGCCTCAGGAGGAGTCTTTGTTATTGTGAACAACAGGCCCCCTCATAGCGTCATCCTTTTAAATACAAATTTACAAGCCATTGCTGTAAGCGTCACTCTACATCGAGTGATTACCTTTTGTTCTATTTACATACCACCTAACACCAACCTAGTACCAAACGAATTAGACAATCTTGTTAAAGAACTTCCCACGCCATTTGTTTTACTCGGGGATTTTAATGCCCATAACATTTTATGGGGATCATATCACATAAGTGACAGAGGCCACAAAATAGAAGACTTCATTTCCAGACACGAATTGTGTCTATATAACACCAAATCACCGACATATTTATACCCAGGAACAGGTACATACACATACACATGTATCGATTTGACAATATGTTCTCCTTCGCTGCTTTTGGACTATGAATGGAAGTTCGCTAATGAACTTCACAGCAGTGATCACTTTCCAATATGAATTCTACAATTGATGAAGCAATTCCACAACGGAATATAAAGAAGGCCGACTGGGCTAAGTTTGAAACACTCTGTAAAACTAGGCTGAATCAGGATACAGTTTTCAATGTTAATGACCCTATTCAGCATTTTACATATAATTTAACCGAGATTGCAGAAGAATCCATTCCCTAGTCCTCACCAAACTGTAAAAGAACCCCAAAACCTTGGGTCACTAAGGAACGTAAGGAAGTCATTAAACAACTCCGAGAAACGTTGAAAAAAAATTAACAATCGTCCTACGCCCGAAAATGTAAGTAAATATCGTATTTTCCGGGCCAAAGCTCGCCGCACAAAGAAAGTAAACGAGCATCATGGAAGAAATATGTTTCGTCTTTAAACTCTCGTTCCTCTATTAAGAAAGTTTCGGATACGATCCGCAAAATAAACGGAAAGAGAAAACACAATTCTCTCCGACATCTGAAACTGAACAATAACAATTTTAGTTCAAAACGTGACAAAGCAAATGTTCTTGCTGACACATGCTCTAAACATTCCTCATCATCTAATTATTCAGAAGCCTTCCAAAAATTGAAAACTGAAAAAGAAAAGTCACGTTTAGAATTCACATCCAACATCTCGGAAAGTTATATACAACTTTTGTCTCTATCGGAGCTTGGCCCATGATACATCCGCTGAACCTGACGAAATACATTACCAGTTTTTAAAACAATTTCCAGAATCATCATTAACATCTCTTTTGAAACTCTTCAATGATTTATAGATTACTGGTAATCTACCTAAGATTAGGAAAGAAGCAACAGTAATACCAGTTCCCAAACCAGGTAAAGATAGCGAAGATCCTACCAACTACCGACCTATTTCACTCACAAGCTGTGTGTACAAAACAATGGAGCGAATGATCGATTCTCGGCTTGTATGGTACCTGGAAACTAAAAATTTAATATCTCCTTTCCAAAGTGGCTTTCGTTATGAACGGAACACCAATGATCATCTGGTTAGACTGGAAACATTTATTCGCGACGTATTTATCAAGAAAGAACATTTAGTAGCGGTTTTCTTCGAGTTAGAAAAGGTCCATAACACAACATGGAAGTACGGGACACTAAATGACCTGCACGATCTTGGTCTAAAAGGCCGTCTGCCCTCTTTCATATCCAACTTTCTCTCAGACAGTCATTCAAGGTACGAATGGGCTCTACTCTCTCAGATCTGCACGAGCAAGAGATGGGTGTGCCCCAGGGCAGTATTTTATCTGTGACGCTTTTCAATATCAAAATCAATAGCATTACCATGTGTTTGACTCCTGGTGTGGAATGCTCGCTATATGTTGATGATTTTCTAATATGTTATCGATCCAAGCACATGCATACAATTGAAAGACAACTACACCAAAATATAAACAAGATTCAAAATTGGGCTAGTACGAACGGCTTCAAATTCTCGAAATTAAAAACGGTATGTATGCATTTCTGTCAGTTACGACGACACCACGATGAACCTAAACTCACGCGTGACGGAACACCTATTCCAGTTGTTAAGGAAACAACATTTTTAGGTATTGTCTTTGACAGAAAACTGACTTTTATTCCACACCTAAAGAACTTGAAAGCTAAATGCTTAAAAGCACTTGACCTACTTAAAGTAGTAGCGCACACTGACTGGGGTGCTGATAGAAACGTCATCCTCAATTTATATAGAACGTTTATTTGCTCAAAACTGGACTATGGTTGCATTGTTTATGGTTCAGCCAGAAAGTCATATTTGAAAATGCTTGATCCAATTCATCATCAAGGAATAAGACTCGCTCTGGGAGCATTTAAAACATCTCCGTGTGAAAGCATCCCCGTGTGAAAGCCTCCTCGCTGAAGCGAACGAACCACCTTTATCACATCGTAGAGAAATGCTTTCCGCACATTATGCTCTCAAATTAAAATCAAACCCTCTTAACCCTGCTTTTCAGCTGTTTTTCAACCCAAATACAAAGCCTTATACGAAAATAAACCAAACGCCATACCTTCCTTTGGCATTAGAATATCATCCAGCCTTGACAGTACAAAAATTTATCTTTCTAAAATTCAGAAAAAGTCCATTCCCGAAACACCACCCAGGCTACTTAAACAACCAAAAGTACTTTTTAAGCTACAAGATGGAACAAAATCCGCGACAAACCCATCCATCTTCCACAACTCTTACCATGAACTCCTCACCGAATTTAAAAACTGCACAATAATTTATACCGACGGATCAAAGGATGAGGAAAAGACTCCTGCAGCCTTCGTTTGTGGAAATCACACAACACAAGTTCGCTTACCAAATGGCACATCATTTTTTTTTTCAGCCGAAATCAGAGCAATAGACCTTGCTCGGCAATATATCGAAAACAAACGTATTTTAAACAGCATCATCTTCTCCGACTCCCTATCAGTACTTCAGTCACTACACAATAGAAAACTGGAGAACCCATTGTTGATCAATGTTCTCGTCAAAAATAATAAGCTGAGTACCTCCCGCAATATCGTATACTGCTGGTTACCTAGCCATGTTGGTATTAAAGGTAATGAAAAAGAAGATCGCGCTACTAAAATGGCACTATCTCATGAACCATCTGATTTTAGAATACCGTATACTGACTTTAAACCTATTATCAAAGAGACTTTATGTCAGAAGTGGCAGGCATCATGGAATGATGCAGCGAATAATAAACTTCACGCCATCTATCCAAACCTAGGAGAATGGATTCCTTCCTACAGAATCATGCGTAGGGAGGAGGTAGTCATTGCAAGAATCCAAATTGGTCATACTTATATAACCCATTCCCACATACTAAAAGGTGAAGACCCACCAGAGTGCGTTTCTTGCAATGAACCATTCACTTTTAAGCACTTTATGATAGAATGTTTCGACCTGCAACCTACGCGCGATCAGTATTACAATGTGCATGACATGAAGGAACTTTCTGATACAATAAACGTCACTTGTATTATAGAGTTCCTGAAAGCAGTGAATATTTACTCTAAATTCTAACTTTTATGCTATCACCTTGTGCAGTTTTATGCAATATATATATACCGTCCATTTTTAATACCTTTTCATCACTCTTCATTAACATACACCATTTACATCTCCCGTTGATCGGGAAGCTTTTCTGTAACCGTTACCATCTTATCGTTTTAATTTCAACTATTTGGTTTTGATATCGCTGGTCGATATGAGAATTTTTATAATTTTTAAAAGATTATAATATAACATTTTGTAAGGCGCTAAATAGCCTAACAGTGCTGATGCGCCGTTAAAATACAACCAATCAGTCAATCAATCCTCAGTACAACTGGTAACTGATGTGATTTATCCATCCTCTATATATGGATTTATAGATTTATCCCTACGCTTTTCCTATGTTGCACAAATTGCTATGCATATTATGAATCAGTCATCTTTATCAGCTCTTTCAACCGCATTTAAAACTATAATACACTATTTAATTTAATATTTTATTGTGTGTCTTAGTTCAAATGTCATATGTTGCTTTGTTTTTAAAATAGGGATTGAGCTGTATTGATCCTTATATCCCATTTGTTATTAGATTTGGTTTTCTTTTTAGCATACGGGCATTTGGGGGTTGATTTTGTCTTCAACCTGAAGAGTACTTCCTTGTTGTATCGTCTTTCTCAGTCATATGCAAAAGGATTTAGTGTAATGAGTCAATACTATACTCATCACATAATCTATAAACTGAATAGTGCACACGACAGCTGTATAAAACTACCTGGCTGTGAAATAATCGGAATCCTTTCAAATTTGTTCGCAGAATGCGAGCTGTTGAGCATGCGCAACATAAAGCATGTGCAATGAGGAGTTTGGTTTCCATTGAAAATAAAACTGTACCTGGCAACGGAAGCGGTCTAAGCGTATATAAGTTCTTAGTATTATTAAATCGACCCTGAAAAAAGGATTTCGTTTCAAACCTTTTACCTAGTTGTAACAGTTTCTGTTTATGCCCAGAATTGGACCAAAAATCTGGACAGTTGCTGAAGAAATGGAGGAAACCAAAGCATTTAATTTGCATGTAGATCGCGTGGATGCAATGCGTGACTTATTGGAACTTATAATCAATTTTGACACATCAACACTTAAGTGGTATTATTCTGCCGAAATATAAAAGCAGAATATGTTGCAACTTTAGGCCTATAACACTACCCTATCATCACTTCTACGTAATTAACAAACTGCTCCGGTGGCCTAGTCGTTAGAGCGTCCACCTCGAATGCGGGAGGTCGTGGGTTCGATTCTCGGCCGAGTCATACCAAAGACGTACAATAAAGGTACTAACAGCTGCCTCGCTTGGCGCTTAGCATTAAGGGATTAGTGTTAGGCCTTGTGTCAGGATAATGTGACTGGGTGGGACATCATACTACATGTCTGCGACTTGATGCCCCAGTGCTAGGCATTACTATAAACTGTCACGCTGCAGACATCGTAGCGATATGACTGAAATTTTTTTAAAGCTATGTTAAAAATCTAAATCACACACACACACACACACACACACACACAGAGGTAAATAACATGGTCTGATTAGCTCGCTGAGCTCGCTGAGATGAAGAATCGAGGCTGCTTCAGTGACAATATCATCAAATTAAAATGATACTGTAGTTGCTTTGAATTTCGCTTATAAACATAAAGGTCAAGCGAGTAAAATGTCACCGCAATATTGCAGAGCATAACTCTGAATCAAACGATGTTGCTTACACAGTATGGTTTGACTCGCGACGTGTAGATGTGTACACGATCATCGTTAGACCATATATTTTGCATTGCCAAATATTAGCAATGCACGTAAGAAAATGTAATCCTCGTGAAAATTGGTCATCCAGATTGTGGCACATTAACAGAAATAATGAGCAGGACTTACACCATATGACAAACAAGATGCAAATATGTATGATGCCATTACATTTACACGTGAGAGCAGAGCTATATCTGAGTGTAAATTTTACTATCACTAAAACAGCTCAGTCAAAATTCAATACGTATTTTGTGCATGAATCGCCTGTCCAGTGTGACTACCCCAGCCAATCACACACATTCACTGCGCATAAATATTGCCTATATTTTCAAAAACAGATTCATCTGACACTTACATGTGATTACAAGATGCATCAATTGATGGAAGCGCTGACCCATACTTTGGGCTGCTGAGATTCAAAAGTCATGGTAGCTTGGGCACAATTTAAGTTATAGTAGCGTCAGATAATGCAACAGTAAATAATTAAGTTAATGAACATTGCTTTCCTGAGTTTTGAACACCCCTATGTACATTAATTCCTACTGTACTGTATTTTTCAATTTTCAACAAGTGTGTCATGAAGCAAATACTGAGTGATACGAAACTGCAATAGTAAATCGTAATTTCGTGGTTTAAGAGTACTTGGAATTAATCACAAAAATCTCTTTCAATATTTGCACATGCCATTAGGATTGTAAAGTTACATTCGTGTATTTTCCTGATGACGGCTGGATAGCTGCAAACCATGCTCGTATTTGTGTTTGGAGCCTTATTTTGACAGGCATTCATTAAAATAATTTTGAACTTGGAGGTGAACGTGTCTCGTCACATTGCTATTATAAGAGACGTGCATTAGAAACTAGAGAAAAGATTAAAAGGCCTCGCATGAACAGAGGATCTCAAATGGGTAATGATTTAATATTAAATTTATGAAAAGAGCGGAATAATGTCTAGCTTTTGTGAGCCAATGCTCGCAAAACCTGGACATTATTCAACGAGTTTCATAAATTTAACATTAAATCATTACCCATTTGAGATTCTTTTTATCACATAGTTTTTATTTCATTGAAAATAATTAGAATGAACACTTTCGTTCTTTCTGACCGATTTTGCACCTTTCATTTGTTGTGCGTAAAAAATAGTCCAAAAACAATTGAATTAGTATTAACGTTTAAACGTGGATTATACTTTTCTTACAAACTATAAGTCAAAACAATAAGGGTCTTTCCTAATAAAATGACAAATTTACACAGGCAGAACAATGTTTCAACACAGAATCTACAATGCGCGTGACCATCGCATTGTTCGACGCGATAACGCGTTAGAGTGCATTTGACGATCGCTGTTTATGTAACCTAACATGTCTTTTTCACAACTAAACATTGCCTTGTTACAATATTGCTGTGAAAGAAGGTTCACTGGATGTAGAAACTCCCATATTTACTTGACTTGGAACAGTAGACTACAATATATGTCAACAAAGTTCATTTTCAGTCGGAATTGCATCACACATTTACCGCGTAAATATGCAATGGCTGGATAAACATCTGCCTGTTTATAGACCGATTTATTCCACATTCTTCTGTGAACAGAGATGAGTTCCTTTTCTTTTGTAAGTTAACATTTAAACCGTCCCCTCTCCACCACCCCTCTCCCGGCTTTGAACTGAGCAGTACCCTTAGTTTACCTTCTTGTTGTTGTTCTTCTCTTGGAGCTTTATGCCATTTTTCGTATGATAATATTGCTATATATGACTTAACAAACCACTGTGGGGGTAAATTGCCCATATTCAGACAGACGAAATATTGTTTCCTCAGTTTCCTTTTGTGAGTAAGTTGAAAAATGGCCGCCAAAATGTTCATTGAAAATAAAACAAACCAGAAGGCGATGCTAAACGTTTTCCTACGATCACTGCAAATCAGTAAAGAGAATACTGCATAATAATTTGATGGGCGTTTTTGGACCAATCCAAATCGCATCAAGCTATATGTTCACATGTTAAAATTTCAAAAATATGAAACTGCACACGCTATATGCAAAGTATACCGACGATGTGATAATAGACGTTATTCGTGAGATATAATTAAAATCTTAAATTAATTAGAACCAAAAGAACAGCGACAGGTCTTGTTCAATTAGCGTGATGCTGGTAGTAATAACTGAAGTTTTACTTGTTGCCCGAATATTACCCAAGGTAGGTAATTTGAACATTGTTAGCTTATTTTACTCCAATAATGTTAAGAAATACTCCTTTAAAATTGTTTGTTGTGTCTCCCCACACTTCTACTGTAAAGGTTTTACAAAAATGCGAGATAACATGCCGCTATTGAATTGACATGTAATACTTGTGTCTTTCATTTTATTTTGGTGCTTGCTATATGTCCGCATGACCATTGTTTATAAGATCGCAACAGTTGGTGTACTTATATAGGAGTTGACTTCTGGTTGTAACCAGCTATTTTTATTCACGAAAACGCGACGCCAGATGAAATAGATCATGTCCTATTCAGTGACATAGCGTTGTATGGTGAATTATTCTCTAAAAGAATTAATGAATATCCTAGGCATGATAGTATACCACATAAACTTAGTGGTTTCCATAAATTACGTTAAAGAACAGTGATAAACCGTGCCACATTGTGCACAAACTCTAGAGGAATTTGATCGGTTTTCACTACGCTGTACAGTCCTCTGATATCTCACCGTATTTAACATTTCGTCAGCTATGCATAGCTGCATATTTGCCGCCCGTCTTAAAGTAAAGTAGTATTGCATACATAATTCTCATCAAAGACATCAAGTTGGTTATATATAGGAACTGGTATCACACTTCTGTAGCAGTTTGATTCGATCAAAGAAATGTTACCCTGCCATGAACTAAAATAGCAAGACCTTCACTTCAACACAACACGTGTTCAGTTCTTAGCTGATGAAAGCAACTTTACTAAACCAAATAATATTCATTCCGGAATCTAGTCTCTCCAACATGACACATTTAGAGAATCCATTAATTCCTACTACATTGATCTCCCGCTATAATTGCTCATCTTCCAGTCATAAAGTATCCGTTCATGTGTATAATTCTGCAACATTCTATGACGACAATTATGTTGCAGTCTGTTGTGGGCAACACAATCTATTTCAGAGCATGGTACCATATAGTTCGATGGGAATGTTCAGAATGATAGATTCAGTTTGCTAAATGATTTTGTTTTCCATTACTATAATTACTTAGCAAAACATTATAATGAAGATGCATAATTCTACATGCACTGTCTGTGACACTTATATAGCCAATGATCTGTTGGCTGCCTCACATACATCATTAGGGATTCAAACCGAAGAACATTTCGTACATAATATATTAGTACTAATATTAGTACCCTTACTCGTACCTCGTGGACAGGGTACTAACATATACGTGTTAATGGAGCAAGCCGGGTGTGATTCACACCCGGCGCTCTTTTAGCCTAATAATAACACTTTAAACATATTCCTTGCATATAATCCAATAAATTGAGTAGTCCTCTTATTTAATACCGGAAGTATCAAAAATCATTGTAGAAACAGTTGTAAAATCTCGTTTACCTTTTTTAGCCGATATTTTCGTTTAGATCGTCTGCTATATTATTTCAAATAATGATTACTTCCGTTCTCAGCCTCGTTTGTTTATTTGCCATATAAGGACATTGACGCCTTATTTGGAAATGTAAACAAATCGTCGTAAAAATTTGGCGCCGATTGGGTCAGAAATTCTGCGCATTAAAAGTAAATACGGTTTATCGGCAACTTCGAAATTCCACCAAGAAGCGGTTATTCGCACTTGATTGATAATAATATAGCGTAGAATATCCAAAATATGGTCTGGCAAGCCTTACGTAGAAAAGGGGTCACGGCGAGAGTCTCGGGTTATCTGTCATGGCGGACAGGATAAGGTTAGAGTAACCATGCCAATTTATTTTATCGTGTAAGGGCTTAATAAATTCAAAATAAGCCAAACTTCTTTCACAACATGATTATACTTATGTAGTTGATTTCTACACTGTTTGTTTTTCTGACTTTAGTGATGATTTTTTTTTTTTGCTCCATTACATGACATGGGATCAGTTCGTAGTCTCAACCACAACAAATCAAGTTGAGGCTACGACATCGTTCCTAATAATGTATGAGTTAATGATATTGCAGACATATTGGATCTTTCAAAATCAAATACTTAATCAACCTGGGTATTTAATGAAACGTTGCCGTATCAGTTACTGAGTTTGATTATAAAACTTCTATCAGAGGAAAGATCAAAGAGGATTGGGCTTGCTGTGAGAGAATACGTTTCAAAGAACACATACACAACCTGAGGCAGTTCGTGATGCAAGCAAACGTCCATTCATGATGTATCTGCAATACGTTACAACTACCTTCAGAAAAATAAGATGTCCTCCAATTCTGTGTATGCCAATGATTTATATGTATAGCTACTTCCATGCGTGAAAGAAATAGTCTCAAAATCCAATTTGTATGATTGAATTCCTACTGCTTGATGGTCAAATCGAGAGATAAAGATCTGACCATAAATATTCATGTTAATATTATTATGATTGGAAAACAGACCTTGGACATAAGAGAATATCTTACTATAGATGTCCATTTTTAAACCTCGTCTTCAAGTAAAAGACATTTCATTTCTCGTACAAGAACTAGATTTGGCATTATGTTGGCTTTAATTGAACAACGTAATGCATAAAGGTATGAGTGATCGTTCAAATGAACAACTTAAGAGCCTGTCGAATTGTCAAAATTTCATAATATTGATCACTCAAATAACAATATCATTCCGAACCTGAAGGAAATTGTGCTTATTCCTTTTTATGATGTATTGCTTTACGTGCCATTAGACTTCTAGAATGTGATCACCTGACCCTCGTAAGGGCATCTGTTTTGCGCAGTATTCATGTTTTATACAGATGTCTATAGAGAATTTGGCCAGTTTAGTCTTATAATGCTTGATGTCAAGTCGTTTTTTCTGTTGTAGCCAGTTTTCGAGTTACTAGTATATGTTAATGGTTCTTCAGATTATTTGGATTCTAAAAAAATAATTTCTTTCTCTGGAAATTTTTGAGTGCTTACCGAATTCTTGAACAAAGACATTTCTTAAACATTTTATTCGGATTTCTAACACCGGAGTGTTATTTCTTGTGTTTCTACAAGGAACTGTAGACAACAACACTGTACAGGATACAGCATACGTCATCGCCTTCTATCTTGGATCCTTCGTCGAGACTCGAACTTGAAATCATTAGAACCATTTATCATTAGGACTTCTAAAATTTTATTCGTGGAATATTCTTTGATTATTTTTGGATTTGATTCTGAAACCGTAAGTTCTTATTTGTTCATTTTGAACAGTGTTTTTTTTAGGGAAATAAATTATTTGTTAAATTTTTCAAAGCTTGTTGTTTTCACTCTTTATTTTGTTACTGTTTATTCGAGCATAAACACGTAACATAAGACTGCACACACATGTATTATCTAAACTTCACGTTTCCACTTGTTATCACATAGCGAGTGCATATTCTCCTTCACAAGTGCACACAAAACGGGTTACCATTTGTGATACACATGGCTTGCATTATAATTTAGTATTGTACTATAATGGCGCATAATTTTGTAGAATCATTTTTGTACACAGGATAGTCTTTCTTTCGGGTCAGCGTGACACGAACCCATTAATATAGATTTATGTAATTGTCCAACAAAAAAATGCTGACTGTGAGTGGTAGAATTTGTTCTGTTTGAGACATGAAGTGAGTTTTAATTAGGACCGAATTCTTAACAGTTAGAACAGACGGGCATTGGGGAGAGGGGTTCAAGTCTGGACATAACTGCAACATGTCCAAAGTGATATGAACCAGAAGAGAATACGCTAAAAGGTTGTGTCCCATTTGAAACAGGTGTCATACAATTATATTTTTCCAGAATAGTTAATAAAAAAGGCAGACTAGACAAAAATTCTGACTCATATGGAACTGATAAGAATTCTGATGAGTAAATTAACAATCTTGATTGGCTAAGCTAGCCGAGGGTATGCTTTCCCAGACTGAATTCAGGGGTAATAAGATATTCCCAAAGATATCAACAAATATTAGAGCCACACTTGCAACTAAGAACGTAAATACACCCATGAGCTTGAAACAAATTTGTCGATAGTTTAGTCAGTACCTTGTACCTGTATCTATGGCCTTGCGTGTGTGTGTGTGTGTGTATGTGTGTGTGGAGGGATGTTTTCAGTTGGAACTCTTGAACACTATGGATAGAAATGGGAAACAATAAAATTACATCAAGGAGACAACAAAGGAAGAAAATATGCTCAAGAAACACACACCTAAAGATACCCTGCATGACTTCTAATTTTTAAGTATCGTTACTGATTTCGATTTACAGCTGTTTTCAGTTTGATGATTATGATTGATTATTACGGGAAGAAATATTATGAGACTATAATACCTTTTATTTTCACGTGGACGGATATTCGATCGTCTTATTCACTGTTATGTCAAAGAACACAAGTGTCAGGACAAGACTGTTGATGATGGGCGAAAGTCTTTTCTATATATTTCGAGCGATGAAGTGCAGATTTGGGAAGGGAGGAAGAGGAATGATGGACAGAAAATATAAAATGGTCGTATATTTAGAATACTCGAAAGTAATACTTCAACAAGGTGAATGTATAAACACTTATTGATATTGTCATAGTTATAGTCGTTACTATTTAAAAATCATACACTTTAATTTCTTATGATTCATTTATCATTCAGAAAGGCAAAACGGTGTTATAATATATGAAAGCAAATGCATCTGAAAAAATACATTTTATCTTATTTGTTGTCACGGAGTGTGTATTTACACGTATGTAATATTCATAGATTGCCTTGAAGAGGGATAATCTTTAACTTTCAAAGGTAGTACATTTGCACTATGCAAATAGATACCTGGCTTGTCCATATTGATTACGAAAGGTGTGCTGAGCCACATTTCAGATCCAGATTAATGGACTATTAAAATAGGTAATCAACTACTTTTTAGCCTAAAATTATGAAACGTTTCTGGATAAACATGCTATTTTGTCGTTTAAGTCTAACCTAGAGACATTATTGGTGTTTATTGTGAACTTTTAGTATTACACCCCACAACGCCTGTTTTATATTGTTATGAAGGAGAAAAAATAACACACAGGAACTATCTGTGAAAGCGCAGTCTCGTTCATTTGAATGTCCTGGCATGACTCAGATATATCAACTCACCAGATTAGATACATATATAAAAATGTAATACAGGAAAAATATTATTGTAGGAATATTTTATAGTTTTAAAGCGATGTTGAAAAATACAATATAAACAGACGAGACAAGCAATAAAGTGTTGATTCCTTCTTTCGTGAAAGAAGGAGAATTCGTAATGAAGACACAAAAGCTCCACGTTGGAAAGCCAGACCTTATTCACCTTAAGATAAAATGAATCAAAATTATAATTGTTGCGACGTTATATCATATGTAACCGTGACATGACAATTGAAGCAAGAGTCTCCTTTAGTTCATGAAATGTTTTCGCTATGTATGTATGTATGTATGTACTGCTCGTAGTTTTCAGTTGTTTATTGGATGGGAGGTTGAGGTTAAGCGAGAAGTCGCAAAACCTCGAGGATATTTGGCTTTGACCTTTGATACAGTTCACCACTTAAACATTTGAAATAAATCATTTTCATGGAGAAGGTTGATCTGGTGCTATTTGTATTAATAATGATTATAATGACACATTGATGAAAAGGATCATACCTGAACTACTCTTCACACTTGCAAATATTGTAACTAGTATTGTCTTCAGTTATCGTTGATATTGTCATCAATCTAAATTTTCTCAACCTTCTCCTTAAAGTTTAAGAGGGAATAAGAGATTTACCTCGACTGCGGATGTTTTGTGACATACATGTGAAGATCAACCGAAACAAAATCGCCTCATTCTTTGCGAATTACTCGCAAAATAATATAAACAGCAGCTAGTATTTATCCACACTATAAAACTGAACTGCAAACACAATGATGGCATGATAGCTTAAATACGTCTTACGGTGAAGAATTGGACCTGACGGATACAACTAATACCATTCTTACCACTGTATATGGACTGCTGAGCTTCCCAGCTAAAAGATTCATCCTTAAACAGCTATAGGCACCGGTTGACTGCAGTGGAAACATAAATTGGCAGTACTATTCCCTCCACATCGGAATGGAAGTAGTTGTGGGATACACTCAACACCCTCCTGAAAACTGCTTTGAACAAGTTTTCTTAGAAAACGTTGGTAAAATTGACTCCAACCGTATTCCTGAAATTTACCGTTTAACTTAATGTAGCGTTCGATTGATAAAAATTGCAGACTGTGTCTGTCGAATGCTTGGTTTGTTGTTATGCTTAAAATCATTTTCGTTTCGAGGGATCTGGCTGAACGAAACTTGAAGACGTTCTATAGCAAGCCGAAATGCCATTAATGTAGAATCATGTTAACGGCATGGTTGTTTCATATACAAATAACGATTTCGTTTTGCATCTTAACAGTGATAACTTCCACTAATGAAAACAAAATGATTACAATTTTTCAATCTCTTCTTTCCTTTCCACTTTTGTATTATTGGTGGACCAAAGTTTACAGAAGTTTTATTGCAGCATGGTAATTTTGTTTTATCAATCAATATATTATGTCATCAGTCTTGTTATCACTGCACCATATATTTTGGCGACTGTACGAGTTCCGAAAGAATTCCAATAAGTAAATTATTAATATATATTTAAACATATTTCGGTTAACCATCTCTGAAGAAAAACATAACGTCCATGAAAATATGTTGGCGCTTTTTTGCATGTCACTACTGTAAATACGTTATCAAAATGACGTGTATTTTGAGCATGTCAAGACAATAAATCTTAAACACAGAACATATATATGTTTGGTTGATTGATTGGTTTTAAACGAAACGATATTCCCGTTTTAACACATTATTAGCTATATGAGCTCGAGGAGATGGGAGCGCAGTGTTTTCACTGGGACACATTCCAAGGCAACCGATGCGGGTTGGTCCGGCTATCGTTCCTGCAACTTAGGATTAGGAGCCTAATACTCTGACAACTAGGCTACGAACGGCTCCCAACTACCCACATCCCCAACCACTATGAAATAAAACAAAAACACAGTGGTAGTAAAGGAAAGTAACTTCTAAAAAGAATTTGCTTCCATTTTTAAAGAGTTAATGCCCTTTACGATAAGATCATTCTGAAGTGATGAATAGCCTTTCTCTTCGTTTCTTATGTTTCTTATTTCCATTGTGACACGCGACACTCTAACATTGATGTATTTTTAACACAGCAGGCTGTCTGCTCTCTCTCTCTCTCTCTCTCTCTCTCTCTCTCTCTCTCTTTTAAAAGTTTACATTATTTTGGCCTATCGTTTTGTCATATTTTAGTCTCGGAATTATGCAGCAACTATTTTAGCTATCATCTGCAACAACAGAATACAAAATATTTCAAACGAATAACCGAAATTATATAGTTTTGTCTCACTGCACTTCAAACACCACCTCAACCAAATTAAAGTAGATTTTCTTCTTTTCGACACTTTGGGCGTTTTAGACTTGTTTGTAGGTTTGAGTGATAGGATGTTTGAAACTCCTTTTTTTCAGAAATCTAGGATTTATTTTTCTTCATATGAATAACAACTTAAATTTAAATATATTGTTGGGGTTGATCTGATGTATATGAGTAAAATAATTTTAGCGGTGTGATATATCGTACATGATATCTGATACTTATTTAATATTGTTAGAACTAGTAGCCCGACCCATTTTTGAATTATTTAGCAAATAAAATGCATTTTAACCATATATTAAATTTGTAGGCGTATGAAGTATTACCGATCCTCTGAACGATAATTTACCAACATTTGTATATCTGAGAAAAAACCGTAACAAAATATGGTTTATTGGTGTTTCAAACGTTGCATAAAAGATGTAAAAGCTTTTTTAGATAAAGATACGTCTGATATACTCAGACAATGTTGTATGATTTTTCAAATATGTATTCGGATCATTTTGGTGAATTAATCTACTAAGGGATTTTATTGGAACAGCAACGGCGTAAACTTGGAGAAAAATACAACAAAGAGCGTTAATAGCTTTTGTTTGGTATTGTTGAAGAAAATTTTAAGTCGTTGATGTCTAGTGGCGAACACAGTGTATAACGTCACCAGTGATTGTGAACCGAATAATGAGCAAATCAATTAGAACGATGCTTTTAATGTTAATATAATGATCGTATCCACACTCACTAACCAGTGGCAGAGATTATATGAACTCCTTAGGTTCACAGGAGCTAAAATTATATCTGAGAGATACAGACAGTCCAAAACGTTTAGAAGTGTTGTATATGATGTTGAGAACAGTATTATGCGTATTGGCGCAAATCCCAATGCTGGATCATTTGAGCGCATTTGGTTGACATTGTCTTAAGACATATATTTGTTTGTAGATTTATTTGTAACTGAGTATTCAGAATGAAAACTGATAATTTGCAAGACTCGTGTACAGTATTTAAAATTAATATAAATGAAGAGTTTACTTTACTTGATCGTGTGCTCCTACCCAATTATATAAACATTTTGCATATAGAAGTTAAGCCGCCGTAGATCGCAATCGCCGTATAGGTGTATGCCCAGAAAAACTTAACTATGACGAACAATATGGTATTACGAATACTGTAAATCACCACTGCTAGCGTTACGTGTTGGTCTAGGTACTCAAGCATGTTTTAAATGTGGTATCAGAGTAAAGTCGCGTAATCAAAGTTGCCTGCCACGCAGATCTGTACACGAGTATTATCACGCTCGCAGACGAAGATTCATGAAACCTACGCTTGCGGAAACAAACGACGACGACATCAGCATTGAAAACGATACAGAAGACGATGAAATAATATCCGCGATTAAAGCGATTGATGTTTCTGATCATGTTATAAGAATAAAATTCCTACCGAAATTAAAGTATGGCAACTAGACCAAGAGCGCAACATTTTCTTCAGAGGCGCAACAATTCACCATGAAGCTACTTAGTGAAATGGCAGGGGAGTATTATATAAAGATTACAGCGGGCTGAGATAGCACAGATGTTTGTTGATGAACAGGATTGATCAAAGCCATCGCATCGCACATACCACTGCCACTGAGGTTTTCGCAAAAATACGATAATTACAAGTACCTGAGTTACATTAATGTCCTGGTGGATTTTAAGATTATAGGGTAATTATCCCTGTCAAATATGTGCCAATAAAGACGTGATGAAACTCATTGATACGTCCTGTAATCGAATCGACGTTGCAGAGCACGGGCACCTCAGTTGATCAGATGGAGATTATTCTTTTTGAACAATATAATCTTCATTTTTGTTAAAAGGTTTTTTATATCGTTTTTACAAGAATAAAAAGTACATCTTCAACGCTGAAGAAAATCTAATGATAATATGTAATTTTTGTAGGATTTTAAAAATTGTTCAAAATAAACGTAGGAATTCGTTGTTAATTCTTATATACATACTAACGTTTGGATCAAGATTAGATTGCTCTCAGATACACATTTGAAAGAATGTGCAAATTTTATTTATTTCTTTATGACGTCTTGTCACTTACCCAATCGGAAAGCGTCTCTGGTGATACGATTTAAACAATAAGGTGGTGGCCACGATGGAGTAATATCATTTTGTCAACGTCTAGCTATACACGGATAATGAATCACCAAAATTAGGTAAATAACTGCGATTCAAATTCTTTGTTCTATCTGCATCAATGGATTATTGTAAATTAACGAGGGACGTGCACATGTTATACACAGCATGCATTTGGCCTTATAAGATTTATTTATTTTCTCATTTTAGAAAAATGCCCTCATCCCAAATATTCTTTCGTCACCGAAATGTTTCTTAATTATTGGTATTGTGTCTTTTATATATAAAATAATCATGTAATATCTTTATTAAATAATGACGCTATTAATTTATGATAACTTTTAATATACGTATCTAGCAACATTCAGATCGCTCCGCTGTCATAGTGGTTAGAGCGTTCGCCTCGGATGCGGGAGGTCGTGGGTTCGAAACCTCTTGTATTAATTTTGGACCCTTCTTCAGTTACAAACAAACTTCTGTTTCATAGTACAATTGTCGGTCGCATCTACTCTGAAGTGTGTGACTTGGAATCTTAAATTAGCGTTTTAAAAATGTTGAGTCATATCGCAACCATATCTGCTTTTGGCAGCTTATAATGATGTCTAACTCTAAGGATATCATTTTCCAATTTGTTTCTCACAGTCGTCTTATATATTCATTAGGAAACTATCTCAATTAGTTTCCTTCTTTCTTTTTGAATTTTGGTCGGATTTTAGAATCTAATTTTGAATGAGAAACGGGTGCTTGTTTCAAAAATTAAAGAAAACTCTAATGTTTTATAGTGTGTGGTATTGTGAGATGTTTCTCATTTTTCCTAGTGATGTTTGCAAGGGTGGATAGGCCATGTCCATTATAGTCTCTCGAGCCGAGTCTTCGACATAAGTTGTACCACAACCTTCATCCTCTAATAACTGTATCCCATTACAGTCTGTCGACAATGGTGTGGTATATCAAAAACCTCAGTACTGGTAACTTGTACCGTTGTTTTATTCTTAAATTGTCTATCCAGAGTCACTATTAATGTCATAATAAAGCCATGACTGTACTGAATTTCTCAGAATATTTCAGTTCGGTCACATGTACCTCAAAATTTTCAGCTACATCAAAGCGACTAGAACTAATAAATACATCATGCCTTCTCATATGGTCATCAATTTTGTTTACTACATTCTTTAAATTCTTAGAAGTATGGACTGAGACTTGGCCGATAGTCTCAGCCCGTTCTAGTGTTACTTCTCAAGGGCGGAACGTGATGATGGCAGCCTATTGGAATGATTTTCCCCAGACCTTCCACGAGAGTTCTCTTTTTTGCATCTGCGAGGACTATCTCTGCTGTACTGTCTGTTTTCTTTTCACGTATAACACACACTATTTATTGATGATGTAATACATTTTGCTTCGTGTCGCTCGCTTTGATATGTCATCTTAAACTTTCGAGTTTATTTTCTCAAACTTTTCTTCAATCGGGTTTTTCTCAGCGTCTGATACCTCACTGACCATATATTATTTTAAACCTCTGCGGCACTATTGCAGGCGCTCCTGCGTGATATATTCCGTTCAATCGATTCATCTGATAGCATTAGCTAAATCGTCCAATACTTCATCATTCTCTTCTTTTTCTGTTCCTAGTCGTTGAACTGTCATTTTCTGCATGATTCGTGCCACGATTATTTGATAACCATGGCGATTGTCCCAATGACTCTGATGCTATTTTCAGTATTTGCTTATATTAAGTTTGGTTTTATAAATATGGTACATATGAAAATTAAACATTATGTTCACTTAGAAAGCATAGGAATTATAATTATCTAAAAATATATGTTGGCATTCTTTTGTCTCAAGAGACGATGGAAGTGTGCCCATGAGAATGTCCCGGTTGGTGGTTGAACAGCGTTTGAAGTGTCTATGTAGCCCAACATGGGGGTGGCAGTCCTTGCTGCATGGAGAACTTTAAGGTTGAGCCTGGTTTAGGTTGGAGCTACTTCTTCTGCCTCTCAAGTCGCTTTTCATCTGATAACAAACGTAGCTTGTCCTCGTCGGTCTTCAGGCCAGTGATCAGAGCGTGTCGCCAGCTGGACATGTCTAGAGCAAGCTCTTCCCAGGTGTAGAGATCGATGTCAAGGGTTTTTATGTCGCGCTTGCAGATATCCTTGAAGCAGAGATGTAGCCGTCCGAGTGACATTTTGCCAGAGACAATTTTCGAATAAAAAAGGCCTTTGAGGATCCGTCCGTGATCAATCCAACGTACATGGCCCAGCAATCCGATGCGACGTTGGCGGAGGAGCATGACCATGCTGTGAATTTTGGTATGTTCAAGCTCCTTATTGTTTGTTACTCGGTTACTCCAGTTGATCCCGAGTATTTGTCGGAGGCATCGCATGTGAAAGACGCTCAATCTTTTCTCTTGTGAGGTGTACAGAGTATAGGTTTCACTGGTGTACAGGAGAGTGCAGGCACGGTATACGGAGATCTTAGTGTTCAGCTTGATGTTGTTTCACACTCACTGCGACAACCAGTAGAGAGTTGTTAATGCCGTTCCAATCCGCTTGTTGTACTCATCAGCGAGCGAGAGGTTGTTGGTGATGGTATATCCTAGGTACGTGAACTGACTGGCTACCTTAAGTTCGTCCACGTCCTGAGCCATCATGCTTGTTTTCGTTTGGCTGATGGTCAACCCAAACTTGTCGCATGTTTTAGCAAAGCGGTTCATCAGGTGCTGAAGGTCAGCTTCTGTGTGAATGGCTAGAGCAAAGTGGCTAGAGCAGCATCGTCTTCGAAGAGCATGTCCCTGCTGGTTTTTGACGCACTGTACTCTTTGTCTTCAGTCGTGCTAGATTAAACGGTCTGCCGGCTGAATTCGTATGCAGGTATACCTGTTCTGTGGATGTCCCAAAGACGTGTTTGCGCAGGACAGCGAAGACATCTGCTGAGATGCAACCCTTTCCTGGGGCTTTATATGGGTACAGTTTCTCTAAAGTCTTCTTTAGTTCTGGTACAATTGGTTCCTGGTCCAGTTCCGCCATGAGATGGAGGTTTTCAATAGATTTGAGGAAATCTTTGGTCACGTGCTTCTCTGGAGTATAGTTCAGAGTAGTAGTCCACCCAACGTTACATAACCCTTGACGTGGATGGTATCGCCTGTGGTATACTTCAGTGGTGCTGTCACTTTCTTCGTGGGACCAATTGATTTATTTATGCCATCTTACATGCCCCTGGTGTTTTCGATATATACTGGTGACCGGATAATCTGACAGAGCTGAAGCAAGTATTCATTGGCGCACTGCCGTGCTAACCTCTGCACTTTGTTTCTTGTAGACCTGTATGCCTGTAGTGTCGTCTGGAAGTGGGATCGCTTGTATTACAGGTAAGCACTGCGTCGCTATTCTATGACTGGCATGAGTATGGCGGAGAGTTATCCTCAAACCAGTCGTTGTTCCATGACTGCTTCTTACCAACGATCCATGTGGCTGTGCTGTACAACGTCTCTCTGATGTGATCTCATCTCTCTTTGGCACTGCCGTTGGGAGGTTCTGTATCAAACGTCTTGGAGAGGGCATAAAAGAATTCATCAGACTTGTCTGGATATGACGTCTTGCTCACATCACCGCGTGGTTTACCTTCTGGTTTAGAGAGAGGTTCTTTGGCTGAAGCTTCATTTTCCGGCACACCAGAGTGTGGTCAGTGTCTCAGTCAGCGACGTGGAAGGTACCGATATGAAGTACACACTTCATGGCAAAACGTCTCGTAATGATCAAGTTCAGCTGGTACCAGTGTTTAGACCGTGGATGCCTCCTTGACACTTTATTATGTGGTTTTGTCTGAAAAAAATGAATTGGCGATACTGAGTTCGTCGTGCGAGCAAATCTCAGAGTCACTGACCGTTCTCATACATCTTCCCAATTATAAACTTGCCCAGACAGGAAGGCCGAGATTCGTGTTCGGCACCTACCCTAGCATTTAAATCTCACAGTAATATCATGTTCTCATCCTTGAGAATTTTGTTGAACAACGAGTTTAACTCGTCGTAGACCTCTACCTTGGTATTTGCGATGGCGGTTAGTGTAGGAGGGTTAACGCTAATCAGGTTGACAGAACCGGTTGTAGTCTGCAGGCAGAGAGATAGCAGTCTTCCGTTCCCTTGTTGGCATAGTTCTATCATCCCTACCAGTGAGTTTCTGACGGTGAATCCTGCAACAAACTCTCTGGTTTCATCGGGGCTCATTCTTTGCCACAAGATCGTGCAATCTGGTAGTCGTGTCTCCTGTAGTGCGGAGATGTCGACCTGGAGTCTTGCAAGTTCGTCATTGATGATTGAAGTCTTTTGAACATCGCTGAATGCCTGGATGTCACCAGAGAGCCCAGTCAACATAGTCCGGACATTCCAATTATCTAGCTTGAGAATTAGAAGATTCCTTTTTGGTTTTCTTTTTTATTTCTTGGTGCAGTAGTTGCAGTCCGCCTATCAGGTACTCCCTTACCTTAAGCCCTTTGCACCAGCAAGGCAGAAACCCTTTTTTTTTGCGGGAAGGCACCTTATTGGCTGGGTTGTTGCCAAGCTTGAGGCGGGTGGTAGCTGTCCAATGAGACCTGGTGGTCTCTCCCACCATCGGTAGTAACCCCTGGCGTCTGACTCCGATCGCGCGGTGACTCATAACCGGTAAACTATTGATTTCCGTGTTGTGTCGACGATGTGAAGCAAAGTTGGAGTATCCTCTCCAGGGCGCAAGCCTGAACGGTGTGACATGAAGAATCAGCAGTTGCCCATGCAGCTGATTCAACCGTCTCCACGCAGTTGAATAATCAAAGGGAAAGAACAAGCCGATAAGGCATGGCATTAGCGGCGTCGAATGTGTTGCCGAGATGACATTGAAAGCACTGCCAAGTTGCCTTTGGGACTCCAACTACAGAAATCTTTGTTAGGGTTTACTCCCTTATCAGTTTCCATGAGAGATTGTAGTCGGAAGGCAGCGAAGGTTTGAATTCGGAGTTTACCTTCTCCTAGATGAGCGTCCACCCAAGGTTAATGAGTCCCATCTGCCAGAAGCGTCTGGTTTTGAGGTGCGAGAAACTCGCCTGTTATCCTTTTTCCAGTCAGTTTAAACAGGTTCCACTGAGGTTATTTAAGCCACTCGTGATGGCCTTGAGCTGGATTTGGTTGTCAAGGGCTCCGTCAGATGCAAGCAATTTAGGGATTTCCAAGGCTTCCGTCTGGCTTGCGTGTATAAAGTATATTGACTGGCAAATTAGCAGCCAATACTGACAACGGACCTTTTCATGTGTAAACTATTTTCGAGGTACAGGTTCATACGGTAAAATATTTTGAAAGTCTGTTGTAAAATTTTTGAGTGTACTGTTTAGAAAATCTGTTACACATTATGTTTGCTATTAAAATTTGCAATTTATGTAAAATACATATAAAATCATGAAGAAAAGAATCAACATAATGTCATTGTATCAAGAATTCCGCCAGTTTGGATTTACCTTGAGAGCTTTCGTTTTTGCAGATTCTACAATTTCACCTTTGCTCCAATGACGGTAGGGCACTGATAAGTAAGTAATTTACATGTTTTAGTGATAATATGTTTACAACACCGTTGTACAGACGTGTTCATATCATGCTTTGATACGACAAAAGCGGTCGTCTGAATCAAATGCACAACCCTCGTCTACATTAATCGATTAAATTATTCGATACCTAAGGTATCATCATAAAGTTCAATTTCATATAAATCTGAACTTATAGAATGTTCTTGTTTCATAGCCAAGCCCTACAGTACTTAAGTACTTATTGTTAAGTATTTTATGTATTTGCAATGTTGATATCGTATACAATGCAGACTTGTAATATTTACATTGCACACCATATAAAATACACTAAAAAATACACTAATGGGTTACTTGGTTTACCTGCATGCAGCGATGGTTGAATTGCGTCACGCGGTGTCTGGGGATGGTTATAAATAGAGGTGCGTTGTCATTGTAGGTCATACAAATGACGAGTACAATCAGCACCATAATTCATAGTGAGGAAAAGCAAAGAGTCGAGTTAGCACATTTTGGAGTTTTAAAAATGGCACATAACAACATCAAACAAATAAGAATAACAGATTTATTCCAGCTTAGATTCTAACAGTTGTCTCCTATCACACCTGCCAGCCCCCCGATCTAGTTTATTATATTAGAACTACATAAACTGATTGTACACAATGACTCGTACTTAATATTACTTTTTTACGATTCATTAAACATTGTAAATTGTTCCCGATTTTATGTTTCACCCAAAACGCATGACCTTTTCTAGCACAGAACTCTTTGCTCCTTTGTACATGTAGCATCGTCAAGGACCAACATGAGTCTTACGATATGAGAATAGAAACTTCATCTGCAGTTCTCTTTGTCAACACATCACGAATGATCGTTCTCTTTTTTTGTCCAGTACATATTACACGGGGAAGTGGATCTTTTCTGAAGATTTGTCTGGGGTTTTCTGTTGTTCTCGAGTTATACTTGTTGGTTCTATATATTTAATAAAGAATTTTACCATTTTGGTTTGTCGGTGAGTTTCACGTTTGGGTTTTCAACTTCCAGTGACCTGGCTTATTTCACTCAATTTGGCATTGGCACATCAGGGTGGTTCCTGCGGTCGATTTATTTTCGGCTCGGGCAAGATTCTATTCGAACGTATATGAGGTTTTGGTAACTTCGTTCTCACGCTGATATTGATCGAAAAGCAGCACAAAGTCATCATCGATGTTGGCATCCCCTGTCAGCCGATCCACAAACTTATGTGCAAAGTCCGCATCATCGCCATCGCGTAGCTGTTCAGAATCGATGACATATTTGTAATGATGATTGTTAAACACAAACTCCAAAAACGGTGAAGTAGAGGATAGGCATTGAGTCCTTCAAACTGAATTTCTTCTCCAACGACTAATGATGCTGATACTGTGTAAGTGCAAAATTCCTAAACAGTGTCTGATTTGTTGATACGCCATATAGGTGCCAGGAAACCAAAAGAACACGACCATTTATCATTATCATCATTCTACCACACCCACCTTTAGTTCCGCTTAAGATACGAACGTATGATCCGGACTCGCGCACATTCAGGATATGAAGTTTAGGTCTATCAAAGCCATTTTAAAAATCGCCGACCATTTCCTAGTTTTGTAACATTTACATCCACATGTTTCATCTTAGTAATTACGACATTGACGTAGTCTTTGATAAAGGCAACCAATACATCAGTGTCTCTGATTCCTTGCCTCTCGCCGATTTAAGATTAAAACGCGTCTACGTTTGTTTCTCGATGTATTGTTCTCTTATTAACAAATTTGTTTACATCCGTCTTTTTGGGTATTCTCTGCACCTTGAAGCCTAATGTTTATTTTTATTTTTGTTTTTTGTAATGTAAAATTTAGATAGAGTAATGATTACATACATGAACTGCATGCATTGTGTTGAGCATTTGCGATGTAAATGTTACATTAATTATGATTATATATGAAATTTAAGGGGACGTGTATGTTTGATGATTCTGTTACAGCACGTAATATTATAATGTAAATCAACGATGCATTTTGTTGCAGTTATCAAATTCTTGGATGTTCTTGATTTTTTTAATTCTATTTGCGCTCTGTTAAATGTCCAGTCAAGAGCACACTCTGTGATCAAGGAACTCGAGCCAACTGATTGTGATTGAGAAAGCTGTGTTCTATATATGTTTTCGTATTGTGCGATAAGTTTTAAATTGAAATTTGATGAATCCATCAGTGTTAAATGCATTATTTTATTGTTCCATGTGCCAATGTCGATTATTCGAGTACGTTTAAGCCGTTTTTATCCTGTTTCATAACACTCTTGCAAAAGTAACGGTTTAACCATTTTTAACATGTTTGTTCAGAACTTCCAAATTTATGAGTTAGTCTTTTATTTAGTTAGTCCTCTTCGTCCTGTCTGGGACATAAGGCTGCAACTATCTTCCACCGTCTAGGTCGATCTTGAGCAATGGCTTGTGCCTCGCCCCAGGAAAGTCTCACCTCTTCCAGCTCTGACCTTCGCCATGTTCTCTTGGACCATCCGCACAAGCGCTGCCAGCTTACCAGCATTTGCGCTTGCCAATTGGTGTCCTTTCTTGCAAAGAGGATGGTTCAACTGTTTTTAACCTGACCGTTAAGAACTTACAGATATATACTGCTCGAAAAAATCTACAGAGATATCATGAAGCTTTTAGCGTTGAGTTAGAATGAGAAAGATTCCGATGTGCCCGTGATGAAGTAATACAAGGCGATTAATGGCAGGAATGTCTTTGACGTGGGATTCGCCATGTGTCGGAGTCCCTCGATGATATTCCAACCACACATATTGAACTTTGAAAGGAGTACGATATACACATACAAGCGTTGAGCTTATTTCTTAAGGGCTTTACCACCCTTTGCCTTTATCGTTGCTTGGTATACCCTTTTACAAGAGTTTGCAACATCTTTACATTTTATATTTGTCTCATAGTGTCCTTGTCATTAAAGGGGGTTTACCTTCCAGAAGATCCTGGCACGGTTTCGCCGCTACTTTTAGGACAGAAGTTTTTAGTAAACGTAATAAGACCGACATTTTCTCTAAATTGTATTAAAAGTAATTTTTGATTTGATTATATTGAAAGTCATTTTCTATTAAAACATACTACAAAATCCACAAATTCCTTACTATAGATTTAAAAAGTTCAGCCGAGATGCCCATCATCTCGAAGAATATTTGACCAAAATAGCGAGACCACGCTGTGTGTGCCCCCGGTGCACCCATCACCGCACAGAACGTGTTCGAAAAGATACTAACAGATATACACCCCATCTTGTTTATCCAGGTAGAATACGTTTCTTTTATCAGGCATTTCAAGATATGCAAACTACTCCCGCACACAACACAAATACACAGTAAAGATGATCCAAATTTTAATGTTTCTGTTATTAAAGTACCTGCACGGAAAATTACCCTTGATCCGTTGGGTGTCTATGACGGCAAACGTCTAGAATCTTCTTGTCACGGCGATAATCGTCTGACAAGCCTAGTCGTAGAAGTAGATTGCGAAAACATTTACTGAAATATTTAAAAACCCTTTTGGTCATTGTTTCTTTCAATGTTCTTATTTAATGTCGTGCCATATTCTTTTGATTGCATATTTTTAAATTTAATTCGATATTGTGAAATGTTCTTTTCATTGAATTTTTTTTTTGAGATTTATTAAATATTTTGCAAATTACTCTTCATTGCATTTTTTGTATTTTATTGAGTATTTTGCAGTGTTTTTTAATTTCTTATTGTATTTCTTGTATTTTACTGAATATTTTGCAATTATTTTCTCATTGTTTATTTTGTATTTTACTCAGTATTTGCAGTGTTTTTCATATGTATTTTTGAACTTTACAAAATGTCTCACAATGTTTTTATCATTGTATTTTTTATCTTTAGTCTTTTCCCTTCTTTTTATAAATGTAATTTTTTTCTTGAGCCTCGAGTACTCGGCTCAAATGACCCGGACGGTATTAATAGGACATACCTTTTAGTAAAATTAATAAGAATGACATTTTCTCTAAATTGTATTAAAATTAATTTTTGATTAAATTATATTAAAAGTAATTTTCTATCAAAATATATTGAGATTAAATCCATTTATTTCGGTATTACAATTATATACTATTCTAATAAAGATTGTGCCCTTATGAGCAAAAGGCAAAACTGTATACATTTCCCTTGTATCATAAGTCAACAAAAAACTACACTCAGTAAGTTGTGAGATCGACGAGCTAGAGGAATTCCAAAGATTCCTTCTAGAAGGGTAAATGAGCTGATATGGCAAAATTGTCTACCTAATGACGTACATAGACCCAGACGATAGTCTGTAAGAAACGATGGAGCCTCACTTTGAGATACTGGCGCAACACAAGAACTGGATGTATGTGCATATTTGGCCATGTACTAAGAAACTGGTATAAAAAGCCTCAATACGCGGGCACGCCAGTCCATTCGTCAAAAACAATAGGAAGCTTGTTTCGTTACAGGTAAGATTGTCGTCTATGTACTATATTTTTATATAGTATAAGAATTTTAGTGTTAAGATGTTAATCTAACATTACTACGTTTGATCATCGGATTATTTTAATATTTCTTTACTATTCTTTAATATAATGTATTGGAAAGTTTAATCGTTTGAAGAACTTATATTTATTTGTAATTATATTATTGATTACAGAAGAGAAAAAAATAACGTTCGCTACCAATTTCATACTTAGTAATAGTTAATCTAGAAATAAAATACTCTTTAAATAATAGAGATTAACATGCTGACATTTTATATCAAATTCTGTAAAATATATTTATATTAAATCATTGCGGTTTTAGTCTGAAATATTGAATTTTAGATTATTTAGCTATCGTGAATTTATTCGAAATGTAATTATCTGTATTTCGGGGCCCCGAGTGGCCGAGTGGTCTAAAGCGCTCTCCGTTACGGATCACTGCAATCTCACCACTGCCTGCGTGGGTTCGAGTCTCGGATTCAGCCAATGTGGGTATGTGAGAAAAGTAGTGAAGTGGGCCACTTTAGCGACAATGGGAATTAGCATTAAAAACCACCCTGGGCCACTTTGGCGATAATGGGAAATTTAACATTACGTAAACCCCTGGGCCATTTTAGCGACAATGGGAAATTAACATGGGAATATATGTTGGGTCTGTTGAGCGACAAGGGAAATTTAACATGGGAGAAAAAAAGCAATTCTAGGGACAAGGGGAATTTGAACATGGGATTTCTTTTTTTGTTTTTTTCTTCTTTTAAAAATAAAAAAATATAAAAAAGGGGTAGGCAATTGAAAGTCTATCCCTTTTCGAGAGATATGGGTGGCCCTGAAAAGGGCCTTTGAGTTTTATGTTAATATTAAGATATATTGGTCTTCTTCTTGTCCTTAGGCTACGCCTGAATGCAGGACCGTAAATCAGGACTCTTTTGAGGCATCCTTGACGTTCTACATAGACTCTTCGCATCCACAGGCTGGTGTCTGTCCCGTGGATAACTGTCCAGTTGGATCGGACATACATTGGTATGTCCGTCCGGAACATCATCGAAGACACAAGCGTGGAAGATTGTAGGTCGGTCCACATGTTGAGGCGCCGAGAACAGGTGAATCAATGCAGTGAACTGCACTTATTTATAGGGAAAGGAAGGATTGAAACGGATTGAGTTTGTTGACCAATCCAAACACGCGTTACAAAATTCAGTCAGCCCGAATCCAATCCGAAGAGAGCAGTCTGTGACGTCACGTGGTCTATATAGATTCGCTAGCGCCTGTGCGCAGTCAATTCATCCGACAGTTATTCAACATGACGGAAACTCAGAAAACGATAAATTGGGGTGCACCAGCAGTGGAGACCACCCAAGGGAACCCGGACTTACTTTCAGTAGAGGTGAATTGGGATTTTGTGGATTTTCTTACCTCGCAAGAATTTGTTCCGGAACCTGGGTCACCTTCTTCATTATCGTACGTGGATAATTTTAGACAGAGACAAAAAGAAGAATTGGAGAAATTTATACAACAGCAAAAGGAAGCGGAACAAACTTTTCTTCTACAGCAACAACAGCAAGAAGAAGAGGTAAGAAAAAAACAAGAAGAAGAAGAAGCAGCAGCAAAGAAACAAGGGTGTGAAAATCAAACGGTCACGGTACTGTTAGACATTTTAGCGGAGTAAAGAAGTCTGAAACAAATGTATCAGACTTCTTTATTACGACCGAAGAGAATACGACCTTCCCGAGCTAAACACTCCAACCCTGTGACTAAGCCTACCGTACCACCCTTAGTGATTTCAACCAAATCATCATCATCAACAGTACGCAGTCCAGAAGTAGGCCTTGGCCGTGGCAAAGGCTTAAGACAGTTAAAGTTGATTGCTTAAACTCACCCCTACACCAAGAAAGCAAAGTCCCTTTTCAGGGCCACCCACGTCTCTCGAAAAGAGATACACTTTCAATTGCCAATAACTAAAAAAAAAAAAACATTTTAAGCCTATAGTACGTGTGTATGAATGTGTGAGTGAACGTTCTTATTTTAAAATCAAAACCCAAAACCCAAAGACACTTACCTTTTTACACCTAATTTATTCTTTTATAAATATTTACAATCCAATTCACAATTCACAACAGAGCACTTTAAAAAGTTTATAGACCTCTTCTGTCTCATTGTTTAGTCTCTCTGTGTTTTTAATTTCTTCACCGTCACAGTCTTTTCCTCCTCTTACTCCTCTTTTCTTCTCCTGTTTCTTTTTCTTCACCTGTCTGCTTTCTTCCTCCTCTTCTTCTTCTTCCTCTGAAGAATCCCTCTCTTCTTCTGACTCCTCTTGTTTCTTTATTGTGTAGTCTGTTTTTTCAATTTCTTCACCGTCACAGTCTTTTCCTCCTCTTCCTCTTCACCTTCTTTCCATCTTCTTTTCTTCTCCTGTTTCTTTTTCTTTACCTGGCTGCTTTCTTCCTCTGAAGAATCCCTCTCTTCCTCTGAAGAATCCCTCTCTTCTTCTGAAGAATCCTTCTTTTCTTCTGACTCCTCTTGTTTCTTTTTTGGGCAATCTGGAGACCAATGTCCTTTTTCTTGACAATAATAACAGGCATCTTGACTTTTGTCTTTTCTAACCCCTTTTCTTCTTTTTTGACGGTCTGGACACTCTGAAGACCAATGCCCTTTCTTCTGACAGATACAGCAAGTATCTTGACTTTTATCTCGCAAGGAAGGAGAGTAGTCCGTCGGCTGGTCTGAAGAGAATTTTCTAATGACCCCTCGCAAAGCTCTGATGAAATGTTCGATTTGTGTAGTATCTTACATCGTTGTGCTCGGTTAGAGAGTGAAATGAATAGTGAAAGGACAAGACACACCCCCTTTTATATACGCTGGTCTGCCATGACTATAAATTAGTCTATGGTGTTTAAACTTTAATCATTTGACGTTTTGCACTCAAGATGAAACGATCCAATTCATTTGAGAAGAAAGAAGAAGAAAGTAAAAGGCAGAAACGTGATCTATCGCCTCGTACCAGGGCTGAAGTCTTGGCACAAATTCATGCCAGTGATTTTGAAGAGGACATGAGTGAACCAGAATCCAAACCCTCTAAACAAACTTCACCACCCTTAGTCAACCCTGAAAAGTACTATTCCATTCAAGGGACGGAAAAGCGTCCCTCTAGAAAATTTAGAACCACGGCTTACAAATACACGGTGAAGGTTAAAGATTTCAAGTCCGAAGTACCGTTGGAGAAAGCAGAAGGGTTCATCACCGAGATGTGGGATTCTTTACTCACCACATTCAAGCGACAATGTCAACCCAAAGAAGACGATCGCTTGAGACTTTCCATGCAACACGACGGCTTGAAATCCCCTGTTTGGATTGAGTTTAGCAGCCCTGCGGAATTGACCGCTTCCAAAGTCATGGACAAGATTCAACACGTGCAACAATCCAATGACCAGTTTGACATCACCGATGGAAAAGCCACACTGGACATGACCCACGTCTCTCCTCCTCAAGGGACTTGCCGCAAAAAGATGTTATTGGTGAACGACCTTCGCAGCACAAAAAAGAGTCTCGTCCTAATTAACAACCCTCAAGACCAGATGTGTTTAGCCAGGGCTATCGTGGTGCTACGAACCTATGCTAACAAGAATGACACGGTAGAATGGAAAAGAGCCTGGAAAACTATTCAAATATCGGACCGAGCCAAACAAGGAAGTGAAGCAGAACTCCTGTTACAACAAGCCGGCCTGTCCAAAGACACACCCTGTGGCATTCCTGAAATGCAAACATTGCAAGATGTCCTAGCTCCACGCTACACCTTGAAAGTGCACCCTCAAGAAATGCGTGGGCCTCTGTTGTTTCGAGGGAAAGACTTTAAGGATGGAAAATACATTCATGTCTGTTTTCACGATGAACATTTCGATACCGTTACCAGTATCACCGGATTCCTGGCATACAGATATTACTGTGAGAAATGTGACTATGGCTATAACAATCGAGAACAACACAAGCATTGTGGATCGAAACGCTCAGGATGTTTGACCTCTCCACCCTGTCTGAACAAAATGCAAGAACCAGTGAATTGTTCTGGTTGTCTGCATACGTTTGTCAGCCCTGCCTGTTACCAACAACATTTGAAGACGCAAGGTTCACAGCAGAAATGTGCTTGTCAACTGCTGAGATTGTGCCCTACGTGTGGACAAGGCATACGTAGCAATAATGCCAAGGCACACGTATGTTCAAGAAAGAAAAAATGTCACATTTGTCACCACATCGTGGACTTGGAACACCAATGCTACGTGCAAAAATACCAGTCTCAACCAGAGAAAGAGGATGGACACAAGAAGAAAGGCAATTTCATCTTTTTCGATTTCGAATGCATGCAAGAGACCGGTATTCATATTCCTAATTTCTGCGTGGTCATCGAGCGTGCGAGAAGTGCATTCAAGAACCTATCTTCAGTCATTGTCCTCACTGCAGTAAGATTCCCGGAGGGCGTGAAAAAATCTTTCGGGGACCGAACAAGCTAGCCGAGTTCGCCCGATGGGTCCTAGACCCCATCGACAAGACGTAGAGCCAAGAGGACATCGAATGTTACGGAGATTGTCATCGTCATGCCACGGTGATGGCTCACAATTTCTCCGGATACGATGGACAGTTTCTTTTGAGATACTATACGGAACAAGGCACCGAGCGTCCTAAAGTCACTTTGAACGGAGCCAAAATTATTTTCATGCAAGTGGGACAAGTACAGTTTAAAAATTTGATGAGTTACTTGGCCATGCCTTTGAGCCGAATGCCTAAAACATTTGGAATGACAGAAATGGCTAAAGGGTATTTTCCTCACTTTTTCAATACCGAAGCCAATCAACACGCCGTTCTGCCCCAATTACCCGAGGCTCACTATTACGACCCTGAAAACATGCGTACCGAACAACGAGAAGCTTTCTACGCTTGCTACCAGGCTCACGCCTCAGACCCTTTTGACTTTCAGGAAGAAATGTTAAAGTACTGTCGTTCCGACGTGGACATTTTACGACGATGCTGTGGAAAATTTCGAGAACTGTTCATGGAACACGGAGGGGTCGATCCTTTGAAAGAAGTTTGCACCATTGCCAAAGCGTTTTCCTTAGTCTACCGACAACGATTCATGCCTGAAAACACCGTGGCTGTCATCAGTCCTCAAACGACCAACTACGTCAAACGTCAATACTCGGTCAGAGCCCTATGTTGGTTACATTAATTGTGCGACAAGGAAGACAAATGGATTCAGCATGGCCGCAAGGGAGGAGGCGAAAAGACCATCGGAACGCATTCGATCGATGGGTGGGACTTAGAAAACCCCAAGATCGTGTACGAGTTTAACGGTTGCTTATTTCACGGATGTCCCGTCTTTTACCCTGACCGTGGCACTAAAAATCAGTTTTTGCAACGAACCATGGAAGACTTGTACCAGGCCATTTGTTAGCGACGCCTAAAGTTAGAACAGCAAGGATACCAAGTGGTGGAAATGTGGGAACACGAGTACGATCACCGTTTGAAAACCGATCCCGAGTTTAAACGCCTCGTGGAAAGTTACCAGTTCATGGACCCCCTGAACCCGAGGGATAGTTTGCACGGAGGAAGGACCAATGCCACCTGTTTGCTGTACCAAGTCGACGAAGAGAAAGGAGAAGAAATCAAATACTTGGACGTGTGTTCGCTGTATACCTACGTGTGCAAATATTGTCGCTTTCCTGCAGGGCACCCACAATTGCTGACGGAACACATCGACCTGAAAAACATTCGACAATACGAAGGTCTGATCAAGTGCAAAGTTTTGCCTCGCACGAACCTATACCATCCCGTACTACCTCACCATTGTCAATGCAAGCTGATGTTTCCTTTGTGCCGTACTTGTGCCGAAACGTGCAACGAAGACCAACCTTGTCAGCACACCCAGGAAGAACGGGCCTTGACAGGGACGTGGGTCAGCGTAGAATTGTTCAAAGCTCTGGACATGAGATACCAACTGTTAGAAGTGTACGAAATTTGTCACTTTCCCAAGACACAACAATACCACAAGGGTGACCCCAGTCAGAAAGGCATTTTCGCCGACTACGTGGATGCCTTTTTGAAACTGAAGCAAGAAGCCAGCGGCTATCCTTCCTGGTGTCACACTCCCGAAGACCAAATAGAAGTCAAAGAGAAATACCGGGAACAAGAAAGCATCACTTTAGACCACATCGAGAAAAACGAAGGCAGGCGATCGTTTGCCAAAGTGATGTTAAATTGCTTGTGGGGAAAAATGGCACAACGACCGTGTTTACCCAAGACGGAATATTTGACAGAACCTTCCCGCTACTTCCAGATGATTCACGACAAAACCAAATGCATGAAACACGTGGACGTCGTTCGTGAGGATTTGATCTTGGCAATTACGAAGAAGATCTGGACTTTGTACAAGACGACCCTTTGGAAATGTCATCATTGCGGCTTACGTGACAGCTCATGCTAGCTTAAAATTGTACGAAGCTTTAGAACTGTTAGGGGAACGTGTCCTGTACTTTGACACGGACAGTTGCATTTACATCCATCACCCGAGTCAACATCACCCTGACATCGAAGGAGACCGTTTAGGAGCCTGGACAGACGAGCACCCCGACGACAAGATTCTAAGTTTCGTCAGTGGTGGTCCAAAATATTACGGCTACGAATACCGGGACAAACAAGGAGAAGTGCACACGACGTGTAAAGTGAAAGGATTGACTCTGAATTATCGTACCAGTCGTGTGGTCAACTTTGGGGTATTGAAAGAAGCATTGCAGTCTAGAGAAGATGAACACTTTAAAGTGATCACCTATCAGCCCAACAAGATTGTACGTTAACCCACTCACCACATCGTCAGTCGACCCTTGGAAAAAGTCTATCAAATCGTGTACCAGAAGCGAGTGCGACTTCCCAATCATTTCACCTTACCGTATGGACACATCGGTATTGGTCTGTATATAAAAAGGAGCCCTAGGCAAGATCGATAGTTCATTGTGACTACCAGGACCAAGCGAACAAGATGAATACTTTCAGAGAAACACGAAACAAGTTCAGACAGGCACAATTCAAGTTTGGTGACTCTGAAGTAGAATGCGATTGTGAACCTTGCGATGGGAACGATGCTGTACGTTGTGACCTTAGCGACGCCGTAAAGCATCATCATGGGAACTTTGTTCTCACTACCCCTATCATGGAAAGTGATGCTGTGCGTGTCACCCCTGAGGGATGCGAAAGCGATGCCGCTCGTCCTCTTGGACACTTTACTGGGTTTCGTTTTAAAGGTAGATGTCCACCTTCACGTCTACCTCCCTACGGATGTTATCCAGCCCTGAGCAAACTCCTGTCCATGTCACCCAACCCTCATCGAAACGAGCCTGTGAAAGACGAATATTCGTTTCCTGTGCGTTTGTCGGATACTGCGACTTTGAAAATCGTCTTCAATCGTTTAAAGGAAAATGGCTTAAGTATCTGGGAGGACCGACCCCTGAAGAATTAGCCAGAGCCGGATTTTTCTACTTGGGCGAAGGGGATAAAGTCAAGTGCTTCAGTTGCGGTGTGTCACTTCACCACTGGGAACCACAAGATTCGGCCTACGTAGAACATGCTCGATGGTCACCGAATTGTCATTACTTACGCTTAGTGGGACCGAGACATTAAAGTAACTTACCATGTCGTTGAAGAAGAAGAAGAAACCAGATTGGCTAGGAGTCAAATGTTGGACATCACCGAGACCAGTATTTAAACTTCATTTCAAAAGCAATATTGAATCATTACCTAAAGAACTGCAAGAGAAAATTTACAAAGAAGTTTGGCAGAGGCTTGCCAGGGTGAAATCTCAATGGGTGACTGAAGATCTTTTATGTCAAGAAATTAACAAGAGGAAAGTGAAAAAGTCAACCATTGTGTTAGATTTCTCTGGGTCAAGGGTGCATTCATCCTGTTATATTACTCTAAACCGTTTAAATTAAAAGAGTACAGTGAGATTCTTGGTCGTTACCCTGAGTGGCAGTGGTCAGAAATTACTCACTATGTGGATTACTTTTGCTCTAAGAGAAGATTGTGAATTGTACGGACTGACCTATTCATGGATGCTTTGCAAAAGAATATTCGTGCTTTGCCTGTGGAGTTGAGAGAACGCATTTACCGAGAACTGGTCAAAATGCACGTCAAACGTAAAGAACAATTGCATCTGTTACGTCACCGGTGTTTGAACCACTGATACCTGAATGCTATACAAGGACTGATTCAGTTGAAAGCGTTCCATTGGACAGACATTGATCAACGATCCCCTGGTTTTAAAAAGGATTGGTTTGCTATTGATGATTCTATCTACTACATTGTAAACTTACTGCATCGAATTCCAGAGGAAGAGTTAACGAATTAACAACATCTTTTACACAATGTCAACTTAGTGAAAGAGGAAACTTCTGAAGGAATTGTAATGTGTAAATTAGTGATGAAACGATTTAAATTCGACACTGAAGTAAAACCATGTCTGTGCAAACGGTAGATTTCTTGTGTCAGAAAGAGGATTTAGTATGACCTATTCATGGATACTTTACAAGAGAACATTCGTGCTTTGCCTGTGGAGTTGAGAGAACGCAATTACCGAGAACTGGTCAAAATACAAGTGAAACGTAAAGAACAATTGCATCCGTTACGTCACCAGATCTTTAACCACTGGTACCTGAATGGTACAAGAGAACTGATTCGTCAGAAATTGGTTCAGTGATCAGACCTTGTTCAACACTTTGAGTTAGTGAATGAACGACATGTTCATCATTTTGGTTACTTCGAGACTCACCTAGTGCAACTCATTGAGGAAGACAAGTTAAAGGATCACCAACATATTTTACGTGGAATCTACTTAGAGGAAGAGGAAACTTCAAAACGAACTTTGAAGTTTAGGTTACAGTATGCAAGATTTAGATTCCCCACTGCAGAACGAAGATCTCTGGCTAGAAAGTACGTGTATTGCTTCCGAAACAAAGAGAACATAAAAACAGGAATCCATGCCACGACTTTTATCACATGTGATTGAACAGATTCCGTGGAAGGAACTCAATGACCATATTCAAACCGTGGATCATTGCCATCAATTATTACAAGAACTGTATCCAATCAATTTGGGTCGGCGCATAGTGTGTGTCTTATTGACTTGTTTTTCTGAGATTTCGTTTACCAGCCGATTCCATGTGGACTCTTTACGAACAGTACTTACCACCCGAATGGCCTTAAATGGTCACGAAAGACTACTTTTGCTCAAAGCCTTGCGTTTTCATCTGGATACTTCTCGACATCAACAGGAAAAAAAGATTCGTCAACATTTAGCTACCGAAGACGTGTATGACGATGTGTGTGTAGCTTGTGACTTACATCACCATTGGACAGATGTCCGTGACTGGAGAAAATGGGGATTTGAGGCATGGACCCAAGAAGTGGCCCAGTATGCACGAGAGTTGTTCAAGGAAAAAAGTTACTTTTCAACCTGTGTTAGTGACAGTGCCAGAAGAAGAAGAACCCGTCACCCAGGACAGGACTGTCGTGGACATGCCTGAAAGACCCTTTCGGGAGGACACTTGTGTGACCTTACTCCCTATAGAACTGGTCAGAACTTTACCCAAAACATGTTGTACAGAAACTTGTTTCTATTCCACGTTGATGATTTTGATTTGCCTTTTATCGTTGTACTTAAGTTTTTGGCTTTTATGTATTTTTGTCTTTCGTATTCATGTTTAAAACATTCAATAAACGTGTCCTGAAAAAAGTACATAAACTCTTGTCTTGTTTGTTTTCGTGTCACAAGTGAGATTCCTGACACTATAGCTACCTCTGCTGTCTCTGCTCCCTCTTCCTCTACTGTCAAAGTCATCGACGAACACTTAGATCGTGCCAGTTGGGAGGCTTTGTATCTTAGCTATCCCTTTAACATGCTCATTGCTGAACCTAGCGGTTCAGGCAAAACCGAATTCGTCAAACGTTTGATCGAACATGAAAATCATTTGATCGATCGTCCACCTCAACGCATCGTGTGGTGTTACAAAGAGTGGCAATCGGCGTACAGCCTCTTGCGAGAAAATCAAGGCGATTCCATCGTGTTTGTGGGAGGCATTCCTAAAGAAGACGACGGCATCATCTCTGACTCCCGTCAAACAAATTTGGTCATTTTCGACGACATGTTAGGAGAAGAAGAAGAAGAAATTAAACTGTGGTTTACACGCAAAGGGCATCATCGTAATGCCAGTGTCGTTTACATCACCAAAAATTTGTTTCAACAAAGTAAAGCCCATCGCACCATCAGTCTCAATGCGCATTACGTGGTCTTGTTTAAAAGCCCTCGAGATAAATCGCAAGTGCAAGTCTTAGCCAAACAGTTAGGAACGCCTTGGCTGACTCAGGCGTACGACGATGCCACTCAAACTCCACACGCTTATTTACTCGTCGATTTGAAACCTACTACCCCCGATGATTTGCGATTTCGTACCCAGTTGTTTCACCACTGGTGCCAAGACGGAGGGCCTGTCCTGTACACGTCTCCGTCCTCGACTTAACTTCACTCAACAAAAAAATCTATAAAAACCTCAGACACTTTTCGTCTGTCTCACACAGTTTGAACATGACGTCCCTTCAGTCGCATCTTCCCGTCAAATTGATTCGTGTATTGTATGGCATCAGTCGAGAAAAAAATCCACAAATACGAGCTCGTGTCTTAGAAGCTAGTCTCAAAGAAGTCTTACGATGGTTCACGGTGACAGCACGTCAATTACTACAAGGGATCATTCAGATTCCTCATCAAACCAAACGCTTTTTTTATCGAAACAAAGTCGCTTTGACCCAACTGGCCGATCCTCGCATCGACACTCAAGCCAAAAAACAAATCATTTTGAAACCTGGAGGGAGCGGTACTCTAGGAGGGGTCATCATTCGCTCTCTCTTAAGATGGGATCCTAATGCTCCCAAACTTCTCCCCAAGAAAAAAGTCAATCGAAACTCCAAGAAGAAGAAAAAGAGGCACGGTGCCAAGGCCAACTCCCCAAGGAGACCCGTGTCTCCAAGAACTACTCCAGTGGCGGGGCCCTCCTCTTACCAGTCACCACCCCGGAAAAAGAAAAGAAGCCCCCAGAAAAAGAAACAGAGAAAAAGTCCCCAGAAAAAGAAACGTCCACAGAAGAAAACTAGTCGCAAGAGAGGCACTTCGGCCAGGACGCAACCTTACACTCGCAAACCACGACCTGCAACGGCGGTGACCGCGTCTCCGGTATCCTCAGGTTCATTCACTTCTCCGTTGATGACACCAAGAACTGAAGAGTACTTGGAGACGTTGATTACACCAAGAACTTCTCCGTTAATGACCCCAAGAACTTCTCCAGTGGCAGGTCCCTCCAATTTAGCGGCAGTGGCCGCTGCTCACAAAGTACCTTCTCCCAAAATCAAAGTTCAAGAAAGATCCGGCATGTTACAAAGTTTACTGGATTTGTCCAAGCAAGGACTGGTTCGATTTAGTCCGTTACGTACCCCTGCACGACGTGTCATGCCTGTCCTCAAGTTGATACGACGTATAGACAACCAGTGGCGACGCATTGCAGTATAAAATAGGCCTGTGACTAAGTAGGTGTCTCAGTGTTTTTGGTGCTGAAGACTCAAAGATGTCACCCTCCAGAAAACATCCCTCTTCTAAAACCCAAGGAAAGAAAAGGAAAGGACTGCCTCCTCGTTTAGTTAAACATGGGGACATGTTATCTGTCCTGTCCAAAGCTTCTCCATCCCTACGAAAAAAACTCATTCAAACGGCCTCCAAAGAGGTTATCGATACCGTGTGCGAATGTTGTTTGCACCTCTTGAAAGGCACGATCCCTTTGTCCAAACACCAGAAACAATGCTTAGGCAAACATCGTCACGTTCTTCGCCAAATGGTTCAAAAGAAAATCCCCATTCGTCAAAAAAAGAAGATGTTGGTCCAACGTGGAGGAATTTTACCCTTCTTTCTATGCCCATTGCTGAAAAGAGTCTTGGGAACCATGTTGGGAGGACTGGTGGGAGGAAGATAAAAAGGCCCTCTGAAGTCCCAAGATCTCAGAATCGACCCCTGACATCCCATGGAAGGACGAAAACTAGCTTTAGTGCCTTACAAACGATGGATGGAATACCATCGTTGGCAAGAACAACGCACCCAGCATTTACCTACCAATCCCAATTTGAGCGAGATGCCCCAGTTACAACACGAATTGCAGTCCTTGATGGATCGCCAAGATTTGTCCGAAACAGAAAAATCGCAAAAGTACGGTCAACTCTTGCAACGACTGCAACTCTTTAACCAGAAAGCTTTAGACGAAACAGCTCTACTCACTCTGAAAGATTTTAAGACCTTAATGAATAGTCCAGCACCATCATCACTACCACCACCACCACTACTACCATCCCCAGGGGTCACCAGAGATGCTACCCCACGAGGACCTGAGGAAGATGAGATACGAGAAGTGTTTCAAACACCGTCAGCAGCTCCCATTTCAATTAAGATTGCAGCATCCTTGTTGACCCCGTCCCCCACACCCCAACGAGAAGAAATGAAAGCTTGGGTTAAAAAGATGATGTCCACTCCTCCTTCGACAGAAGAGAAAAAGAAAGAACGGAAACCAGAAGTGAAAAAAGAGAAGAAGACCAAAGCCATTCCATTGCCACCTCCACCACCACCACCTTCGACTTCTACTCCCGTAGCCCATCAGACACGTAAATCCGTTTCCAAACCACCCTTTCGACCCACCCAAAGTAGCATCCTCGAAGAGTGGGTGCCTTATTAACACACCAAAAATAAATGGAGACGGTGTTAGGCAGTATTTACTACGATCCCTCCCATCCTGCAGGTTACGCAGGAGTTCAAAAATTGTATCGTGCAGCCAAAACTCGACTGAAAAGTCTCCGTTTACCTCAAGTGCAACGATGGTTGCAAGAACAAGCTACCTACACTTTACACAAACCCATTCGACGCAAGTTTTCCAGAAGTCGCACCCGATTGGAAGGCATCGATCATCAATGGCAAGCCGATTTAGCCGATGTCTCTCATTTGGCCAGCTACAATCGTGGCTACAAATATTTGTTTTGTGTCATCGACGTCTTTTCCAAATTTGCCTGGGTCGTGCCCTTGACTTCCAAATCAAGCAGTGAGTTAGTGCGAGCCCTGCAACGGGTGTTGAAGCAAAGCGGTCGTCACCCTCTTGATGGCAAACGGACAAAGGCACCGAATTTCTGAACCAAGCTTTCCAAAAAGAATGAAAGAAATGTGACATTCATTTTTTTACCACCGAGAATCCCGAAACCAAAGCCAGCATCGTGGAACGTTTTCAACGCACTTTGAAAGAACGCATGTGGAAATATTTTTCGCATCACCACACTCTGAAGTACATCGACATCTTACCGCACCTGGTGCAAGCGTACAACCAATCTTACCATCGAAGCATTGGACGTGCCCCGCAGGAGGTGACTCCCGAGAACGAAGTGCTAGTGTTTGAGCGCCTGTTTGGTACGTCCCCGACGAGGGCTGTCCCCAAGAAAAGTGGAGTGTTGGCCGTAGGAGATTGGGTACGCATTGGCAAAACCAAACGCACTTTCGGCAAAGGTTACTTACCTAACTGGACTACCGAACTGTTTCGTGTCACTGGACGAGTACATGGCCGTGATCCTGCCGTCTATAAATTGGAAGACATGAACGGAGAAGTGCTCAAAGGAACGTTTTTTCTTACCCAAGTTACAACGTGTCACCAAAAAAGAAGACGACGTGCACGACATCGAAAGCATTCTCGAACGCAGAACCCGTAAAGTGGGCAAACGACGTGTCAAAGAAGTCAAAGTACGTTGGAAAGGATATCCACCCAGTTTTGATTCTTGGATCGACGCTTCGCAAGTCATCGACTATAAAAGGAAGAGACCATCATGCCCTTTCACACAGACGCAGCTACTACGGGTACCACTCCTTCACCCAGTTCTTCTGTGCAAGATTTACAAAAGCAACCCTTGTGGGTGTGGTGTGGAGAACGTGTGCCTAAAACGCAAATCGTCTTTTTCTGCCAAATCTTCGTGGTGTATTGTGTCATCGGGGCAGCCATCGCCAATTTGAGTTTGCAACAAGGAGACAAGCAATTGTGGACGATTTTATTGAGCAGTTTCATCGGTTACTTGCTTGCCAGTCCTTCTCTGAAATTCTCTTCCAATGGGAACAACGGGAACCTTGTGTCCAGTGCCAGTGTCAGTCACCACTCCAACAATAACAACAACCTCATTTTGGGCGGAGACACTCCTCTGACGTTCAGTAACCCCTCGGACAATCACAGAACTCTGGAATTATGAGTCACCAAAACCAATTTTACTTAACCTTACCCAGTGACAGTTCCATGGAGGTGTTTCCCAACAACACGTTGTGCTGTTACACGGCCAAATTACCTCAGGCCATCCCATTAGATCACGAAGCCCATTGGGAAGTAGCTTTAGTGGAAATGATTCACGTTACACAAATCCAAAACATCACTGAAAAGCAAAACACTTTTGAGGCCGAAATCATGAACGAACAATTGCAACAAGCCATGAATGACATCGGATTTTCAGGGGACACAAGACCATCCAACAATCCACCCTTCAATATCTACACCTTGAAAATTCCGTCAGGGTTTTATTTTAATGGCCAACATTTGGTGGATACCATTGCTTACAGGTTCGAGTTAGCCTTTGGCAAAGCCCTAAACAAAATCAAAAAAAGTGTCACCCTGGAGTACGATAAAGTGGCTCGTCGCTTACTGATGGAATTTCAGGATACCCAAACGTTGTCCATCAGTTTTAATCGTGACTTGTTTGATATTTTAGGTGCAGACACAAAAATGGCTCCAAATTTTAAACCGAAGATCAACAGCAATACGGAATTTTACAAGTTTTTTCGATTCCCTGTAGAACTGAACCAAGGACTGAATTTGATCTTTGTGTACTCCGATGTGGTGGAGTACTACGTGGTGGGACACACCTCCGTACCGTTACTGCGTGTCATTCCTTTCAAAGTGGATAGTGCCACAACCAATGACCAGGAAGGTGGAAACACTTATCACATTCACCGCGAATTTGTAAATCCTCACTATTTGCCTGTCAGCAAGTCGTATTTGGACACGGTCAACATTGCTATAAAAGGAGATCTGGGACAAAATATTCCATTCACCAAAGGAAAAGTCACGGTGAAACTCCATTTTAGAAAACGGTTCTCTCACGACTCGTAAGTCATGTATCCAGTGTACCGAGGGGTTGCTCGACAGCGAGGACACGGTTTAGGAGATATGCTAAAATCGGTCTTTCGTTCGGTGGCCCCAGTCTTGAAACCGATGGTGACACGCGGATTGCACGCCTTGAAAGATGCGGCATTGACGCAAGGCAAAGAATTTCTCCAAAATGTCATCATCGACAAACAAAACCCAAAATAAGCCTTCATGAGGGAAGGCAAAAATGTCTTGCTGCAAACGGGTAAAGACATTTTGAGCCGACGAGAAACACCTATAAATGCCCTACACTCTACCGAGTCAGGCATTCCTACTTCCTTGAATCCACAGCAAGGACAAGGCAGAAAGCGACGACGAAGAAAACACCCTTTCACCAGACTTCACACCTCTAAAGCTAGAAAGACAAAGAAAAGAAGAACTGTTCGAGACTGAGACTTTTTCGATTATTGAGAAACAGAAAAAATGATGCACCGAGAATCTTGCGCTTGTTCCAAGTCGGAACTGGATCTGTTTGCCATGCCACCCACTATGATGACGATGCAAGAATCCCAATGGGTGGAATTTCACCCTGTTTCCTCTGTCAAGGACTCAGGATCAACTCCCCTCGAGTTTGAAATCAAAGGTCAGCCCGAAGATTACATAGATCTGAATAGCAGTTACTTGTACTTCAAAGTCAAAGTTGAGGATAAGGATGGAAATGCTATAGACACTGAGCCAGTAGCACCCGTCAACAATTTTATGCATTCCTTGTTCAACTCAGTGGATTTGTACTTGAATAACAAACTGATCAGTAGCAGCATGGATACTTACCCTTATCGTGCCTACCTGGAAAATCTCTTGGCGTACGGAATAGACGCCAAGAACACTCATCTGGATGCTTGCGTGGCATGTAAACCTGACACACCAGGTCAATGTAACAACCCCGAAGTGGATACAAAGAAATACCACAGTAAGGGATTTGTAGAACGAAGAAAAAAAATCACAGACAACAAGAGTTTAGAACTGATGGATCGTTTGCATTTGGATATGTGATTAAAAGAAAAGTATTTACTGAATGCGGTGGATTTTCGCCTGAGACTAAATCGTAGCAGTACCGCTTTCCATTTAATGGATGCAACTGATGACGATTACAAAACCAAAATCGAGGAAGCCAAACTCTACGTACGACGCGTGGAAGTGTTACCTAAAGTGGGAAACGACATCAGTCAGACGTTGAGCAGAACGACCGCCAAGTATCCAATACGCCGCGTGGAAGAGAAAACCTTCGCTATTCCCAACGGACAGCAATCCATGATCGAAGGTCATCTGTTCCAAGGTCAGTTACCCAAACGTTTAACACTTGGTATCGTGAGCAATACAGCCTTCAATGGATACCAGAATGAAAATCCTTTCAACTTTTATCACTACAACGTGTCGAAGATTGAAGTCAGTCGCGATGGCAAGACCTTGTGTACCAGACCTTTCGAACCTAACTTTGACAAGAAGAATTACTTGAGATCGTACTTGTCCTTGTACGAAGCTACCGGTCAGTTAGGAACCAACACCAGTCATGGCATTACGTACGAGGATTATGCACAAGGCTACACTTTGTGGCCTTTTGATTTCACTCCAGACCAAGGCAGCGACGAGGGACATTTCCACCCTATAAAATCCGGCCAGATTCGAGTTGAACTTCAGTTTGCTAATGCTCTACCCCACACGGTGAACGTCATCCTGTATGCAGAATTTGATAATACGATAGAAATCAACAGTTTAAGAGAAGTCATTCTAGATTATTAGAAGCCATGGAAGACTGTTATCCCTCTTTACCTAGTGGAGAAACTTTGGGATGTGAGGAGACTGTGGAAGAAGAAGTTATCATGATGAAGTCAAGATGGCCAGAACAAGAAGCCCATTTAGTCTCCTGTTTTGCCAAACACTTGGTCGAAAAAATTACGGAATTGATCAAGAAAGATTGCTATGGATGTCGAAACGATCATCCCAGTCAAATTCAACACGATAAATGCCTGATGCTGAGTCAAGAAGAAAAATTGGACGAGTATCTGGACGAGGCTTGGAGTCTCATCTCGGACGAAGTTGTGTTACATCAGTGGTATAAAGACTTGCGTGAACATTCTTGTCCACCATTAACCACTCAAGAGATCCATCGTATTGAAGCTTTCCTGAATCAGAGTGGGGAGACGAAGCGAAGAAACGGTTATTTGTCGGGCATTTTCAAGCAAAAAGTCAGGATCGAATTGATCACTTATTATTACCTGTGAAGAAGAAGAAGAAAAAACACACAAATCAATGGATACCTGGGAACTTTATTACCTTTTGAACCACAGCTCGTACACGGCTTCTTGGAATCCTGTCGTCTGTGCTAAAGATGAACTCCCTCATCGCAAACCTCAAGACCATCAAGCTTATGTGATCAACACGGACGACAGTCATCTCCCAGGAACCCACTGGGTAGCCGTCTACGTTCCTCAAGAAGGATGTGTGGAATATTTCGATTCGTATGGATTGCCTCCTTTAAAAGACGATATCATTGACTTTATGAGAAGAAATGCTCAGACCACCCGATTCAATAATGTGAAATTACAAGGCACAGATTCCTTGGTGTGTTGACAATATTTAGTGTATTTTCTGCATCATCGCAGCCTGGGCTATTCCTTAGAACATTTAGTAACTCATTTTGATCCTCGTTCTTCTTCTAGAAACGATGTGAAAGTAGATAGATGGTTTTGTGACCATTATGCTTATCTTTTCCATCAATGGCCTAATGACTTCCAACAGTGGAAATCACAATTTCATTCACAACGTTGTCAGCCTTGTCCAAAATAATGTGTCAGTTGAAAAAAATGTTATTTGAAAAAAATGTTTGATGTTATATTGTTGGATTATTGTTAAAAATGTTAGAGTTGTTTGTTAGTGTTAAGTGATTTTTGAATAAAAAAATGTTGTGTTTTGAAAATAAATGCCTTTGTGGTTTGTTTGGCTATAGGAATCTTGATTTATGCTCTTTGACTTCTTACTATCTCTCTCATGACACTCATTGAACGTTGCGGCTCGAAAACCGTGCAGTAATGTTTTCCTTCACGTCCGCGCTTTGACTTTAAAGCCGGGGTAGCCTCCAGTCTAACCATCCATTGTCGACTCATCCTCCTACGAAGATGTGCTCCAAACTAGCTAAGCTAAACGAAGCCTACGTGAATTTGCATAGGGTCAGACACAGTCTGATACCGAAGCCAGAAGAGATAGAGAATGTGAGAATGTTAAAAGTCACTGAAAACCTGATAGAAGAGCTCTTCAGAGAAGAAGTGAACAGGGAGAAAGAAGAATGGACAGAGAAGTACAGACTTCAGAAACAGCAGAGAGAGCAGCAACAGCAACAACAACAGCAGCAGCAGCAGCAGCAGCAGCAACCTGAACCTGACAGAGGCTTTGTCGATTGTCGTATCGACATCAAAGAGTTCTTCTTCTCTTTCCGAAGAAGCAGACCTATCGTCAGAAAGTCTATCGGCAGAGGACGTCGCATTCTTAGAATATAAAAGATCGCCCTAGTTTCAACTTCGCACACAAAAAACAGCCCTTTTCAGGGCTACCCCAATCTCTAGAAAAGAAATAACAATCGATTTGCCAATGTGTGTATGTAGAATAGTGTGAATATAAACACTGACTCTTTTCTGGTGTGATTGTATGTGTTTGTGTTTGTAAGCACTCACTTACGTTTGTGTGGAAAGTAGATAATGATAATGTCTTTTGATGTTTGACGTGTGGGAATAGAAGATTTGGGGTTTGTTTATTGCTGCTCCGCGTATGTGGATAGAATATTATTTTTAATGAAAAATTTTCAAATAGTAATGGGTAGTAAAAAAAGTGAGTGAGTGTTTCTTTTAGGTCCGAGCGTTGTTTGGTTATGATCTAGGTAAGATAAATTTTGTTTTAGGGGATGTTTTCCTTCACGTCCGCGCTTTTAGTATAAATTGAAAATCGCTCGGCAGTCTAGCTACCCTTGTTGATTGATCAACACTAGAGAATGAGCAGAAGGCTAGCGAAACTGTTGGAACTTGATGTGCACCTGGAATATGCCAGGCTCATCCTAAATGAATTGGCCGCGGAGGCCATCGTCGAAGAGGAAAGGATGAAAGAGGAGGAGAGAAGAAAAAAAGAAGAGGAGGAAAAGGAGAGAGGAATGGCTGTAAAACAGCTACAAGAAGGAAATTGCAGAATCCCAGAGACAGAAGATTGGGATTCTGAAGCCACTCATTCCGCCTGTGCTCTCCCCACCAAAAGAGTGAAAGGAGATTGGAGTAGGAGATGTGTGTGTGGTGCCAGGCCTGGAAGGTGCCATCATAAGCCAGATGCCATGGAGTTCAAAACAAACAACCCTTTTCAGGGCTACCCAAACCTTTAGAAAAGAAATAGCAATCCATTTGCCAATGTGTGTAAGTAGAGTAGTGTGAATATAAACACTGACTCTTTTTTCCTAGTGTGAGTGTATGTGTTTGTGTTTGTAAGCGCTCACGTACGTTTGTGTGGTTAGTAGATTATTGGGTTTTGTAAGAGCTTAAGTTGGTTTGTGTGGACAGTAGATTTTGGTTTCATTTCAATGCTTTGCGTGTGTGGATAGTAGATTTGGAGTTTGTTTATTGCTGCTTCACGTATGTGGATAGTAGATAATATGAGAAGAGAAAAGTAGGGGATGTTTTCCTTCACGTCCGCGCGTTGTTTGGTCATGATCTAGGTAATATAAATTTTGTTTTAGGGGGATGTTTTCCTTCACGTCCGCACTTTTCGTATAAGAAACCACAAGGTTCGTCGTTCGCACCATTCTACGGAATAACCGATACAAGATGGAAGTGTCAGCGCTGTTTAACAATTTAAGAAATGTTTACTTTTGGATGATGGACGGAGAATATGCTACAGAAAGAATAGAAAGAGAATGGAAGTTAAAAAAAAGTTTTCACCATGTGAATGAATTAAATTAGCAAGGAAGATGATAGAGGAAGAAGTTAAGAGATTGAGTGGATTGATTCAACCAGAGTATGTCAGAGTGGGGACAATAAAAGAGGCCATGGACAAGGTAACAGAAGTAAGAAGGTTTTTGGAAGAGATAGAAGAAAGGTCAGACTGGTTCTTTGTGAAAAGGGGCAGTGAACAAATAAAGAAAGCGGAGGAACAGATGAAAAAGGTATTAGATGAAGAAGTGCAGAAAATCAAGGACAGGTGGGCAAAAGATAGGAAAGAACAAGAAAGACAATAGAAAGAAAAAGGAAGAATATGAAAAACTGAACAATAACTGGATAAAAATCCAACAGAAGTTTAGAGCAATGGACAACCCTGACTGGATACCTGAAATTGAAAAGAGGAAGAAGAAAGGAATAATGGAAAAAGTGAGGACTTGGTGGAAGAAGTGGAGGAGTTAGAAGAAGAAGAAGAAACCCAAAGGCCCTTTTCAGGGCCACCCACATCTCTCGAGAAGAGATAGACTTTCAATTGCCTACCCCTTTTTTATATTTTTTTTATTTTTAAAAAAAAAAAAAAAATCCCATGTTCAAATTCCCCTTGTCCCTAGAATTGCTTTTTTCCTCCCATGTTAAATTTCCCTTGTCGCTCAACAGACCCAAAATATATTCCCATGTTAATTTCCCATTGTCGCTAAAATGGCCCAGGGGTTTACGTAATGTTAAATTTCCCATTGTCGCCAAAGTGGCCCAGGGTGGTTTTTAATGCTAATTCCCATTGTCGCTAAAGTGGCCCACTTCACTACTGAGAAAGCTTGCCAGTAGCTTTTCATGGGTCGGTGGTTCTTTCCGGGGTTTTCACGGGTTCTTCTTCCACCATTAATACTGGCGCTGACAAATGGCGTCAAACCCTACAACAACATTATCTGTATTATATTCTAAAAGACAGAAATTAAACAAAGTTTTGATGTTCATAAGTGAAGGAATATCGTAGTTTTATATGTATATCTTATATCCGTAATTTAAGTTTATGTAGACTGATAATGGAATGTTGTTGTAATTTTATATGTTGAGTATTTCAATTGATAGTCCATTCGTCAGAGACTCAATGAGGCTTGTGTCGTAACACCATCCCGGAGTACTCTCGCATTGCCATATTCCCCAGATGTAGCCATTGCTTCGTTGTCAAAGTGCACCTCTTTCAAGAGAGCTTGAACCTCTTCTCTCTCTCTCTCTCTCTCTCTCTCGTAATGGGAAACAGCTTGACTAAGAGTTTATGAGACGATCAGTCTCGTAAAACTACTATTTTTTCACCTAGAGTTTGATTTGCACTAAATAGTCAGTGTTGTGTTGATGATGTGCCTTTGAATCAAATACATACATGCATACATGCATACATACATACATACATACATACATAGGGCCCCGAGTGGCCGAGTGGTCTAAAGCGCTCACCGTTCCGGATCACTGCCATCTCACTTCTGTCTGCGTGGGTTCGAGTCCAAGGCTCGGCTAGCGTGGGTACGTGGGAAAGCCTGCCAGTAGCTTCTCGTGGGTTGGTGGTTCTTCCCTGGGTTTTCCAGGATTCTTCCTCCACCAGTTATACTGGCCACCATGTATAGCCTATCTTGTGCTGACAAATGGCGTTAAACCCAAGAACAGCAACATACATACATACATACATACATACATACATACATACATACATACATACATACGTACGTACGTACCTTACTCCTAACCGCAAGTTAAATTTAACGTTTGCATTTTTCTGATTTGACAGAAATTAGATAACCAACTACAAATGAATTATTGTCATGCGCGCAATGTCAGATACGTTTCAAGTAATTTTCATCTGAAACGGAGTGTGAACACTATACAGAATGCTTGGATATACTATTTTAGTTAAGAAGAGTAATGCATTAGTTATGTGCGCACCTAAACTTGCAACAAGGTGAAATCGAATAATGTGTGACATCTCACTAAACGAATGTTTCCAAACGCTTTTGTAATGACAAAACTAAACATGCAAGCTTGAAAATAATGCATACACATTATGCTGTTGTTGTTGTGGAGTTTAACGCCATTTTTCAGCACACGATAGGCCATACATGGCGGCCAGTATTAATGGTGGAGGAAGAACCCGGGAAAACCTCAGAAAGAACCACCGACCCACGAGAAGCTACTGGCAAGAACCATCGACCCACGAGAAGCTACTGGCAAGCTTTCTCACATACCCACATTGGCTGAATCTGAGACTCGAACCTGCGCGGACAGAGGTGAGATGGCAGTGATCCGTAACGGAGAGCGCTTTAGACCACTCGGCCACTCGGGGCCCCAACACATTATGCATATACAAGATGAGTGTATATACATTATACATAGTGTATTATTAACGTGAAGATATATGCTAATACAATATCAGTACTTTGTTTATTTAAAGCCAGAAGTCTGCGATACTGTTTCCACCCTCAAGCTACAACCACACGTCTACAGACCCTATCCCATATCAAAGTTTAAAGCCTGTCTCTAAAACGACACTATCGTCTCCTCTTATATTCTGTTCTGCTACTGGGGATTCTTAATCTGTGTTCTATTATATGTGTCTTTATGGTTTTTATTGCACATTGGATTTTCAAGAATGTTGACACGAATAAACTAGCTCAGAAAAAAAGTCTCAGATATGGCATGTTTTAAAGAAGTCTTTTATACAGCAAACAGAATATCGACCTGCATGCATGATCAACCTAACAGTATTTGCATTGCAAACCAGACAAAAAATGCATTCCCTTCTCAGTTTACCACTCATTCTTAAGATTGAACCTGATCGTCTCGCTCAAACAAAACATAACAAAGCCAAAATATTGATTTTGTTACAAATATTCTGGATGCACCTTGTATAGGACGGGAATATTCGATACTATGCATGTCAACACCTGCAATGTACTTTTAAAAGAAAAACTCGCTTGGGCTATGGAAAGACGGTAACGAAAATTTACATAACGGAAAGTCTTTCTAGAATTCAGCGGTATAAAAAGTAAGAATTTGCTCCTATTAGGCGTAAATGATTGGGACAAAAGATGGATAAGAAAAACCGTGTAAGTCCGTCTCTACCCACAGGAGAGTGTGGTATTACTTATAGTGATATAGAAAATCAGGAATACCAGTGCAACCATGATGAGGAGGAGGGTGGTAAAAGTCCATCCAAGCCATCGCAGAAGGATGGTGCAGGCAATCCGAAGCAGGGGCGTAATACCTGGGCTAACAAAAGGAAAATTTGGACAGCACGATTAAGTGAAAAAATAAGATATAGGTACGAACATATTGTAATGTTTATTTGCTTTATGAGTACTATTTTCTTATCTTAGAGCCTTACAATACCTTGTATATCGTATTCTTTCAGTGTTTGAACTGTCATAAAAAGAGATGAAAAAAACAAAAACATTCATTTCTAATATCAACGACTGGGACTCCATAATAAAGGATGCTTACATTTATATCATTAAAAATAAATCTGCTTGAATCTTACTTGAATTATGTAGAAGATTAAAGACGAAAATAACTTTTGTATTTCAAATCTCAGTTTACGTCTTGTTTAAACTCAGAATAGTACGAAGTAATAAGTGATACATGTGCAGTGCTTTCTCGAGGGGACATTAAAACAAAAAATGTTCGAAAGTAAGACCTAGTTCCTAACTGAAGGCAAGTTTTGATCAGCATACATTAAAGCGACATATTAATCGGAACACATTTTTTCAGAGTGTCAAAGGTGCCTTTTGAAGTTTTTGTTTTCATTTATGATAAAAACTGACGGATATAATAAGATGAGAAGAGATTGTGGATGCATATATTACAGCTGTTCATGTGTCCGAGATTGAGTAGTTAAATCGTTATTATGCGCCTGGATTGAAATAATTTCTGATCGATGGCAAACTAACCAGTCGAAGTGTTTTCGCCAAACCAAAGAATCGTCCATCCTCTGATACTGATCACACTTTTGGCAAGCTTCGTGTATTTTATATACATCTGGTATTGAGTCAAGATCAATGAAAGCTGAGGAACTGCATGATTGAATTATGTTATGTGTGGCACCAAATTAAAATGCTCTAGCTCAATGATAACACAAAAAACACCCCTTAAACAAACAACGAAACAAACAAGGTAATAATTTAAACACTTGCACTCCTGTCAAAGATCAGAGGATGATGAATTAACGTCAATTCAATGAAAAAAAAAGACTCCATAAATTTAGTTAGTCTCGATTGGAGTGTCCGAATGTTTTAAGAATCTTTGTCTTACTCTAGATTTACACGTGACACTATGTGGCCAATGCAAATGCAAGAAACTTGTCTGAGATGGAGCAAAAAGATCACACTAAATATATTTCGTCTTTGCGCACAGGAGTGACGAAGAAGAGTTAAAATTATACTCCTTTCGTGACCACAGTTCAACAGTATAAGACAAAACCTAAGACTAGTCGTTAGACACTGTATTGATCAATTTTAGGCCAGAGTTTAATATTTTTTAGTTGGACTTACCCTGGGACTTAAACTGAATCGAACAATTTGTACGTATGTATGTATGTATGTATGTATGTATGTATGTATGTATGTATGTATCAATGGCCGTTTTTTGCCAGGAAAACCATTCGATATAAGGCAGTTTTGCTGTTCTGATGCAGAGGAAATGGGAGCTAAATGCCCATCCTAAGCTGGAAACATTAATGTTAAATTCACATACAGAAGCAATGTGTATTATAGCAATTGCAACAATATATGCGTTCTATTTACATATATACTTATATTTCTTTCGTTTACGCATATTTAGTAATCACTTATTATGATAACACTAAGGGTGGTTTGCGATCAAACGTTTAAGGAAATATTTTCAAGCATGATTGTCACAATGGATAATGTCTTATTTGAAGTCTCACAACGAGAATTGTACCTAAAACTGGGTTCTTATATTTGATAAACTATACACTGTTTTTCCCACAACAATCAAGGCAATATTTGCCTTCATATTACCTACAAAGTAACTCTTGAATGTTTTCACTCTTTAGTCTCTCAGCAGGGTCGTAATAGTTTTCCACCATGATAATATTGGCAACGTTTTCAATAGCCTTCACTGAGTGGTTTAGGGTCTAACTCTGGTGGTAGCCGATGGCTGACTCGTGCTATGGCTGCCTTCAGTGCATCACTTTTAGCATGCGTAGGCACAAGTCTCCCGAGTGGGTTTACCACCATAATTTTATGCGTATATTTTTATTAGTATATCCTGCATAACTGATTTTGTGTTGTTTCTTCTTCTATTTTGCATTTTCTATGTATGTTGGATGTGTGTTCTTAATGCTTATTTACATCTGCTTTTATTTCGTTTTTCATTTGAGATACCTGAAATTGGAATACTGCAATTATATATCTTCAAATTCCATGTGCAAATTATCAATATTACACACACCCAGATGCTATATTGCATCATTCCATCTATATGTCTCATCTCTGTATTCTAAGAATTGATTTGTTCAGTCATCATAACGGTAAAAATACACATCGTAGAAGTTGCAATATAGAACACAGCTCGAAATCACAAGATATTATCATAATGCAAGTTGCAGAATATTAATCACCGCCATCTGTTATCATGATTAAACCTTATTACAACAGAAATGGATATATACGATATTGAGAGAGAGAGAGAGAGGGAGAAAGAGAGAGAGAGATCGTTTAAATTAATATACAGAATTTCAAATGTATTGTATAAACAAAATCTTAATTGAATGTAATTTATAGAATGTAATTTATAGTCTGCCTTTCATCTCAAGAAAATACAATAAATATGTTGCACAGAATACACTGAAAATGTTCTATTCTTGACATAACTAGAACATCCTTGCTTATCATTCTATTTTCAGGAAAAAGGTACGTGATTATCTTAGCCGATTGGAGAAATGTGGATGCAAGAAAAAATGTGAAATTATGAAGAACTTTCCACTTTCGTGCTATCCTAGCCGATTGCAGAATTGTGGATGCAAGAAAAAATGTGAAATTATGAAGAACTTTCCACTTTCGTGCTATCTTAGCCGATTGCAGGATTGTGAATGCAAGAAAAAAATGTGAAATTATGAAGAAATTTCCACTTTCGTGCAATCCTAGCCGATTGCTGAATTGTGGATGCAAGACAAAATGTAAAATGATAAAGAACATTCCACTTTCATGCTATCCTAGCCGATTGGAGAATAGTGAATGCAAGGAAAGATGTAAAATGGTTAAGAATTTTCTACTTTCAAACTACAACTTGCTTGATTAAACATTTTAAGTACATGCTATTAAAGTTATACAGGTAAGAACGAAATATTATTTACGAGTTATTAATTGAAACAGTTTGAACTCCAGTTGCAAGTAATGTTACGAAAGTTACGTGGTCGACTTATTTTCTTGATTTTTGTTACAGCAGGCTGCAAGTGATCAAAATAATATTATATATCGGCAGCTTTGAACGAAAGTCATATTTATGTGGATGCTAATGAAGAAAACGGCTTTTTCTGTCATAAATTACCCAGTGTAACAATTGCATGCAGCAATTATGTGCGAGATTACACACATACACCTGATTACAATACAGTGCTATCATTCGTTGTTCTCCGGCTAAATAGTACGCAGATTAAAACTGGACAAACTAAAATATCCTATGAGAATGCGTTGAAATGTCAAGACAGATATGTTCCATACTTGTGCGTGTACTTTTTGGACAATTTTAAATTCTGTGTTTTGTAATAATTTTTTAAAATCATCATCTGTACGTATTTGATAATACAAAATTAACCAGAACAGTTTTGTTGTTACAGTCCTTTGCTAACTATAATAACTGTAAGCGTAGAAAATTCTGAGAAACATGACCAATTAATATCAGTATTTTAAACCATTTAAGGTATGGGTCTAGCAACAAGAAAGCATAGTTCTGCATTGTCGTCGCGATATGACTCCGTAGTTAAACCTTAGATATATTGACTTGTTTTGTTCCAACTTGAATACTCTCACATGTTGAGTCTTAAATATAAACATTTTATAACTAAAGATATCTCAAGTCACATATATACTAACATTTTAGAAGAAACGTGTTTACAATCTCGATGTCAGAGAAATATGCAAATGTATACATTATATTAAATTGATCATGTTCTTTTGCAGTGCTTCTTGAAGATACAGAGAAGATGGAGAGAAATGGCATATATGATAGAATTGTGGAGGTCATCTCTGAAACAAATCGAGGGTGAGTTTTGACGCTTGATAGACAGGTTACTAAATATTCTACTATTCCTGGAGAGGGGGGCGAGATGAATCATGTTTTATATATTGAAAATGCTCTCTCTCTCTCTCTCTCTCTCGATTGATTAATGTTTGAAATATATTTTGACACACTCAAGTTGTTTCCTATATATCTGCGTTTATAATTACCCTGCCCTATTCCAGCTCTTTCCCTACATTGCAAACACTTACATGTTCGTTACTTGCACCGTAGAAATGTAATATTTCTTCCTGACCTGTTAATTTAACCAATGTTGTTGCAAAGGATTTCAGTTGGTTACTTTATCTACTTACATCAATTAAAGCATCATGTGTTACTTGAAAATCTAAACAAGAAAAATAATTTTAAAACCCAAAATTAAAAACATTTCCGTGAATGACGGTAAGTAGCATATCTAATGTGGGTAGACGTCAGTAAAAGGCCCTATGACTTTAACACTTAAATTCAGTTGTCATCGTTTCTCAGCTGCGGAAATAATGAATAAGGAACCTCAATTTAATATTATGAACACAAGTTTTGACCCTCAGCAAAAGAACTTGTTTTGACTACACTATAACATTATATGATTGTGTCATTTTTTGTAAGTCGTGAAGCCAAGCTTGTATGACTCTGTATAAGAACGCAATTTAACCTCACGCAATGTGTGTGTGTGTGTGTGTGTGTGTGTGTGTGTGGTCTGAATAACGTTCAAGTAATCAATGTACTTTGCTCCAGAGGAAATATTTTGCAAAATCGATCAATACGAAATCAAATCAAGTCCTTCACATTACAGTTTAAGATGAATTATATAATTCCTCCGCTCTTGCATTCTAAAATTATGAGATATTGGTTGGATGGTACGATGAAAGTTAGAAATGATTTGACTTGGGTTAACAAATGTCGAAGTTTCTACGTATATAATGTAATTTTAAATTTCGATCCTCAAGTTCATCCTCCCTAAACCTCCTGACAATATAAAAACTACAAAAGGTATATCAGATCTTGATTTTTAAGGCAGTTATTCTATTCTCCGCTACATGTTTTGGTGTAGCTGTTGATTACGCGCAAGAAGTAACACCCAAACGTAAAAGGCTATGGTAAGTTGAACAATACAGGATATGTGAGTATTTGCTATTATCTACCAAGCTGAGCTGATATGGATCTCTTTTGTTGAGAAGGAGAGTCGTTTGCCAATCATGTCTTAAATTAAATTAAATTTGAAGACGCAATAAAACGGGCGTAGACCAAGTTCGAGGATATGCCTTAAAATGCATATAGCACACCGGTGGTGTCAAGCAGAGAAATACAGTATGGTAATGAGTCTCAAAACCAGATATTGGCAATTTCGAAAGTCCAGTAAAAGTGACAGATCAAATAGTACTACGTTCATAGAATCTACTTTGATATGATCTTTTGAATAATTATGCCAGTCGTGACCAGTTTGATTGGTTCTGTTCATGTACACCGTATGTAATCCTATAATTATCCACAAATAGACATTCAGTTATGGGGCTAATATAGCTTTCGCAAGAGTCATTTAATCTCCCCATTTTTCAGAGAGAGAAAGAGAGAGAGAGAGAGAAAGAAGCAAAAGAACAAACAGCTATTTTAGTACAAAGGTCTATACTGACAAACCATTTAAGTCCAGCCCAATTAGCATACTGAAGTCCATTCGCTATGTGTAAGTAACATTAATGAAGAACATCATGTCGAGTAAAAATCAAAATTAATTAATTGTCATTATGTTAATTAGTACATAAAAGAAACAATCTGCTACACATTTTGATGTGTTGGAGATTGAAAGAAAGTTAGAGGGGATTTCAGTTCATCAGAAATTAGTAAAGATGAACGGATAGAAAAGAAATCGACTTATCGTGAGATCCTACATATTATATTCTGCCAGTAGATCGCCAGTTCCTTGCACTATTACTTTTGTCAAAAAATATTGTTGTTCCACCAGGGCTAGAGAAGTTACTTTTCGATTTGGTCTCTCCATAATTTTACATGTGAACATCAATAATGCTGTGAAGGTACATGTATGGAAACACCATTTGTTCCTTGTAAATCGGAGATGACACATACTCTACTTTAAGTATCTTCCAAACCGTAATGATGGTGTATTATATAAGATAATAAAAGGTTATTGAAATGTACCTCTTGAGAGGAACGCACGTTATGTGTATTTTATTATTTTGAGGATTTAAACTGTACGCATGTCAAATAAAGAAATAAACATTCGGAGGAATAGTATACAGGTATCTTTTGCTTTGCAATACTCTACCCAATGCTCTTTTGCACCTATGCTTTGATGGCATTTTTCTTATTTGTAGGGTTCGATTTTATGATGTCTTCTGCATTCCTTTTACTTTCTTGTTATCGTTTGTGTTGGCATTGGTCATGAGAGTTTTACGTATCCTAAAGAATCCAAAATATAAATCGTATCAGTTGTGTTTCATTCCTTATTGTATGAGTATCGTACCTTTCACCTTTTCGTGGCTGGCATGGGGCACATCTTTGAAAAATCGGAAACAAATTTAATTTAATAATAATCAGCGATAGCTATATGTAAAACTGTTCCTTAACACTCAATGTAACTTTCATGGTAATTATCTATTTCAGATCACCTGGGAGCAAACATTGCATCCTATTTCGTGTTTTTAAGGTGGCTGTTTCTTCTTGATATCTTCCTCTTCTTCCTGCTATTTGTCACCATTGTCTTCTTCCAAATCACCTTCAGCGTCAGTGATTACGATGAATACGTTCAGGGGAAGGACAGTTTCTATTTCAGTACTAATCTGGCCGACAAGTGCACTGCGTCATACAATGTTAACGTTTCCTCAGATGCTCTGCAGCTCATACTGGACTTCTTACAAGGAACGGTATGTTGACAGACATAATTTGAAGTACTCCACATTAGTGCCTACTATCATTCCATATCATATATAGTATTCAGTTTAATTTGAATGCAGATTTTATGTTGACATGTGGAAATAAAGTTTGTGACTACTGAATATAATTCAAAGTGAAAGTTAGTTACATAAGTGATGTCAAATTTAGTGTTAACGTCGTGTTTGTGACATTATTAATCTCACTAGCAGAAGGAAATGTTTGTCCCATAAGTTGTATTGCAAACAAAAAACAATGGTCACTATCAAAGGGAGTAATATACACGGTGGCAAGTTCTGTTAAAGCTGTTGATTTGCGACTTTGGCTATGGTTTATGATATATATCAATGCTTTGTTGGTTAATATAGTTACTATTAGATATCAGTAAAGGAAACTTGCATAAATCTCCGATCTGTGACCCACGAGACTAAACGAAACACATCAGTTGACCCACATATGGGTAGTGTGCCATTAGTGGCACAAAGATTTGCAGAAAGATTTGTAGTTACGTTTAACTCTGTTGCCGGAAACATTCATTAATGAGAAATTTTAATTTTGTGCACATTATCCTATTTGTTTTAAAAAATTCTTTCAGTGATATTTGAAACAAACATTTTTATAACTGAGCAATTATTATTCCTAATGAAGGAATAAATGCGGTAACTATGTTGACTGATCACTAGCTAAAACAAACTTATAATTAAGAAAATATAAATGTCCTGTATGCCGAGGTAAATAATTTGGATTTTAGTTAAATAACTGCTGGTTCTAATTACTTATCATAATCAAACTATCGAGTATTGCTTGCATGTTTAGATCTTTACTTTTATTCGTCACTAAATATCAATTATTGGAATGATGCATCTTTTAAACGTTAATCATACCTTTATGGATTATAATTGTTCCTACATCTTGTCTTATTTTATACGCAATCAGTTCGATTCAGTTCAGTGAGATAGAAGTAATTCAATTCAGGTCAAATAAGTATAAGTAAAATCAAAGTTCATCCAAGATGATATCCTTTCATTCCGTTTGAGTTATTTCTTAAGAATTCTGTTGACGTTTGTTACTTTAATGTTTCTTCAGTAGCTGCACAGAAATGTTTTTTCAAAACTACAGTCTAAATGCTTGCATTGCCATAAAACTAGCCAATCTAGAGTCATGAATGAAACAGACCACTTGTTTCATGTTTTTTAAAATATCGCTTATATAGGCCTATTTAAAACTATTTTCCTTAAGTAGTTATTTATTTACTGTTGAAATAAAGCTCTAGACTTTCTTTTGACCTTTTCAGGGTTGGATGGAGAGAACGGCTATGTTTTATGGTTACTATAGCAACGCTGAAGTCAAACTGGCAATATCGGATTACAACATGCCCCTTGCTTACTTCTTGGCTATCTGTTTTGCAATTCTTGTGAGCTCACTCCTGTTGACTGGAAAGTAAGTGAATGTTTCAAGAACAAAACTTTTTATGCAGAGTATTTGTGAGTGCTCTTGTTTCATTTGAATTCAAGACAAAGATGGCAACTCATGGAAGTGGGTATTGCTAATTCCAAAGTAATTAACAGAACACTATGAAAGCTTGGGGAACAAATAAGTTTTAAAATGAAACATAAGTCTGAATGAACATTAAAGATGGGTTATACTTGGCCGCTATAAGTCACTGCTTTTAAAATACACATATCGTACGAAGGAATCACTGGTTTAGTGTTTCTTTCTGGCAGCTCGTATTTCTGAATGGTTATTCCGTGGTCATAGCAAATGACCGCTTTTTACTCGTGTAGCTGTAAGACAGGCATGCATATAGTTTGTGCCTTATTGATAGTCATATATGAAGTTACCTCTAACGGCAGTGGCTTCTTTGTGACATCTCTACGGCTGTTTATAGCATCCACGTGGTTGCTGTGTGGTATGCATATTAATGCATTGTGGTATCTACATGGCTGATTTGTGTATGCCACGGGGTGACTTCATGATGTCCACCTGTCTACCTTGTGGCATCTCTCTCTCTCTCTCTCTCTCTCTCTCTGCATTCACATAGATGCATCATAGCACCCAGTTTCATTGCATTACGGTCACAAGACCACAAGGCTGCATTGATTTATTCACATAACTCTTTCATGAGCTCAGCAGCTTTGCACCATGTCAACCACATAGCTGGTTCATGGCAACAACAGCTCTGCATCGTCTCCACCACACATATTCACGATATCGATATCACGGTCTTGTAACATGTAGTCACAGCTTCACTACTGACACCTACCCTGATCTTTGCCTTAATTTCCCCGTAATTGAATGGTCGTCCTATCGTTGCATATGAAGGTTCCCTATAAATCATTGTCACCACGGAGTTTCCCTGTTTAATATATTGTCTATAATTGCTTTTATATTATTTTCTTGGCATGGCAAATGGGGGTTATGAGATACATGCCAGGCTGCCATATCGTTGACGAGGAAATATAATGTTACTTATAATAACATTTCTTGTTTCTGCTTAGTAATTTTAGAAGTACTTAATGACTCAAACAAAATTTAATATAGTGCTTTGTGTTAGGAACAGATTGGATAAGTTGAAGTTTCACCATTTTCGAACTTAACCTTATCATGTTATAGTCCCTGTTTGATGCAGAACTTTGTTCTTCCATTAAAATAAAATATATTTTTCGCTCTATATTTTTTGGAGAACGTTCTGAATAGAAAAGAAATTTAGGTAGAAGGCTTTTCATTAGTGTGGCACGTTAAAGGTCAGGTTTCACCATAAAAATTAAAGACTTGAATCGTAGTTTAGTGTTTGACCTTGGGCCTTTTCGTTCAATTGCATCAGCTTAGCTTTCAGGGCTTAAAACCGCATAAAACTTTACATAATGAAGAGCTTGATCAGTTCTTAATTATAATTCCTTAGGAGAAGTACTATTACCTCGCAAATCGAGCCTTCCCTGATACTACCTTTAGCTTATGGGAGCTAAACGTTGTCTTCCGGCCTATGTGGCGGTCAGGCAGAATGACCTCCTTTTAGGTACAAGACTTGGCGGCAAAGCCTAAGAACCTCTCAGTTACTGCTTTCGCTCGCGCCAATAAGCACGCTCTCGTCACGAGAGAATTCACAAAAGTCTGGACCTACGTGGAAGATATACCACTACAGGTTGGAGGAATTTTTCATCTCTAATGAAAGTATACTCTATCTTAATTTCCATCTTTTTCTCTTTCTATCACAATAAAGTTCTGCCGTTACATGTTGCTAACACTTTGTCGTCGTCACGTATTTGGGTACTTGCACGTGAAGCCTAAGAGACATCACATTCATTTCAGGCTATAATTATCTTATACAAGTCTCTAACGCTTATGTGACTCCTATATATGTGTAATTCCATTATGAACGGGTATAAATCGGTGAATTTCTATTCCAAGGCATTCCAAGCGCCTGGGACCAATTTCTGTACTTGTTCGGGGGATGGGCTTTATTCCCTACAATCATTTGCTCATAATATATATTGTCGCACATACGGTGTACGTTTCTATAATGTTGCCTCAGTTAACTTTTCATTTGAAGTTATTTATGTGCTATGTAGGCACACGTGTACGTATCTGTATTTCTTCCGCTTTGGCCGGAAAAATACAGGTCAGCGTTTTATACATATTTTATTCAGTCGCATCCAACGCATGTATTTGTCTCTAGGCGAGATTTGAGTCATGTTTATCTGCATAAATATTCGATCATATTTAACCAGCAATAAGTTGCTCGCACGGGTAGCCCATGTGACTTCACAAGTTAGATTCGGGCTACATTATTTATATGTGTGATTGTCTTTATGATCTTAAAAAAAACGTTTATGCACTATTTTGTCTTAGATATTTGAACTATGGGCAAAGCGTAAACTACACACAGCTCAAAAGGAAGACGTCACAAATCTTCATGCTGACCTTTTACCCAGTGTGAATCTTTATGGGAACATAAGAGATAATTCAACTTACCCTTTAGCAACGAAATGACGGACATTCCCACGCTCTGAAACGTATCCGGCACCCAAGTCACCACCCCATGTGTCGGCATTTTTGGAACTCCTTCTATCTTGCCTCCTCTGTGTCCGAATTGTTCCCTCTGACGAAACGGCGAAAGAGATCTCAAACAGCTCCTTCTCATTCAACAGACAAATTTTAGGTTAAATGGATCAATTATACCATAACCCTTTTCAACTGATGATCCGATTGATATCCTTCTCACACGGATGGCCTATTTCTTTTGCGACTCGCCTAGGCCAGATACTAATACTACCGATCATGAAGGGCCAAACAGTAATAGTATGGGCTGAATCAATAACAGCCCGGTTTCCAGTATATCGAACCAAATTTGTCCAGGCATGTGCAGGGGCCAGTCTAATTCATACCATCTCAAGACACTCATTCGATATGGTACCACTAGTAGTTACCCAAACCTCAATTTTCTTCTCAATTTCTCTACGCTCACTAACGAGAAAAGCGTCTTTACTCTCATACTGTCTTGAAGTCACGGTGTCTAAGTCAAGCTGTTCTGAGTGATTAATGAGCTGCAGACCACGTCAGTCTTCGCCAGATAATTCTCAAGCCTTACAGGGGATCGTAGCATTACCTCACAGAACCAGGATGACCTTGTGCCCTCCAGTACCGTCATCTATTCTACACTATCCGATAAAGGCAGCTTAGACTGGTCCCTGCACATGTCTGGAAAAATTTGGTTCGACATATTGGAAGCCGGGCTGTTATTGATTCAGCCCAATATATGGCGCATATTCTCAGCGCTCATAGGACGTTCCTGCAATTCGCCTGGAACATCGTATACCAATTCATGGCACTCCAGTTGGGGCTCAACGTTGGTCCCTGGATTTTCACTCGTCCAACGAATCGAGTAATAACCCATGTCCAGACCATTTATATGGCGGCAAAATCAAGTTACACGGACGACATACTGCAGCAACATCAGTGAGTTAGTTCAAGACATGATAACCATTGTTACTAATCTGGACATCTCAGCAGCAAGGAAAAATCCGAACTAGTACCATCGCAACGATTTGTTCACCTAGGTATGGAGTTCAATACACAAGCAATCATTTTCATCTCCCTTAGCATCGGGCGTATAAAAAACCAATGATAGCACCTTTCTTTCAAGAAGATTCTATCCATACAGAAATTCTTTTCGCCTACTAGTCTTGCTCAATGCTGCAGCAGGTCTCATGGTCCTAGGTCGCAGTCTACTGCATTTCTACTGTTTCCTGTTCACGAATTGGCGTCCTCAAGTTTGCCCTCTGGACCATCCTCGACCATCGGCACCCAATTGAGGCACCATTTGCGGATTGGGACCAACCTAACTTGTCTCACGGCCAGTATACATCTACACGGCCACCTGCTTAAGATTATATTCTGTACCGATGCAAGTACAGAAGGCTGTGGAGCCCGCATAGTACCAAGATTTATGGACGTCAGCGGTTCATGCTCTCCCGGGAACGGTATCTTCATATCAATAATTCTGGAGAGGACGGCACTTCTGAAAACCTTTCACCCGTGGCAGGAATATTTGCATGGCAATTCTTTCCGACAACTCTTAAGTGGTGAATTATCTCGAACAACAAGCAGGAGCATACTCCTGCAGTGGTGATTCATTTTTACCAACAACGAGAAACGCAGTCGCCCTGACCTTTGCTTCATTTTTTGGAACGTTCTGAAGTGGCATTGTCATCACCAAAGCCACATACATGTTCGCCGTATCCCGGGACGCCTCAATCTACTGGCCAACTCATTATTACGGAACAATCAACTGGTACAGAATGAATGGTCTCTCCATCCCTCTGTTCTCTCTCAGATCTGTAACCGGTCAGATCGACCGTTGTTTGACCTGTTTGCGACAAGGTGGAATGCCAAACGCATACTTTGTCTCTCCCGTCCAAGACAAAAGTTTGGGCAGTTGGCGCACTACTGATGGATTGGACCAACCTGAACGCAAACACCTACCCCCGCAACACCTCTGATTCCAAAAGATATACAGATAGCACGGAAATCAACCCGTCGCCTAATATTAATCTCACCAATCGGATGGGAGGAGTTGTGGATCAACGAAGCCGTCAATTTTGCATCGGAAACCCTGCGGAAAATGTAGGGTTTCTTCACCTACTCAAACAATCATGGCGACTGTTGTTTCATTCTTGTCTGGAGCTACAAAACCTGCACGTCTGGGTCATATCAAACCGGTCTTCAGACTTAATTCTTTCAACCAGTCGTGGACAGAATGGCTCAGGTGCGAAGGCCCTCAAATTTGGAATGCATCTGAATGCAAATGACACATTTTCATCCAGTGGTGCGAAAACGTACTGCGGGTAGCTAATTTTCTCTTCTGGCTCTTCGAGGAGTGAAGGTTTGCACGGTATGATCACAGGTTACAGCTCCACAAATGCTAACTCCTTTTATCATTAGGGGATAAAGATATCGAACGAACTCAGGATTTATCCGACCTTCACGCCAACTATGTGCATACACGGCCAAAAACGTTAACCCTATGCACATCGCGGAACCTATGTCGGCTATTAAATTGGCTGGACAAGACACCTTTTGAACTATTTCAAGGGCATCTCTGACGATCTCTTTCCATCAGGACATGCTTCCTCATGGCAAAAGTATGCCCTATCAGCAGAACTGAATTACATGCAAATGCCGACAAGACAGACAGTTTTATTCATAATGGCATTCTCTTTCACCTCCAAGAACAAACTCCCTTCCACGTGTAAGCAACATTTGGTCATGAAACCTTTGTCTTATATGGAAACATCAACTGAAGGCCACCTATAAGACCCAGTCGGACTTTCAAGTGTGTCTTAATATAAGAGCTGTTTCGTCGAGGGAGAACAGGCCTCTTTCTTCTTGTAACAACATGACAGGAGGCTGTATCAGAATATATTATCTCGTCAAGGAGTAAGGAAATATTTTGCTCAGGATATAGAGTAATAATCTCAGCTCAAATACACTTATTACTCACTTCGGCTCAAGGTAACAAACATCATTCAGGCTGTGGGATGGAGAGCGGAGTCCACATTCACTAGCTTTTATGTCCGAGATATGTGTGCCCAATTAGATCTGGTAGGATCTATATATGCAGCTCAACAGGTCCCTCCTCCAGATCCATCGACAGCTTCTTAAGGCGCGGCTTCACGACTTCGGCTGAATTTTGAGGTGGTAAAATGTTTCCATTTTAAACCCGCATCACGAGAGATAGAGGTCCCTTAGTTGAGTTACCGAGAAGCTGTCTCACATACCTTAGATGACAAGGGATGATATCTCCAGGGTAAGGTGATAAAACTCCTTTCTTCTCCTACCTATTCCCCTAAGGTATTACCATTGGGTAACGTATTTTAAGAAGAAGCCACTTTTTCCTAGTAAAATATGTTTCTTCGAGAATACTTATCCAATCATAATACACACACACCCTCCCAACTTCTCCGCATTTACATACACAGAGAGCGTGCCTCCTACTCCAGTAGTAATTCAGAGGATATTAACCTTTGCTGCCTGCTGCCAAGTCTTATAACTAAGTGGAAATCACTCTGCCTGACCGCCACATAGGCCGGCAGACATTTAACTCCCTTTCGCTAGTTAGTAGTAGTTCTCCACAGGTGTTATGATTGGTTAAGTATTCTTGAAGAAACATATTTAACTAAAAAAAAAAATGGTTTCTATTTCAAGTTTTTCGATACAATATTACCCAGTTATGGCCTTTCTTTTGTGCGATTCAGCACAACAATGATAAGTCATATTATTTTAGCCATGTCTCTGCATTTGTCCATCCCTCGTGACTGACATATTTTGCGTTTAGGTCTATTCAGGTATTATGTTGCGGCATTTATATTCCTCCAACATATTTCTAGTTTCCTTTTATTGGCAGTAAGGTACATCTTGTATTGATACGTTTCGAGGGAATATAACTTACAGCCAATACGGTACGCAAATAATATTTCAATTGCGCATGCCACATAAAATTGTAGCATGACATTTTTAATTTTGTCGTAAAGTAATATTGAACATCCTAAATACCGTAACAACCTTATATACCGATACTTATAGCAAAACATTACCTATTAAAACGTGGCTGATTATTTATGTTAGTGCAATACATATTTCAAGTGTAGCGAGAAAAGTAAAAATATGCCACAACTCAAATGTAGATCATGGTACTGAACTTTGTAACAAAACTTACTATTAGATCAATTGGAAAGGTACAATATTGGCAGCATGCAGTGCACTGCCTTAATAATATTAATGAGAGCCTGAGAGTGACTCGTGTTAAAAATTAAGAGGCTATTATTACGCGTATCGTACTCCAACATGGGACCTGCTTGCGTTAGTCATTTTCCATCTCTTACATTCTTGTGAGGTCAAATGTGTAAATTCTATTCCTGTATTTTACTAGAGGAAGTATAACCTACCATGGCTGCAGGAACAAAGAAACTGGAGTATCATTATTAAGCTCTTGCATTTGCAGTTACTTAGTCAACCTTCTCAGCATAATACACGTTTAAAAGATAAAGTATCAATACCGTTTTATATTTTTCTAGACCAATTGAGAGTTTTCGATTGTATGTGATGGAAAACGAGGTACATTGGACCATCAGAGTGTTTGCAGTATGGGATTATAGTCTGAACGAAGAGGATGCCATTCGTCAAAAGCAGAAAAATATTAGCTATGCTCTGATTGTATGTATATGAATTGGTCTTGTTTATTATTGTCAGTTCCCATATTTAAGTCTAACCTAAGCCATACTAAAATTGGAACAATCGATATGTTCTTACAATATGCAATTTCTACTCATTTACTATAAGATTTATAATATTGGACTTAATAAATGCATTTCATTGCCTGACACAAAACCACCATACATGTAATTTCCACTTATAGAAATACTTAAACATCATTTTCCACTGTCAGAAAATAGATTTTTCAAATACCCAAAACTCGAGATTTATGTTTCCAAAAATAAGATCGCTGAATTGTTTAAGTATACTCTTTGGAATGTATATTGTTGTGAAAGAAAGGACATGACACATTTTCATTATCTATAAGGTTCCTTGCTGCCTGAATCATTTCATTCTAATGTACTTCACATGTAATTACTATCAGTTATAGAAAAACATATTCCATCAATTCTGTTTTAAAATACTACCTTGTGCACTGTATGTCATTTTAATTGCTCTTCTTGTTCATATTTACCACATTCTTGATTGCAACGAAAACGGCAATACATTTTTTAAAGAAATAACATACATAGAACATAAAATTAGATCTTTGTTTTGCATGTATTTTATGTAACAATGATTCGTACAAATAATGTTAAATTAAGTTAAGATTCTGGGAAAAATATAGGTTTTTGTACACTGTGCCAATATTTGTAGTTGTCAATGAAAACTACCGCTATACTTCCATCGAATGACAAATTAGAGCATCATCTTGAGGTGAGCGAAACTGACAGATGGTCACCATAACGTACAGAATACATTTTGTGTTGATTTTTATTAAATAAACATATCTCTCTTGTCCTTACACACGGATGATTACTGTATGCATGTAAATAATTGTACAGGTTTTATTGGCATACAATTTTGTTCCCCAGGCGGACCTTAGATACGATCGAATATCGCTAAAAGACCGTGTGCCGATGAATCTAGAGTATACTCTTTTCGATTCTTTTCTTTATTTAACTTATTAAATTTATTTCATATCTTAAAACAAAAGAAGTAGACATGTGATATCGATTATTGTACATACTTAAGCATCATCTCCATTAGAAGAAATATTGTTTAAGGTTTTTTTTTTCCTTCAAATGGTGAAAATTGAGTTATGTTTCCATAATGAATTTTCAAATGTACTCTCTCAACAGATATTGATGCAAAAGAGAGAACATGACACCTTTTCTTTATTATATACCGTTTCCTTTTTTTACTAAATTGATTCATTCCAATCTATTTAACGTGGAATTACTATGTTTGGAAATGAGAATCTTTTACTTTGTGCCTAATTCTGATTGTTTTTATTGCTAATACTTACCACATTCTTGATTGCATCGAAAATAACCATCAGATTAAAAAAATTTAAATACATATAAAGTACATTTAAATATCATTGCCTTCGTTTATACAACAAATGCTCACAAAAAAATTTAGTAAACATTCGGGGAAAAATATGCACTATACGAATATATGTTCATGTAAATTGTAATGAAAACTACAGCTGCACCTCTATTGAATGACCAGTAATATGATTCTCTTGAAGTGGTCAAAACAAACATGTGGTCACTTTATTCGTATAGGTATATTTTATATTGATCTTTTTTAAATGAACATATTGCTACTGACGTTTTATGCAGGTGGGTCATGTAAGCATATAGTTGCTTGTACAGGTTTGATTGACTTACAATTTTGTTTCCCAGGCTGACTTGAGAGAACAACGCAACAATCGTGACATTGCTCAAAGAAAATGTGCAGGAATATACACTATTCGATTCTTTGTCAATTTTTTGATTATCTGCATGGTGGGTGGTGCTCTAGCCGCCATCTATTACGCTCAGGAGTTTTCTTCCAATGTAAGTAAACTTAATTTCATCTTTTCTGTGTGCCGTCTCTTTCATTTGTTCTGTTGTAATTGTGAGTTCCGTGATGCCTATTTCAACCTCCATAGGAGTATCCTGAAGAGAAAGAAATGTTGTCAGACTCGTACCTGCAAATACTGCAAAAGGAGATACTGTATCATCCTCCTTCGCCTTAGACCTAAAAAAATTGTACGCGGCATAGTTCTCTGTCTTCACTGTCCTTTTCTCATTATTTCATTTGGCATTTGTTGGGGAAAAATTTCAAAGCTAATGTGTACATTGGATGAAAGATCTGGTGTGAAACGATAGGTTTATGTTACATTGCATTCATGTTTTTGTTGACATAAATTTGTTTGACATTTGCAATTAAATGTTGTATAGGATTTTATTTAACACTGAAGCAGAAAACTCTGGTTCTATATCATATTTTTATTGGACTAAATCTCTGAACAAGAAAAATCTTCTTTTTTTAAAAATAAATATTTGTCAATCCCATAGCAGCTTATATTTTTTCCAGTTCCATAAACTTATTATCATTCATAACTTTGCTCCAAAAAATTATTTGTAAGGGAGGAGGCACCTTTGTATTATCATATTAGGGCATACCGCTCAACTGGGTACATCTTATTTAAGTCTTATGATACATCAGTAGGTGTTTTTGCAGTATGTTCCAGGTGCGTGACTGGGTCTTGTCTTAAATTTTCTCTGATATAGTACTGAATTCAGACATATTCTACATCATTTGATTCATACAAAACATATTAGCACACGATGTCGAGAAAATGTCTAGATAGAAGATATTTTATCAGTAGCTATTTTGCTGTATATGTACAAATATGTGAATTTTAATGTGGTTAAATTATATATGAATTGATAAATTGAGGAGACCCTGGGCTGCAAATCTGTATCCCAAGTACAACATTTCCTTCACTCCACTAAAGGGTTGCATAGATTATATATCGAAATTTATAAAATAAAATGGATCCATTGCAAACTACCTCTTTATTCCACTGTTAAAACTGATACATTCTTTTTATGAAATAATAATGCAGTAATGTTTTCATAAGTATCCGTATAAGATTTAAATCATTGTATGGTCTTGCATTTGATGTAAATTATGCCCCAAATGCATGCATGTCATGAGCGTACTCTATTTCTTGTGAGTAACTTAACATCTTATTTATAAGATGTAAAAATATTGAGTTTCATTTCAAAATATACAGTAATAATGAAACATGTCTCCATCTTTTTTCAGTTCACAACCAGCGCCAACGTCAACAACTACCACAGCCTTGTTAAACTGCTGGTTCAGTTCCTGCCGTCCCTCGTCATCACTTTACTTAACGCAGTCTATCCACTCATCTTCAATCTCTTAGTAACCCTGGAAAAATACCGACCAGCTTTTGAATTCAAGATTTCACTTATCAGGTACATTTCAAAATATGCCAGGAAAAGTGAAAACCAATAGAAACAAAAAAGAGGTGTTGCTTGAACATCGACTTCTACAACTTGACACGTTAACGTCTGTGAAATTTACGTGGGGAGCAAAATCGTTACCAGGTTATGATAAAAGTCTGATTTTAACTTGGAAGTGCACAAGATAATTGTTTATTGCGATAACCATCGATATCTCCTGTAAACGTTTTTTCTGCATTTATCATATTGCTGTATGTGTGTGTATGAGAGAGGGAGAGAGAGAGAGAGAGAGTATACATGGTCTGTTAATAAAGTTAGTTAAAACTGGTCCCTTTAAGAAATACATCGTTGGTTTTAAAAAGACAACAGTATAAAGAAAATATAAAGAAAATATACAGATTATAATATGACATTTGTACTAACCTCTTCAATTTTTCTGTAGAAAGGTGTTTCTAAAGCTGGCGTCACTGGCCATGCTGATGACATCTCTGTACATACAGATAACCTGCAGTGATCAAAACAGCTGCCGTGTGGGACAAAACAAATGCCCAGCTATTCAGGTACTTTTTTGTCAACCTGTCTAACTGTAGAATAAGTATTGGTCCAGATACGTGTCGGGATTGTATAGTGCGTTCATTTTTATATGTGCATTTAAATGCAAAAACGAACTTCATGTGATCATTCAGTACCATCCCTAAGTGCGTGCTTTCAAAATTTGCGTAATGTCGCTAAACTCTCCTATAATTTAAGATAGGTAACGATACTTTAAGAGATGCACACAATTTTTGTTTTAATGCAAAAACCACCTATACAGATGGAGTAGTAGAGGGGCCGTGGGATTAAATTTCAAAGACGATGAACAACAGTAACCGAGACAAGCGCAGATGCATTCTGCTTTGTTGCAGTTTTTCGAATTTTATGTGAATTTTAAACAAACACACATACACCCATTATTCGTATAATTGTTATAATCGATTTCCGTTATCCACCTCCAAAATTTCCGGAATGATAATGACAAGTTTACGTGACGATATGATTTGAAACGGTTATTTGTGATATGACTAAGAACTTGTATGACATGTGTTTGTTAAATCGGGACAAAACTTTGAGAATAAAGAACTAATTATTTAAGCAAACTTATGTGTAATTAGTGTGAATCAAAATAAACAAGATTCATTAAAGCATGAAAATTTTAATTAGAGAAACAACTTTATTAAATAATAACGCTATTCCTCGTTTACCAAACAGAGAGATACCTCAAGTAAGAAACTGCCTTTCCAAAAGACCTTCACCTATGAAACTGACTATAAACAGGTAGTTGCTCATTCTAATAATGAGTAGATATACTCACTCAAGTAACGACTTTTTAAATTACACCGATATTAACACGACCCTGTTCCGATGACGTAATGGGTGGAAATATTAGATTACAATTCATATACCACTTTTGATTAGATAGGTTGTATGACAATTACAATAAGAGAGACATACACCATATGTTATTATTATTATTATTATTATTATTATAGTGCTGGGAAACCTATGTTGGTCAAGCTATATATAAGCTGATTCTGTTGAATTTCCTCGTCGAGATCGTGTTCACCCTTCTTGTTGAGCTGCCTCGAAAGTAAGTTCCCTAATTGTCACACGATAAGCTTATATTTGAGGATAAATCCAACCTCTTATTTTTGGAAAGTTACAAAAAAGCACCACATCATGTTAATGTAAAAGAAATACTGTACTAAAAATAAACATGTCATTTGAAATAAGTGGTAGAAACACACTGACAAACGCATAGTTTATGAGCAAAAATATTATACCATTAATCATTTACCAGTAACCACTCTGAGACATAAGAATATACTTTACTAGGTTTATTTCATTTATATATCTTCTCACACTACAACAGTAAACCTAACATATTTTACTGCATGCACCCAACGCAGATATTGCAAAGAAAGCAAGAAAATCCATTCTTAAGCGTCTATGAGATGTGGCTCATTGGTTAACGTATCACAAACGTGTGGGCTCAAATCCCACCCAAATCAGTGTATTTTACTCAAATAGCCAATGGCAAAATATAACCTTACAGGTGCTGATTTGCCTTTTGACACTAAGTAAACAGAGAGGCAAAACGTCAAAAATCCATGTTAATAATTTCATCTTATTGCTGACGAGAAACTTATGAAAATTGCCCATTTTATATTGTGTTCAAATTGCCCATTTTATATTGTGTTCAAATTGCCCATTTTATATTGTGTTCAAATTGCCCATTTTATATTGTGTTCAAATTGCCCATTTTATATTGTATTCAAATTGCCCATTTTATATTGTGTTCAAATTGCCCATTTTATATTGTGTTCAAATTGCCCATTTTATATTGTGTTCAAATTGCCCATTTTATATTGTGTTAAAATAAGTGAATAAGAATAATAAGTAGTTGTAACAGACAGTGTCATTTATTCTTAAGTTCAATTGAGTTCATTTTTGTCAGGTTGATCACAACAAAGCTTAATTGTGGCTTGGACAAGACGATTCAACCAGCTGTGTTTGATCTTCCCTCAAATTTCCTGGAACTAGTATATGCACAGACACTATGCTGGTAAACTTAGATTATAACTAGTATATGCACAGACACTATGCTGGTAAACTTAGATTATAACTAGTATATGCACAGACACTATGCTGGTAAACTTAGATTATAACTAGTATATGCACAGACACTATGCTGGTAAACTTAGATTATAACTAGTATATGCACAGACACTATGCTGGTAAACTTAGATTATAACTAGTATATGCACAGACACTATGCTGGTAAACTTAGATTATAACTAGTATATGCACAGACACTATGCTGGTAAACTTAGATTATAACTAGTATATGCACAGACACTATGCTGGTAAACTTAGATTATAATCATACTCATATTGTAAAAGACATATGTCTATGAGAAATTGTTGTTGTTGTTGCAATACTGGATATTAACTGTGCCAAGCATAAAAGCACCTTTACTCAGAGGTAATACACCTAGCTCCATTCCTCCATTCACAGAATTGAACAAATTTGTGAATTGAAGTCCAGGCATGACCTTTTGTATGACCCAACTTTAACAAACATCCAGTGCACATGATTAAACTTTTAAATATGATCATCTGATCATCCTATTTCATGAATATTGGTGTGTGGCCTCCCAAGGTCCATCAAATTGTGACTGCTTATACCACATGGAGATAAATTAGACATTTATTCTACCTCATTCATACAGTTCTTCTTGATACCTTCTAACTCAAAAGTCCATAAAATGAAAAAAATGAAAAATCATAGTTGAATGTCAGTATTATGTAAGTTTGGTTTGTATATAAAGATAGAATGGATAAGACCTGCCAGAAATGTCTTAACTCAAACTCCACTCTATGGGAACTTACAGAAGATGATTCTTTGTTTTGAAATTTGAGTACAAACTACATTTTTGCTAAGCAATCCTTGAGACCATGAGACCAAAGCTCACAGTGTTATATACTACAAACTGGTAAAATATGGTAATTCTCATCAAATTGTTATGTGTACAAGGCTAGTATAATAAACAGAGCTTTAAGGTAACAAGATTAGGCTTGGTTTAATAATATATCCCCTGTCATTATCATAAGCCAAAAAGTAGACCCACCATTAAAAATCTTCCAATATAGTTTGTTATGTATATTTAATTTGCAATGCTTGTTTGTTATTATTTCTTCTATTTTTTTATTTCATTATATGCTATTGTAATGTAACATTGTATGTTGGACATAATTTTGTCCAAAATCAAGTTTCTTTTCTACTTGACCAGAAGTATTGATTTTTTTATATTTCATTTTGTAAACATCTGATACATAGCTAAAATATTCTGTATGTGTATGGATTTAATATCAGGATCATTATTAATAGAAGTTAACATGTTTGTTTGGGTCAGGGTCTAGGTTATTGAAATTCCCCTACAATTTACCTGGTCTATCAGACATTGTCCAGGTTATATATTAACATTTCAGTAAAATATTTCTGGTTATAACTAACATTTTATTTTGTAAACATTCTGAACTTTCTAGAATGTTATTTTCCATTCGGTAATGTTTTTCTTTATAAAAAAAATGTTAATGGTGACCTGTGGTCAAGGATAAGACTATATAATCAGGAGAGATTTTTTATTTATTCTTTAAGATCTGGCATAATCAATTTTGTATCATTGTTGTGTCCAGAACTACATTCGGACTGAAAATTATTTCTTCAAATTGTTTAATTCAGTGATTGTTTCTCTGGTGGAAATTCAGAGTGCTCATAAACAAATGATATTCTCAGATACATTCTTTGGGATATTTAGTGAATTCAAACCTGGAATTATATTACTGTATTTCAACAAAAGACTGTTGGTGCAATAAACAATACAGGCACACCAACACCTTCAGCACTGTACTTTAATTTGTATTTCCACTGATATATATTCAGAACTTTTTTTTTAGGACTTGTGTCTGCAATTCAATGATTATTTTGGGATTTTAATTCATAATACTGTAAGTTCTTTTTTTATTTTCACTCTTTACTCTAGACAAAAAAATATTTGTTGAACTTTGGAAAACTTATTGCCTTTCACTCTTTTTTGTTACTTATTTTAAGAGCATAGACTCATAACAAGCTATACGGATATTCCAAATGAATATCCATGAATGTTTGTCTTAATCAGTGTTCCTTTGACTACACCCCTTCAAGTGTGTATTAATAATGATTTCTTATCTTTTCTAGGCTTGGATTATACTATGCACCTCTCATACCAGCTATCTATATTTTGAAGTTGTTTGTTATCTTTTACCTGAAAAAAGTGAGTACTTAAATTATATACTATACTGTATTTATCCATGTAGTACAACACTCATCCAACTGTACATTATTGAGTAAGAACAGGTTTACCATTACATCATACCTTGACAGATCAGGTTTTCCACAAAATCCTCCCCATACAACTGATAAATTTGGTATCTTATCAGTTTTTTGTTAACAAATTATTTGAAGTAAAAGTTAAGTTTTTAGAAAATAGGAAAACAACCAAAATATTACTTACAGATTGTTCAAAAGTTTAATGAAGTACAATTTCAGGATGACCTAAAGAAAGTTCCATGGAATAATCCACAGTTTTAATCACATAGATGAAACTCCGAAGGTGTAGACTGACTTATGGAAGTATACTCTAAACTTGCACCACTGAGTGTTCATAAGGTAAAGCATGAAATCCAACCTAACATGCTTGCTAATGAAATCCTAGATGCTATGAAAATACGAGACCAATTTAAGGCTATGGGAAACCATGCACCCTATAAAGTATGGAGAAATAAAATAACAATTAAAAGTGCTAAAAAAATTTATAATCAATCAATACTTGAAAACAAAAGAGAAACTGAAGTTCTGTTTGGAAATTATTCAATGTTGGGGGAACACAAAATGATCAGACAAATACAATAGACTCTCTTATGGTAAATGGCACCATTGCCACTGATGACACTGACATTGCCACTGTTTTCAATTATGTTTGGCACCAACATTGCCACAAAATTAAAGGAACCAGTGATATAAAACAACTAACTTTAATTAACTGAAATGGTCTGCATGAGGAAAATTTTTAGGTAAGTAAATTTCTCTTTTTAAAAAAATGTCTCAATGAACTTGACACCAAGAAAGCTACATTTTCATCTAAGATTCATTAGAACATCTATTTTAGCTATTTTTGATAGCATAACATTCATAATTAATTTAAGTATTGCAACCTCATCTGTCTCCAAAATATGGAAAACTGCAAAGTTAATGCCTATTCACAAATCTGTTTCTAAGACTGATGCTGATAACTACTGGCCAATCTCAATAATACCAAACTGGTCAAAATGGACTGAAAAACATGTCCATCACTTTTCCATGTCATCTTTTACCAAACACTTACTGTTTTACCCTTGCCAATCAGGCTTTAGATAGACACATTCATGTGAGACTGCCTTGACTCCCTAACTGATAAATGGCTTCAAGCACTTGATCAAAGTAGAATAATAGGATCTGTATTTGTAGAAAGCATTTGACATGGTGTATCATGAAATTCTTTTTAAAAATGTTTACATCATACTTAAGTGAGAAAACACAATATGTACATATTAATAATGTTTCATCTCAACCTGGAACAATTAGATATGGAGTACCACAAGGCTCAATTATAGATCCTTTACTATTTATATTATTCATTAATGACTTTTACTGGGGGATTCAATTTCATCTACAGATCTCTATGCAGATGACACAACATTATCAGACACCAAAAACACAAAGCATGAACTGAAAATTTCCTAATAGGATGCCCTTAACAAACTGGTCAACTGGTGCACATGCAATGACATGGTAGTAAATGCTGGGAAAACTAAAATATTACTTATCTAAACAAAGCAAAAAAGAACAAATCATCTAAAGAACAAATCTTGACAGTGATGAACTATGACATGGAAGGATAAAAATTTGCAAATGGTCTGTCATGATAGACTACTTGGTGTTTCGGTAGATAATAACCTATTATGGACTGAACATAGAAAATATACCATTAAAAAGGCTAACTTAAGTTCATGGCTTCTCAGTAGGATAAGATATTTTCTCCCAGAAAGGTACAGAAAACTATTTTATAAGTTACATTCAACTCTATGTAGATTGCTGCAATACAGTATGTGGTAATTCAATAATGATAAAAGCAGCAAGGCTAGCACATCTTCAAAAATAAGAATATTTGGACTTGTATCGATTGAAACAGAAAACAGGAAAAATTAGGCGATAAATTTAGATGATAAGTTAAAAGACCAAATCCAGTGGAGAAAAACCAATGTAATGTACAGGATATCCAATAATAGTGCGCCTGAATATTTGCAGTCACTATTCCAGTATTGGCTTCAGATATGTAGTTAAAATGAGAATGGAAAAATTTGTATTTGAATCCTTGAGTGCCTCTATGCATCTTTAAATATAATACTCATCTATTGTGTCACTAATTGAATATTGCTTGTGTATTTTGACTATGTGGGTTCAATATGTATGTACTAGTATCCATCTGGTGCCCAGATGTAAAGTAAATATATTGTTGTCTGTACATGTACATGCTACTATGTACATGTATGCATGTGTATAAATGTGTGCTTTGCATATATATAAGTTCCTGTGCATGAATGCCTCAAGTTAGATTAGTTCTTCAGCTTAACTGTGGTACCCTCTTTAATTAAAGAATATTATTTGTATTATTGTAATTGTTATTGTTTGCACATATTTCTATCAGAATTCAGCTTGGCTATGGCTGTGGCATTAATAAATGTGTAAAGCTAAATGGGGTATACAAAGTTTGTTCTACTTGTGAAACATACAAAACTGCATATACCATTATCTAGAAGAATATTTACAACTCTGTCAGGTATTCTCAAATTTAGTTTATCTTGAGACTCAAGCTAAATATGAGCACCTGAATTTGATATTGTAAAATTAGACTTTTTAAAATTAGAATTTTTCATTCTAGTAAAGAGACCAATGTTCAGAAAATTGTTAAAGGTCTGTGACTTCAAATGTAATTAGACATAAGCTGCAAGTAGTGGCCATGTTTTGACTTAGGGCTTGAGCTTCATACTGAACAGACTTTGAGAATATCAGTTTATACTTTTTAAAATAATGTGCATATTATTCACCAAATGTATAGTAATCTGAAATGAAATTAACTGCTGCTAATCTGACACAATGAGTTGCCCAGCCAACCTTTCATTGCTTTAAGTGTCTTTTTAGTATTGTAGTTAAGACATTTGTATTGCAGTACTTTCCTTTCTAAATATCTCTGTTTCCTCCCCTCATCCCTACCCACTTACAAACTCCTCATTGCTAAATTGATTCCATGTAAATTGCTTTCTCAACCATATCAAGTACCATACTTCAATATTTTTTCCTGTTGAAACATGTGAAACATTTTTTCTATTTATAAAACTTATTGTATTTAATAAACTTTTCTTATCAATGCATGTCAAAAATGTTGTAATTCCTTCTAATGTTTTGTATATAATCTTGACAAAATCTTAGCTGACAGTTATGTAAGATGGAAGTATTCTCTTTGAAATTTGTAATAAGTAACATTATTTTGGAAATATTGTGATTTTATTTTATGAGAGTCATTATATTCCTCATTTATTCAAAATATAATGTATAGATTTTTATGTTGCTAGTCTGTGTCACATTATCTTGTTAGGGTAAATAAAAATACTTACAATAATTCAAACAGTCTTTCATATTAAAAACTTTAAAACTTGCCCGGGGCAGCTGATTTTAAGGAATTAAAAACAGGAAGTGTATTTTGTTTATTTTGTGGTTCACATTTGTTACTGCTGTGGTGGTGACCTTGTTTGCACATTTCAAGACCAATAAATCAATGATGTGCAGGAAATTATTTTAAAATGTACTCAAAAACCATTATAATAACTCATACTAAAGACATAATTTGATACCAAGTTAAAGGTCTGACAGATTTACATGTACACAAGTAATAAGTCATTTAGAAAAAGGGTAACAACCTCCAGGACTGACTTATTGTGCATGATTAATTACTTGCCAATTAACTGGATTAATGACTCATTTTCAAACAAGTGTAATAACTCATACTGAAATTTTTGGTTCAAATATGGCTTACCTGTTTGATATAAAGATTTAAAACGTGTAACTTGTAAGCTTGTATTTTAGTTTTAGGACCCTCCTTGATGAAGTTGGCACAACCCAATACCACACACATCCCTCTGCCCAACTAAACTATGTATTGATTGGAAGTTGAGAAATACATACACCAATAACCTCAATGATTGGGTTTGCAAGAGAACTTTACTGATTAATGTGTGATTTTAAGCAAATTTGAATTTAGCATTGCATTAATCAGATCTCAACAGAATTAAATTTCCAGCCATCTCTGTCATCACTTAGATGAGATATACTCTCAAATTTTCTATCCTGTTACATTTGTTTCTGATGCTCGATTTCCTTAAATATTGTAGGACTTTATCCAAATTTGGAATGCCACCTGAATGACTTTGATTTCCAGCATCTCGAAGCACCATTTACAGGAGTTATGCCTGTTACAGCAGTTATGCCCCTTGATTGCCTGTACTGCTGACTTTGGTTTTCATGTTGTAACTTTTCTGTTGGATTTCAATGAAATTGCTAAATGGGTTTTATTTTCAACAGTACACAATACTATTATATGAAGTATGCCCCCTGATTTACTATCCTCCTGATTTTGGTATCTGTGGTACAGTATTACTTACTAAGATTTTTGTTTTGTTTCTGTTTTGATCCAAATCTGGTTAGTGGACATTTTATTCAGAGGCCTCAAATTAATTCAGTTTTCAGGAATTATTCTATATGATTGTACGTTCTTCTGAGTTTGGTTCCTGCACCTTTAATTGCACTATCAAGGTTTTCAACTAATTTTGCTGTGGGGCCACTACATTTATGATAGCTTAAGTAAATTCTGTTTCTAAGCTCCACAACATTATGACAAAAGTTCTTGCTTCTAATTGGCCTGCTGCTATCTATATATTGAATTAACTCAATTTTCAGTGGTACACATAATCACTAAGAAGGATTATGTCCTCTAGTTTATCATGCACCTTGATAGAGATGCTGCCTTGAATGAGTTGAATTTCCAGTAGCATTCACAAGTTGTTCTATTTAAGGCCCTGCTAAGAAAACTGCAGTGATTGGGTCTCTTTGTGATACAATTTAAAGACATGCTCTAAATAATTTTGTTTCAATTAATATGTACTGACACTGTAAGATATAGGTAATCAGTTTTGTTATAGAATTTAAACATCATTATGCTGATTGTTACAAAAATAAAGAGGACTAAAGGCAATATTTTTCCAACATGAAGAGCTATTACACTTCACTATTAATGATACACAAGGAAATTCCTTTTAGTTAGTGAGCTATCAGAGTACTCAATCATGACTCCTAGCTATAATGAAACTAACCTTACACTGCCACAAGGGCATAATTATATGCACATTTTGAGTGATGGACTATAATTCAAAATATCATTACACTTTTTCTACAAAAAATATCCCAAGACCAGTAACGTAAAAACAAATGTGTAAACCCTGTGAAACTTGATTCAAGTTCTACTCTAAGTAAGTTGTTTGCTGGGAATTTCAGGCCTACACTTAGCCTTGGCCGTCTCCTTCCCACTTTCCCTTCCAGCAGATGAATGGGTTGCTTAGCTGGTTTCTACATCACTGCCAGAGCCTTATCCAGACTTTCTGTGTCCAAATGATCTCAGGTTCAAAATGTCTAATTCACAGTGTGCATTTAAAGCTCTCAAATCAATCAGAAGATTAGACAGGGACATATAGGTCAAGTCCAGCTGGGACCCTGATAAGGATTTCTGGTGTTTGTCTTAATGATTACTTCAAACTAAATGCATAGGTGCAGATCTGTTGGTTCATTACATGATGGCTGAAGTGGGTCTGTGCATTTTGCAGTTAGATTTGAACTAGTAAGTATATAAAGCTGATTATATGTGCTAGTATCATAATCAGATATATGGTTAGGAGATTAATGCCCAAAATGGTTAGAAAATATGGAACATAATCTATTTAGCACCGTCATTTTAATTGGAATATAAAACATGTTTTTGTTACAAGGTCTTAATTTCTCAAATTGTTTCTACATTTCAAATTTGTGCAGCTGTCAGCAATGTACAACACAGACCCCATTGAAAGCCGTTCCCAGGCATCCAGGAGCAATTCCTACTTCATGATCATCTTGATGGTGGCATTTTTCAAGATCTGTATTCCTGTCAGCCACACTCTAGTCAAGTCAGTACCATGACATTTTTTCATCAAGTTTACATGACAGTTATTTGGGTTATAACAAGTTTGGACAAGCATTTTGTTTCATTTTATCATGCTTATAAAACAGTTGCTTCTAAATCATTACATGACAAGGTGAGTTAATCTTTCATCCACAAAAGGAACAAAGATTTAAGAAAAAAGAAAATTTTAGTATCTATACTATAACATACTAACATTAAGTTAAAAGATACAAGTATCTATGTCAGATTGATATTTCTTTTTTTCACAACTTTATCAGTCATAATATTAAGAAAACTAACACGCCAAAGAATAAGCATCAAACAATTGTACCTTGTCCACGAAAACTCTTTTCTGCCAATAAAAATGGAAACTACTCTCTGTCTGCAAATTAACACTATGTGACTTACTTCAATTGGCAAGAAATCTGATTTTGACTGATACGATTTAATATTATTGTTTTAACTAGATTGACAGTTGCCAATTGTTCCCTTTGTTACTGGTGGAAAAGAGTATTTATTTAAAAAAAGATACAACAGTCACACAAGATACAACTTAGTAACACTGCACATTGGAGCCATGGAGAATACTGACTTATACTAATGTATATTAAACACAATAATGTGAAATATGTTGCCATGTTGCCTTAAACAAGAAATGATTTTGTAATGAAGGAACAAATGGTTATGAATGTTATGTGTGAGAATATTTTTATTAACACAAAAAAGGAGATATGATTGCATTTTTATACAATTTTCTAGAAAATTAGAGTACCTTGTACAAACCTTACCTACCTATCTCAAAGCAAAGTGGTTTGTGAATTACTATGTCAATCCATAATGTTTTAGTTGTTTAATGAAACTATATAAATAAACAAAATACTGGTATGAGGGCATATCCACAGTCAATGCCAAGTTTTCTTGATTTCAATAGTACAATGTGTGAAGTAGAAATGTGATAGTTATTAGTGATGTATATTCATATACATCAATTTCAGGATGACCCCATCCTCCATGTGTGGACCCTTCAGGATCTACAACAGCCCCAAAGACATCTTCAGTGTTGCTATGACGAATACTGGCTATTGGTTCCAGGTCGTGTACTCCATATTAACTCCCTTGGCTATCATTCTCCTTGTGTAGGTATAGTATGGTTGGCAACCAAACTCACTGTGACCTTATATACCAAACTGAAACATGGAAAATACTTTTCAATAATTTAGATAATTTATTTTTAGAATCATATTTCAGGACTTTGAGTGATGTACGAAAACTGTTCCCAATATATTGCTCTTGATCCCAGATTTACCATGCTCTTAATTATGAAAGGTAATAAATATTAAGTCTCTCTGCAGGCTTGTAGAATAAAAATGTGATGGCCCTCCATCATGTCATTCAGGACATTTGATGGAGGCAAACATTTTACGATGTACCCCTTGAGTGTGTTAAACCAGTCTTCCATGCAATCTTGACATTGAAAGCTCTGTAATATATCACCCAGTTACAATTGATGAGAGCTTGAAAAACTGTTTTGGAACAAGGTAAATGGTGTTACTCTCAAGTGTCAAACAATACGGCATATGAGGTGCACTGGTACAAGGTAAATGGTATTACTCTCAAGTGTCAAACAATACGGCATATGAGGTGCACTGGTACAAGGTAAATGGTATTACTCTCAAATGTCAAACAATACAGCATATGAGGTGCACTGGTACAAGGTAAATGGCATTACTCTCAAGTGTCAAAGAATACAGCATATGAGGTGCACTGGTACAAGGTAAATGGCATTACTCTCAAGTGTCAAAGAATACAGCATATGACATACACATGCACCTATAAAGTATGCATCAGAAATATGCATGAAATGTCATTAAAATGAATGCAACCTTACAAGTATTGCATTCCATATACAATATACATAGAACTTGCAAATATTACTTTTAAAGCTATACAGTTATATTTCTTTAATAGTTTATGGAGTTTACCCATATTTGGTCCAGATATATTGTAACTGGCTGGTCAAGATATACAGTATCTCTTTGGGTAAGATCTCAGGTCTTGTCTTAAAGTTCTAAAAGAACATAGAGCTTGAACAAATATACCTAGAAATTATTGACCCACAGTTTGTCAAAATTTGGTATGGGCTTGATATCAAGCAAGGGCATATTATAAGATAAATGTGTCTTTATCAGCTAAAAGTCTATGTCTGTTATATTTGCAGGATGGCACTGTATTACTTCATGATATTTTCGTCAGGACGCAGAGAAACAGTTCCTTTTGTAAAGCATCAGGAACCTAAGGTAATAATGTAAAAATTTTGGATAATAAATTTATATCAACAATAGATGCATATAGATGTACCAGTACTTATTTTAACAGGATAAAACATATTTACATGTGCAAAGAAGTAAAACTCTAAGACCTTTCATTCATTATTCTGATGGTAACTTTTTACAAAAAGATTTAGCATATATTGGGTCTTTTTCATATCCAAATTTAGCATATATTCAGTATTTTTCATATTCAAATTTAGCATATATTGGGTATTTTTCATATCCAAATTTAGCATATATTGGATATTTTTTATATCCAAATTTAGCATATATTGGGTATTTTTCATATCCAAATTTTAACTTAATTCTAAAGGTTTCTTGTCTTGTCTCCAGCAGTAGAGGATATCTACATTGTTTGAGTTGATATAAAGAACCATTTTATGAGTAAAGTGGAAAATGTTAATTTTGACAAGTGGCAAAGCCACAACTGATAATATAAAATGTACCCACTTTGCAAGTGAAATAGTTCTTTTTTATCAACTCAAGCAATGTCAACAGTACAGACACATTTTAAGATCTCTTCATCCTAATTGATCAAAAGAGAGGAAGAGAGGGAGAAAGTGAAAGAAAAGAAGACAGATAAAAGTAACCTAAATAAGAACATACAGGTCTGAATAACATATATAAGGGCAGATTTACTGCCTAATGGAAAAAGAAAGTTATTCCAAAGAAAATATTGCCACTCTGGTGATAACAAGTGGTATCACCAATATGGCAATATCATTTTCTCCCACTGATTGTTTCACTAGGTTGAAGGACCATACACTAACAGATAGTTTTGCACAGACATACAGCAACTTGTGGAACCAAGTGTATGTGGAACCATAAACTGTCAGAAACACATATCTGTGGAAACTTGTGGGACAAAATGCTTGTAGGACCCTATGTTAAGAGATATACAGATACACAGCCACTTATGGGACCATAAACTCTCCATAACAAAGATAAATAGCAACTTGCATGACAAGATTTTTTTGGGACCAAATACTGTCAAAAACATAGATGCACATAAACTTGTGAGATGATAATGTTTGTGAGACCATAAGCTGACAGACTCCCATGAGCTGTATTAATATGCAGAGAATACACAGCAACTTTGAGTTTTGGCAACTCAGAATCATGTCTCATGGATTTAACTTGAAATCTTAATGTATGCATAGATAAGCAAGGATAGAATATTTGATACATTCCATTGAACTAGAATAGATCTTCTTGTGGTAATGAGTCACTTCTGGATTTTAATCGGAGCATATATTGGAATTTAAAATCGATGAGAATACAAAAAATTACCATTTGTATAAATTGTTTCCACTAAGTGAAAATATTTTTCTCCTTGAATTAACGATTTATTATGCAAAGTTCAGTAATTTGTATTTTATGATTAGGCAACTCTTAACATTCTGCCGTTTGTGTGCACAGAAAATTTGAAAGGTTCATTGAGCACCATTATGTCTTAAAATAGATGAACATCATCTTTTATTTTTTTAAAACAATTTAATACATTTTATGACTAAATTTAAAAAATAATAGCTAAAACAGCTGTTTTCTGTCTGCATACAAAACATCTGAGTTGACTTGAAAATACCAGTGATGTTATCATTCCAAATTAAAATACTCATACACGCAGATCAAAATGGTCATATATAATTCATTCAATTATTTCAACAACAATTAATTTGAATTTTTTTTCAGGTGCCCAAAGCGCATGCTTAATGTGTGTAATGGGTTATTTGGTGCTGTGTATGGGTCAACTATAGGAAATCACTCTCTGTTTGTGGCCATTATAGGGAATCAACCACTGTGTATGACCACTATAGGGATGTATTCTCTGTTTTGTGGCCATTATATGGAATCAACCACTGTGTATGACCACTATAGGGAATCTCTTTGTTTGGGACCAATGTATGGAATGAACCACTGTGTATGACCACTATAGGGAATCTCTCTGTTTAGGGCAATTATAGGGAATCACTTTCTTTTGATGGCCACTGTAGAGCATCACACACTTTGTGGGGCCACTGTAAGGAACCACTGCTTGGCTTTTTATCAATTATGAGTATCTTTGATAAATTAAAACATTAGGCTGATTAAAAAAAGTTATGCCAGCTGTGTGATTTTATTCTAGGACTCTCCACAACTATATGAAAGCAATCTACAAATCTCTAGCACCATTGATGCACGTGGAAAAGAACTCTTCACATTACCCAGCAATGAGATGAATGGCAATAAGAGGACTCCAGTCTCCATCATCATCAACACAGAACAGGCAGATGTTGCACGACTGCTAGATTACTCTGAGAACATCCTGTCATTGAGAGAATTTTGACACTGATTATTTGTCAACAATCTATAATCTCTGATGACATGTTGATGATGTATATGGATATAATAAATTATTTTATCCTCTACTAAATTACTATACTGGAAATTATTCTGAATTCATTCAGTGATATTTTGGAGTTAGCATATCATACTATTCCAGACTACTGGCATATCAGCATATTCAATATTAGAATTAATTAAGAACACTACTAAAATTCATTCAGAATCCTTATATATTTTTGGACTTGTAATAGAACTTTAGGACTATTTTAATTTAGTTAACAATGCTGTTCTTTTTACATTTTCACTTTGTATTCAGGGAAATGAATTATGTTTATAATTTTTTAAAACTTGTTAGTTTCTGTTCTGCTACATACTCTAAGACCATAAGTCGTAATACTATTGGGGCAAACTTTATGAGCAGTGAAGTTCTCAATATGTCCAGTTAGCTTGAAAAACCACCAAAGTCTTTACTGTCGTCAATATTCGAGTCAAGTGTAACAATGAAATAGATATCATCCACTCATTTTGTTTCCATGAAGTCACAATCATGATCCCCTCTGCCTAAAATATCAATTTCCCTCCCAAAATGGTCCATATTTTCATCAAAATCAGCACCTGCATTACTGCCTTGAACACTTTCCATCACTTGCCATTTCAGCATTATCTGCCAGTTTGATCCTTGCACAATACTTTGGATGGATAGCTTAGAGAATGTATGAGGATTTATTGTACTTTGGATAGACAGTTTAGAAATAGAATGAGGATTTATTGTACTTTGGATAGACAGTTTAGAAATAGAATGAGGTTTAATTGTACTTTGCATAGACAGTTTAGAAATAGAATGAGGATTTATTGTACTTTGCATAGACAGTTCAGAAATAGAATGAGGATTTATTGTACTTTGGATAGACAGTTCAGAAATAGAATGAGGATTTATTGTACTTTGGATAGTTTAGAAATAGAATGAGGATTTATTGTACTTTGCATAGACAGTTCAGAAATAGAATGAGGATTTATTGTACTTTGGATAGTTTAGAAATAGAATGAGGATTTATTGTACTTTGCATAGACAGTTCAGAAATAGAATGAGGATTTATTGTACTTTGGATAGACAGTTCAGAAATAGAATGAGGATTTATTGTACTTTGGATAGTTTAGAAATAGAATGAGGATTTATTGTACTTTGCATAGACAGTTCAGAAATAGAATGAGGATTTATTGTACTTTGGATAGACAGTTTAGAAATATAATGAGGATTTATTGTACTTTACATAGACAGATTAGAAATAGAATGAGGATTTATTGTACTTTACATAAACAGTTTAGAAATAGAATAAGGATTTATTGTACTTTGGATAGACAGTTTAGAAATAGAATGAGGATTTATTGCACTTTACATAGACAGTTTAGAAATAGAATAAGGATTTATTGTACTTTGGATAGACAGTTTAGAATTAGAATGAGGATTTATTATACTCTGCATAGACAGTTTCGAAAAGTAGTGATAATTTACTGGATTTTGGACAAATAGTTTAGAAACGGAATGTTGATTTACCATACTTTTTGACAAATAGTTTAGAAATGGAATAAAGATTTATTACACTGTGGAAAAAATAGTCTAGAAATGAAATGAGGATTTATAAGGATTTATATGAGGAGATAATTTAGAGAAAGAATGACAAAAATACTGTACTGTGGATAGATAGTATAGAAAAAGAATAAGGACTTACTGTACTTTGGAGAGATAGTTTTGGAATATAAAGGATGTATTCTACTTAAGAGATATTCTGTAAATGGAATATGGATTTGCCTTACATTGTATAGATAGATTAGAAATGAAATGAGGATGTATGGTACTTTTGACAGATATTTTGGAAATGGAATGAGTCTTCACTGTGCTTTGGAGAGATACATTACAAATGAAATGAGGATGTATTGTACTTTATATTGATAGTTTATAAAAGGAATGTGGATTTACTGAACATTTGACAGCTAGTCTGGAAATGTAATGATGATTTACTTTACTTGGCGTAGATAGTCTGGAAATGCAATGATGATTTACTGTATCAGGTTGAGATAGTCTAGAAATGGAATGAGGATTTCTTGTATTTTGGAGAGATAATTTAGAAACAGTCAGGATGTAATGTGCTTTGGGGAGATGATTTAGAAAAGGAATGAAGATTTTACTTTGTGTTGATAGTTTAGAAATGGTATGAGGATTTACTGTGCTTTGGATAAATAGTTTAGTAATGGAATGAGGATTTACTGTACTATACACTGAATAGATAGTTTATGAAAGAAATGAGAATTTGCAGTTCATTGTACAGATATATTAGAAATGAAAAGAAGATTTATTGTACTTTGGATGGATAGTTTAGAAATGGAATGAGGATTTACTCTACTTGGCATAGATAGTCTGGAAATGTAACAAGGATTTACTGTATCAGGTTGAGCTAGTCTAGAAATGGAATGAGGATTTACTGTATCAGGTTGAGCTAGTCTAGAAATGGAATGAGGATTTACTGTATCAGGTTGAGCTAGTCTAGAAATGGAATGAGGATTTACTGTATCAGGTTGAGCTAGTCTAGAAATGGAATGAGGATTTCTTTTATTTTGGAGAGATAGTTTAGAATCGGAATCAGGATGTAATGTGCTTTGGGGAGATGATTTAAAAAAGGAATGAGGATTTTACTTTGTGTTGATAGCTTAGAAATGGTATGAGGATTTACTGTGCTTTGTGTTGATAGTTTAGAAATGGTATGAGGATTTACTGTGCTTTGTGTTGATAGTTTAGAAATGGTATGAGGATTTACTGTACTTTGTGTTGATAGTTTAGAAATAGCATGAGGTTTTACTGTACTATACACTGAATAGATAATGAAAGAAATGGGAATTTGCAGTTCATTGTACAGATAGACTAGAAATGAAAAGAGGATTTATTGCACTTTGGATGGATAGTTTAGAAATGGAATGAGGATTTACACTTCTTTGGATGAAGAGCATATAAACAGAATAACAATTTACTCTATTAGGGGAAATTTTGTTTAGAAATGGAATGAACATTTACTGCACTTGGTTAACAGTTTAGAAATGAAATGAGAATTTACCTTGCTTTGGACAGATAGTTTAAAATGGAATGAGAATTTTATGTACTTCGTACATATAGTTTAGAATAAATTGGAGTGAGGATTATTTACTATACACTGTATAGATAGTTTAAAAATGGAACAAGTTTTATATAACCGACAAATGAGAGTGAATTAATCATATTTAAACTGGCTTTCTTAAAGGGAGCTCTAGGAGTATCTCTTTTTATCATCTGAGTTTTGTCACCCCAAATAAACTTGAAAAATTATGTATTCAGTTGATTGTCTGTGTGGGTGGAAGACTTGGTAGAGCAGCAGAAAGATGATAAAATTTTGACAAAATGACAGATTTTATCAAATTATATTGTCAAAAACAGGAAAAATTTCTTTTGCTGTACCAGCTGAGCAATTTCTTTACTTTCTTCAGCTTCGACCAATAATTAAAATTCAAAAATATCCTCAAAAATTCAAAGAAAAATCTACTCCCAGTAATCCAAATTGGCAATCAACTGTTTAATATCAAATTTGTGACATATTTTTCATTAGAAAGTTTTGATTTCCTATCCAAATAGGTTTTGATTAAAGAACAATGCATTGCAGACCGGATACCGAGGCAAGGTCGTTTCAAATCTGTATGGTACATTGATTATCTTCAAGGACAAAGGGGAACCATCTAATAATAATAAAAAACATCATCAGCATACTGCTTTAATTTGAACTCTGTTTCATTATAGAGAATGCCTGTAATATGTTCTTTTGTCAGTTCTATCGCAGGGAGTTCAATTCTTATTATAAATAAGTAGGGTGCTAAGGGTCTCCCTTGCGATAACCTCTTTGTAAACGGGGGATGTTCTTTTCTAAAAACAGAACATTTTGATTTATTGCAGAATATTCTAAACCACTGACAATAGATTCCCAAAGTTAAAATATTTCATCGCAATCTCCAGAAAGTACAATGACACCTGCCTAGAGGTCACATAGCAGACTACAAAACTTTGTAATATGTGTGCAAGTGTATTTTACCAAGAGACTCATTACCCTGAGAAAAAATAAAGACAAATGATATCAGAAAAATGACCTTTATCCAAAGGTATTTGATCAATTACTTTCAATTACTTTCTTATGATTATACCGTATCTACATGTTTATAAGTTTTCAACTGTCATCTGCACAAATGCAGATCTGCAGCCACATAATACACGAAACGATCTAGGTCTGTACAATTCCTTAGGTGTAATTAGTTGAACAAGTAACAGTGACCTTAATCTGCAGGCACATTTTGCACTTGAGGATCAGTGTCTATTCCTGAATAGAAAATTCCTTCTGAACTTTTGGGAGTAATTAGTGACAATGCGAGTTATCAGACCCAAATTTGATAACTAGATTTTAACAAAGCAGATGGATTAAAACCTAACATTAAAACTCTGCTATAAAATGTCTACAGAATAGTGACAAAACTGCAGCATTGTTAAACATAAATGTTGATAAAAAATATAAAAAGTCGATTGTTAGTTACGCTAGATTATTTCCTTTTGTAGTGAAGCTTAAATCTTCTCTAATAACCCACAGTTTCAATTTAAATCTGCCCAAATAACCCACAGGGTTATCTAGAACTTTCCTTAGTAACCAACGGGTTCAAATAAATCCTGCCCTATTAAATCTAACATTCCACTAAATTAAGTCCTAATAACCCATCTGTTTAAATAAATCTGACCTAGCATCCCACAAATGTAGTTGCAATCTGGCCTAATATCCCACAAATGTAATTGAAATCTGTTCTAAGATCACACAAATTTAATTGAAATCTGGCTTATTATCCCACAAATTTAATTGAAACCTGGCCTAATATCGCACAAATTTAATTGAAATCTGGCTTATTATCCCACAAATTGAATTGAAATCTGGCTTATTATCCCACAAATTTAATTGAAACCTGGCCTAATATCCCACAAATTCAATTGAAATCTGGCTTATTCTCCCACAAATTTAATTGAAACCTGGCCTAATATCCCACAAATTTAATTGAAATCTGGCTTATTATCTCACAAATTTAATTGAAATCTGCCTTAAGATCCCACAAATTTAATTGAAATCTGCCTTAAGAGCCCACAAATTTAATTGAAAACTACCCTAAGATCCCACAAATTTAATTGAAATCTGGCCTAATATCCCACACATTGAATTGAAACCCGGCCTAATATCCTACAGGCTCAATAGTTTAACAGTTTGAATGGCACGATGCTCAGTTCAAATTTAAACTGTAATTAGTTTTGTAAGATTTAGCTTGTTCTCCAATAACATCATATGACTATCGTTTTACTTAGTTACTCTTCCTCAAAAATATTTAATAGCTATATAGGTAGAAGTGCAATTAGATCTCAGTGATACGTGTGATAGAGTGTTTTTCCTTTCTTTTGTGTACATGACATATGTTTGTGAATATTCTGTCCAAAATGTGTTAATATTAATAAAACTTTACCAACCGTAAATATTTCTTTTGTTTTTAGTGTAAAATAATTTATGATTTTACCCTGCTTCCTGATTATTTCGCATAAATTGACAAAATAAGCAGCCAATTGTTTGTACAGTAAACCACTTTCTAGATACAGAATTATATTTGTCCTTGAACTTTTGAAAATCTCGAGCTTATAAGCAGGTCTGATACCTATCTTTTGTTGCAAGTTTATTTGTTATAACCTAGATTTAATTCAAACATATAAATTACAATGCATGGCCTCTTCTATTCCTAGCTAAATTTATATCACAGATTATGTGCTTAAAATTAGATTATCTTTACAAGTAAAATCTATCAATGAAATTATATATGGCTGATTTACATACTGGAAAGAAGGCAATGCTAAAGGTAAAGTATACGTTCCTGCTTATAGCTGAACTTTTTCTTAGTGATTCTTTTAATGTTATCAGCTGTAATGTCTCAGACGTCCGATTTCAGAGTATATCTAAAGCTGCTACCTTTTACCTAGTTTGGTGTTTTCCTGGTGTAATGTCATCCCCAAAAAGTAAACTTAATGTGCTTTTCATTGTGTTTTTGATGCACACACACACATATACTTATAGATGCACAAAGATATAAAGGCCTACCTACCTACCTACCTAAATACTCTACCTACCTACCTACCCCCCCCCCCCCACACACACATACACATACTCTTATTATTTTATGAACTCGAATAGGATAATGTACTTAGAATATCGCCTGTCAATTTCTGAGGTCAGGCGTTATTTCAACAAAACTTGAAAATCAGATTACCATTCATTTCCCCGATATATAAAAACAAATCAATATTGATTTTAATTTTTTAATTTATCAAAATAAACAAGGTTAAAGAAGCTTGATTTTATACATTTAAGAGGCTGGTTAAAGGCTAGAAAGCAACATCAATACCAAACAATACAAAATGAAGTAAAGTAAAACAAACTTGACCGAAGGAGCTGCATTAGTATGTCACGGCAAACATATTTCTAATATGTATATGCAGGGCCGGCGCCAGACCCCGGCCAGACTATCAGGCGCCCTAGGCAAGGTTAGATTCTGGCGCCCCCCGCCCCTCTGGAAAATATCAATGTCCAAATTTATAAACAATGAAAAAAATTTAAAAAATGCGCCCCCCACCCCCCTTAAATCAGCGCCCTAGGCGGCTGCCTAGTTTGCCTATATGTTAGCGCCGACCAGGTGTATATGCATTACAATGTATTTGTAGCAGAGACAAAAAGTAGACGAAATTTCCAAATAGATCCTACAACTATTTATTATTAAACCTTTCAAGCATTATTTTTTACATAAATGTAAATGAATGCATGGATACATATTAGGAAGATAGCTTACTCAAAAACATCTTTAAATCTTTTGCACTAAATGTGAGGCTTTTCTCTCCTTTTTAGTTTCTACTGTTTAGTGGTACCATGGTGGCAATGTAATTAATAAGCCCCGTAATTAACTCTTTCGTATATCGTCATCTGCCACATTAATAGAGAATGGAAGTATTGCAGTAGTGTCAATATGCTGGTTTCGTCCATTTTTTCCCTTTTCGGCTCTGATGCACCACACAGCCTCTTTCCCCTATGACGTGGCAAGCGTGGTGCATACTATGTGCAATAAATAGCTATTAGCATTAGCAATTCACGAAAGTGACTATTCTTGGGGAATAAAGGGTTATAACATATATCAGAAGGGAAAAAGGAGGGAACAAACAGGCTAGATTGACAATACTCATAATATGTACAACCTATTGATGATTAGCACGCTTTTGAGACTGTGTACTGTATCAGCATACATCAGCGGCAGACAACCACTACTGAATAAATACTCTAGTCCCTGTTTTATTACCAACCTTGCTGATAATCCTGACACTTTTGAAACCCCAGTTTGGCCTTCACATTATATATTATTTCTTCTGATATATGTTTCCCTTCTTCTTCTCAATGACGCTGTTTCAAAGTATGTTATACAATTTTTAAAGAAAAGTGATGAGTCTGCTGTAAAAATTGCAATCTTGACGAGTCATTTATCCATATCTTTTATTTCATGTCCTATTTCATTGGATCACATTTTTATTAAATATATATCATCCCTCATATTTGGTAGAGTTTCTTGTTCCAGGGTGTTAATACTACGAATTGTAAGCAGTAGATCTTTATGACTGATCAGATTTTTGTATACCTCATGGCAAGATTTGAGAGCATTCCATATCTGATATAATCTTGTTGAGTTTATGCCCTATCGTTCGTGGTCTTCTTTTGCAGGAGGAGAACCATGCAGGAGCTGTATTTACTTAATAATTTGTGGTGGAAAGTCTAGTTTTGTTTTGACATTTATATATCTTTATTCGTTTTCTGCGGTCTGTGGTACTCAGGGTAGAAAGAGGCATTTTCTTTGTCAGCCAACATTCTTGCATGGGGAAATGAATTTTAAGTTTCCATGATAATTGTCATGAACGTAGTAAGTTGATGTTTACCAAACAATTTTTCCAACATTAAATGATCACCTCGTTGTTTACATTCCCTACTGTCAAACGTTTGAAACTGGTTGAATTCTTCCCAATCTTTATGGAAAATGAAGCAAATATTCTGCTACATACAGAACACAAAATGCTGAGTTAAATTCAGTCTTACATTTTAGATAGTGACATTCATTACAAATTTTACCCCCAAGGTTTATGTTTGTCCTTGATGGAAGCTGGAACAGCAACGATTTTTGCATTAATATACCTTCTATTCTTGACATTTCACTTCTTCAACATATGGTTCAGTAGAACATTTCTTAAGGCTTATGATAACAGCACCCGTGCAACACTTTGGTAGTATTATTGCATTTATAAAAAATGTTAGGTAAATTATAAACGGAAGGAGTTAGAGATAATTAATTATTAATATCTATACCTATATATACTCTTTACTCTTATGACGATCGTCCACTTATCATACTTTTATCGAAAGCTGAAGCATGTAACCTGCGAATGGGGAGCAGATTGGTTGGATTACTCTAAATAGTGCACACGTGGCTTTAGCATATACGTGATTCTGAACTATTGCTTTAGATATTTATATGCAGTACAGAATCCAACCAGAATCAGTCTAGTGGGATCCGGAACTATTTCAGCAAGCGCTGCAACCGATGAAATGATGCGTGGATACGTGATGGAATTAAGGTTAACGTGTATACACCACATGATATTAAGTGATGACTGGATGGTTGTAATCTGGAGAGTTAAAGCCAAATGCGAGATGTTTCTTGAGGTATTATAAGTAGAAAATGAATAAAATGTGGTCCTCCTGGCTTTTGAGTCTTTGATTAAAAACCAGCCAACCACTGATCAGAATGTCAGCCGTCCATTGATAAAAAAAAATCAAAAGTTGAGATAAAAATAAAAGACCTTTTTAAAATTACTCCTGCAAAAATACTTGAGTAAGTATTTTAGCTTTGTTAATGGTCTTGTTTTAATATTATTGCATTGTTCATACTGTCTCAAATCAAAGTGTAACGAATATTCACTATCCCTTGCTCACGTATAAGCAGGACCTGTAAGCAACATCAGAAATGTAATCAGCAACTGATTAAATCACGACAAACTTCAGATGTTGAAGAATATAAACACTAATGATCTACTGCGTACGAAAGACACAATGAGAGCAACTAGAAGATGGTTGATCTTAGGACCTGGAGGAAAATATTGCTTTATGTTAAATGTTTGAGCTCCAAATAAACATACAAGTCAGATTAATATTGTGTTTTCCAATTTTCATATTTAAGTGTAGAAATTGCAACTTTATGATCAAACATAATTAAAACCGGTGCAATGTTTAGCATATAGAAATTGGAGCCAGGGCTTGTGAAATATGAGTCAATGCTTTCCATTTTGTTCTTCAAAGTCACCTACTCTGGGTCTGCGTCTGTTTTGTTTCTTTAATCATTATATGACGAATAGCATGCATGAACAATAAGGAATCATTGCCATTCTGCATACATTTTGAATGAACAATGAATATAATTTGTACCGTTCAAATAAAGTATTTTTCTTAATAACTGTCCCATTTACATACCACCCTCATCTTCTCTTATTAGCGATTCAGATACCTTGAAGTGGGTCTGTACACTCACCTTTTGGAAAAGGCAAGAATACAAAAGGTGGACAAAGTAATTTGTTTCTGATGTTACCGACAAAGTGAAAACAGACAATGGGCCATGCATTAATTGCAATTAAGGCAAAATAATTGCATATCATGAGAGATATAAAGGTCAGAATAAACGCCATAATGGCCGAAGGCAAATTGTAAGTCGACAAGTGAATACCAACTTTAGAAAAGGCAAAAGATGCCAGACCAAAGGAATATGTGCGCGTAAGAATCGTAAACATGTTGTTCTTGTAGGGTGTGTATATGTCAGTGATTTTGAGTTTTAATGTAGCTTTAACAATTGTTCAGTCATATCGCTACGATGTCTGCAGTGTGGCAGTTTAAAGTGATGTCTAGCACTGGGGCATCATGTCGCAGACATGTAGCATGATGTCCTACCCAGTCACATTCTGACACCAAGTCTAACAGTCCTAACACTAACCGCTTAATGCTGAACGCCTAGCGAGGCAGCTATTAGTACCATTTTTACAAGTATTTGGTATAACTCGGCCGAGGCGAACGCTGTAACCAATAGGCCACATGAGCGGTCCTTGTAGGGGAATAATAAACCTCTGTCTTGCGAAGAAAATATCTTTGAGAAAAATAATTAATAATCACTTAAGACATTATATGGCTGCCTTTTTAGAGAACGCTTAGATACAAGTAACACTATAAGCATTATACATACATTTGTGTTTATTTCTTTTTTTTTTCTATAATCAGAGGAAGAAAGTGTTAGCGTATGCTAATAGACATTTCATTGTGTCTGAAAAACGAACTATGTGATTCACTGAATATGAACTTTTCTGAGTCGATAATTCATAATATAGGCTTATCAAATGATAGGAAACATGTGATAACATAATTTTGTTAAAAGGACTTTAATGCAAGACTATGCTGAGGAACACAAGAACTCAGAATTCATTACTAATCTATAGTGGCTTGAACTGTTTGTGTAATTTATTAGCAATGGGATGAATGAGGTACTTTGACAGGCAATTAATTGTTTCAGCAGCAACTTCACATTCGGTTTATCTTGCACATACCTTAACGTTAGTAGTATATGTAAATGGGGATTCTGGGCCACTTTTATCAATACGTGATAAAAAGGGATGGTCCATAAAAGTTCCAATACTGAAGTGTGGGGGTTCTGAGCCATTCCAATAAAACGGGATTCTTGCTCACTGTTTTCTTGAAGCAAAATGGGGATTTCACAGGCTACCTTTACATGATAAAAGATTGGCCTGGAGAGATCTATACTGCGGGGGGTTTCGAGCCTCTTTTTTCTCCTTAGCTCTTTGTATGTGTTAGAGATATGTTTGTAATACAGTGAAGATTTCTCTTCCATGTTATCCCTGGCGTGTGGATCAATTGGGTTTATGTATTAAGGCGATTTGTCCTGTGCCAGAATTAAGTAAAGATGAATATCAGGAACGGTTGAGGCTTGCGAAGGAGTTGATAGCGTATGCGAATAAGGATCTGAGTTATGTGCCTGAGATGATTTACTGTGACGATAGTGAAGAAGAGGAGAACCATGAGTCGGTGAAGCATAGACACAGTCCGCAGCATCCGGTGCACTGGTAGAATCAGAAAAACTATATCAGGGATAAACTTAATCGTCTTCATCTGTCAAAGTTTCAGCGAGATGAATTTTATTTCTTTTTGAATAAGGTGACTCAAGTTCATTGGTACGTCATGCGAAACGCATACCATTTGAGTATGTGTTTAAGTGCATCTTTGAGAAGAAGGGTCTTCAAGAGCATGCGCGATATGTGAGACGGTCTCCGGAAAGAGTTTGGGTGAGGAGTACGCATAATAGGCGTTCTATCTTCCAGATACGTCGTAAGAATCCAAGAGTTGCATCATTCAGGAGATCCAAACCACGTGACGAGCGATTTTTGACCTCGGGTAGAGATGACATTTTCGATTCTGTATACGTCCTGGTTTGTTTTCTGTAATTCCTGCTCGTAAAAAGACCCTTGGATAGGTTCTCCTGATGAATCTTTAAACGTGTAGGTGACTGGAATGGTTTTTTGAATGATATCAATGGCGAAGACTTCTTCGTCCAGTTTGGGTATATCCTTTCTCGAACCTGGTTTTCGGTCTGTGGATTCTGACGTTATCACCTACCTTGAATTTGGATCTAAAGGTTATGCCTCTGTGACCTGTTGTTTTTTATGTGTGTAAGAAGCTTCTGTGGGTGTCATGCGAATGCTTCGATACCACGTTTGATCGTACTGTACAAGGAGGTATGGTAAGAAATCTAAGTATCGGTGATTGTTATCGCTAGTGAATCTCTTCCACATGCGATTTTTGAGAGTTCGGTTAAGCCCCTGGATGATAAAGGCCTTGAGGGGACGTTGTTTGCTGTACAGGTCAATGTCGTTTTTTTAGGCCAGTCCGAGAAGGTGGTGTTATGAAATTCACTTGCAATATCTACCCAGAGATTGTTAAGTTTACGTGTTCCTTTAAGGTTACCCAGTGCCTTTACAATATGCTTTCATTTTTTGTGGAGAAGAACCACTCAGGTGTTTTTACTGAACAGATCGATTCCCGTCATTAAATAGTGGAAGTGATCTTTATGCGCGCTGTAATCTCTCATGTTTACGAGCTCTGCCGACTATATATCATCAGCGGCGACAACTATGACTGCGTCGTGGAAAATGCTTGTGTGCTAGTTTATGCAGTTCTTCTGCCAAAAATGTAATGGCTGGAATGTCACCCAATTTATGTTTAGTACCAATAATGCTACGCACGAGAGCTCGGTCGACACGTTCTCTGCAATTTTTAGGCTTGATTTCTGTTAAGTACCTCAGCATGACTCGATCCCGCTTTATTATCCGGATGATCTCGGTAACATATATTGTGTCGCATCGCGATGTAATCGACGCAGTTGTAGTGTTCCTGGCCTAATAGTGGCTGATCGTATTCATCTAGTTGTTGTTCTAAGGGAATCCATGGTCCGATGTACTTATGTCCTGGCAGCGTCCATCCTCCCTGAGGTCTGGGAAGTTTCACGATCATTGTATGAACATCCACTGCTCCTCAGAGAATTTTGTCGTTGTCCGCAGCCCTTACAGTCTCCCACTCACATACTTCTTTCAACTCGATGGTCCTCGATGCCCGTGTTGAGTTCTCAGTTTCTGCAATGGTGCATGTTTTATACAGGGCATTATATTTTAGTATCCAACTCATGTTGCTTGATGAAATATTCTTGTTTTGGAATCACGCACAGCACAAATCAATTTGATCATGAAGCGATGATTTTTGGCGACCACCAGGATGTGGTTTTCACTCTCAGTTTTGGTTTTGCACTTTAGACACCACTAGGCCATGCTGAGTTATTAGGGTGCATATTATTTTTAGGAATAACACTGTTTTGACTGGAGAGTGCCCTTCATACCTGCGTTGGATATACTCGATGCAATAATAGCCACACGTGATATCGTGGACGTCTTGAAGTTGTAAAGCGTTGTTCACAAATCCTTTAATGGGCTGTCGAAGATAATGTACGACACCATCGGAAGGAGGTAATTTAAACAAAGCGAAATACTTGATATCGTTTAAATGTGGATTTTTGACGACGTCCAGCGTAATGAATCGGTCTGCTGTCACCATTGCGTAGCAGAGGTAATCGCTTTCCGCAGTAGCAATCAATCATATTTCGATGTCGGCTGGAGAATCTTTGAGAGTTTGGAATGTTTGAGACGTCGATGTGAAAGATGGGATATAAGTTAGCTAAATAGTCCAGTGAAATCTGCGTGATTGTATCTATGTCTTGGTACTTTTGCATTACTTCGATCAGTATCATGTACGCCCGAGCATAATGTCCTGTACCTGCAGTTTCATTCGGGTTCTCGCCCTGGATATTGTCTAGAGATGATGCGGATGAGATAGCGAGACAGACTGAGATGGTTAAAGACGTTCTGTCTCTGCTTTGCATAAATACCCATTATTCCATGAAAAGCGTTACCACATGATTAGAATGTAAGGTGCAGAAGGAAAACTGCTTTAATTTCCCGGCATATGTTAATCATCAAAAGCATATTAGAGTTATCCCCTCCTTTTTTGGGCATAGTAACGAATATCCCTTCTGCAGTGAATACATTTTTGTCACCTACGCGATGCTCTCTCTACAATAATTCCAGCAAAAACACTAATTTAGACCCAGAGAGGCCAATAATCTCTACCATAAAACCCACTACAAAATGCATCATAGACTGCTCGAACAAGCTCTCCAACACGGTCTCGTTCTTAACGAAGTTCACCGACACTCAAGTTTAAACAATCCCAGTGGACGAAACCCTATATCGACTTCAACACGACACAACAAGCCAGAGCCACAACCACCTTCGACAATGAATTCTTTAAACTCATGAATAATAGCATTTTCGGGGAAAAAAATTGGAACACATTCGACATCGCAAGAAAACCGAAATTGTCAATGACGTTCGACAATGAGATAAGCTCGTCTCTTTTCTTCACACAAAAATCTTCGACGAAGAACTCGTCGAATCGAATCTACAAAAAAACAATCTCAAGCTGGACAAACCCATCTGCATCGAGGCAGCTGTCTCGAATTTTCCAAAACGCCCATGCTCGAGTCTCATTACGACTTCATCAAATACACCTACGGAGACAAAGCTTCCCTACTCATGACCGATACCTACTCGCTTGTCTATGAAATTCACACATCGGGACGTCTACGCAGATCTCTATCAACACAAACATCTCTTCGATCTAGGTTACTATCCACAATACAGTCCCTTCCATTGTAAAGACATTAACAAAAGTACTCGGAAAATTCAAAGACGTAACTCAAGTCATACCAATCCAGGAAAATCTCGGACTTCGAGCTAATACGTAACACCATTATAAAAAACGCCAAAGAAGCAAAAACAATCCGTCGCTGCCATAATAGACACATTAAACACATGCACTACACGGACACATGCTTTTTCTTACCGCATGAGAACTTTCCGATCACAGCAGAACCAAATATCAAACATACTCAGTCACAAAAGAGGACTATGCTCCTTTGATTATAAACCTTACTCCACCGATTTCATTCACACACTCGCTAATGGACACAATGGCACTTGAGACTAAACCTAAGACAGCCAAGGGAGAAAAGAAAGGTCCGAAATCCCCCGTAGTATAGATTTCTTCAGGTCACTCTTTCTTTTTTACTTCAAGAAAAAAGGAAGAAGAACCCCATTTTTCTGACTGGCTCAGAACACCCACACCTCAGTAATATAAAACAAGTGGGGGCTTTTCTTGGTCATCCCTTTTATTACGTAGTGAAACTTTAGACCCATAACCACCATATTTCTATATTACTAACATTTCATGTATGTCAGCAACATACCAACCCTGGCTCTTATCTAAACAATAGTATAAGTTTTACACCACCAATCAATTAAAATTACAGCACAGAGAGAGAGAGAGAGAGAGAGAGAGAGAGAGAGTCTGTAATTAAATTTTAAAATAGAAAATTGTGTTGGTTTATTTTTACATATATAAATAAAAAATATGCAAGATATAATGTTATATATGATCAGCTTTTAATGTTTTGAAATACAGTATGCATTTATTCGAGCTAAATTAATATTTGCAGGACGATGGTGTGAGGTGGAATGGATAATGTTTCCAATCATAATATATTTGTTTCGATTACCGAAATATATTTTTGTTATCAAACTAAATTAATGGATAATGTATAATAACAATGGATATAATAAGTTTTCCATTTTCTCAACATTACAGAGCTGGAATATTTCCAAAGCTGATTGGGGGTCGATTTTTTTATTTCATTTTCAGACCCCTACCACACCCCACACTCTTAGTAGTCTAAAATTAAATTGTCAGTCCCTCAACGTTTCATTAGCGATCCTCAATGTATCTTTGCAAACAAAGTGCGTTTTCAATGAATAATATTATTTGGTGGAGGATTTATCATGGTCTCATTATTGCACATTCATATTGTTTTCCACCATAAACCCTAAGATATTAGCCAAGAAGCTGTCCAAAACAGTGAAATAAATATAAACTGTCCGCAAAATTATCGCCTCTTTTCAAATCAACAGTTTTTTCATCAACAAAAGAATTTGCGAATTTGCAAAAACGCAAAGCATGAAACATTTCTTATAATGCCTTAAACAAAACAAAAGTAAAGTGTTTACACGTGTGTACGAGTAAATAAAAAATGACGTTTGGACTATATTTTGAAATTATTTCATATGTACTGTAATTTGGGGTAAATCGTCTTCGATTGTGCATTATAAGTCACGTCTCTTTGGCGTACTCCCAAACAAAAGAACAATCCGGGTGAATAAAGCATAAATGCATGTTACTATGGATTATTCACTGTCACACATCATTGATCCTAAAAGCTAAGTAGTAAATTTATGATTGTTATACTTGACTCTTCTCAAGATTCTGAAGCAGTTAAGTTAATAACCACCAAAGTTGCAGCCCAGTAGGTTACACCTGTTAAGCTGGTGAAGGTAGTTTTAAAATTATATCTGATGTTGGAAAAGTTATGCAATTGTTATATGATTTGCCCAATTTGGTCCGAAAGTTGATATATGCTTGAGATGTGACTTATGCTTGAATTCATAAGATTGATGTGACCAACTGGAAATTTTTTTATCTACAAATTTAAGGAATTCATAACTTATTAAATTGTCTTAGAATTCGGAAATACAACTTCTGATGCAGCTTAAATTGTTTCGAAAATAATCATAAACTGTATGTGATGACTAGTTTTCAATAGGAATCCGATCTTCCCACCCATGCAACAGAGGCATCTACCTATTTTCCTAACCTTCCTTTTCCCAATCTCAGTATGATTATCTCAGACCTGTTGTCTCTGTCATGATGTTCAAGGGTTAGGAACTACTTTTAAAACGAAACCCTTGCTGTATCATTGCACTAGTGATAGCAAAACGCCATATTTTCAGGACGAAAAATATAAATTTCCAAGAAAGTCATGAATTAGAAATTTCCTCAGTCACTACGATAGCTTAAGTGGTTAAAGCGTCCGCCTCGGATGCTCAGGTTGTAGGTCATACCAACTGAGTCATACCAAAGACTTCTAAAAAAATGATACTAACAGCTGCTTGTCTAGACATGGTGTTAGAATAATACCTAATGCATTCTGTTTTGTATCTGCTAATTATATTGCAAAAGTGCAGGGTTGTTTTGATTAAGTGGGAAAAAATTGAATGAGTAAAATAATCTCGGTGTTTGTACCAAGAAAAAGAAATCTCTGTTCGCGGGTTTCGATTTTATGTATCCCCCCCCCCCCCCTCGGCAGAGCCCCGCAGAGAGGAAAACAATGCAACCCTTTGACTACGTTTCCTTGTCTCGGTCCAAACCCCAAAATAAATTATATTAGTCCATGGTGCAGTCTTGCTTTGGTAGAGCATATAATCAGACATGGCATTATTTCACAAGAAAACTTTGAATTGGAAAGTTTCTGAAACAAAACTGATTTGGCTATTTTCTTCAACATTATGTTTCGTATTCGCCGCCAAATACATGTATGATATGCCAAAATTGATTATTTTCAGCACGTCATTCGCGGCGATTTTGCAGCGTTAATATAATCAGGTACTACTTCCAGGATGCTGTCTGTCATTGTCTTTTCCGCTTTGTCTAACAGTCTTACGCACTTATTGGAAATTCAATTTTATGTAAGGCACAACAGTAAAAATTTTAAAAAATATGTTAAACAAGGTTTAAAATGTTGCTTTTTTAAAAAACAATGTATGTGCGTAGTGCGTATTTGGACGTTTATGAAGATCAATGTAATTTGAAGTTTTCTTCTTTCTATTACTCAACTTGAAACGGGTGCTAAAATTATAATGAGGACAGATAAGCAAGATGTTTTTATCTGCTTTGTAACCGCTCCGGTGGCCTAGTGGTTAGAGCGTCCGCCTCGGATGTGGGAGGGAGGTCGTGGGTTCGATCCCCGGCCGAATCATACCAGAGACTTACAAAAATGGTACTAACCGCTGCCTCACTTGACGTTCAGCATTAAGAGGTTAGTGTTAGAACTTGTCAGCCTGGTGTCGGTATATGTGACTGGGTGGGACATCATGCTACATGTCTGCGGCATGATCCCCAGTGCTAGACATCACTATAAACTGCCACATTGAACACATCGTAGCGATATGACAGAAAAACTGTTAGAGCTACGTTAAAAATCAAAATTACATCTCACGGTGTCTGCTTTGTATGAATACCCATTATTCCTTGAAAAGCGTTTAAACTGCTTTAATTTCCGGGCATGTGTTAATTTTCAAAAGCATAATAGAGTTATCCCTTCCTTTTTTGAGCTTAGCTACTTTCTTACTATTAACTTACACGAGGTCTCTGCATGGTTATAGCCGTTACTTTGCTTATTGCGTTTTTAGCCCTTGTTGCAACCGCAGCCTTTCCTTCAATTATATACAGTCGTCAAAAGTTACGAATCCTAAACTGGCCAATTCGGCGTCGACAGTCCAAGAACGATGCCAACACCAATTATTTACTCACAAATATCTCATATAGTTTTCCAATGACTATTTCTTCCAACACGTCATTTAAACTTTCTCTAACAGACGACATTTATCCAATCTACTCATTTAATCTTTAAAAACCATGTCAAATCTTCAAATAGAAATGAAGTAAGAGCCCCGAACCCCAACAACCCCCACAAACAAAGACTATGACTCAGTGCCGGAATACTTTGAGACTGTTTGAAATGATCTTATATTGGTAACATTCCGTTGATGGGCGAAGTTTTATGATCAGGACAAAAAAAAAAATTGTAGCCAATTGCCCTTCTTTCAAAATTAGTGTAGGGTCTTTTTTTAAAACCATTACATATATTTAATGTGACTTTTTTAAGCCTGTGTAAAATCGGCTAGGGTCGTCAATTAGAAACGGACTGTCGGCCGACCCGAAACACATTTTTGTGCCCCATCATCATCATCATCATCACAAAGTAACATCATAAAATGAAATGAGCTCCTTGATGATTAAACCACCAAACAGAAAGATCTAAGTACTACATATAAATACATAACCACGGGATATAAAGGAAAAGAACTTGAGCACCGACTATTGAGAAACATGCGCCAACTATACTTAAGAAAGCATCACATAAATTAAGAAACCAACCGCATATAATAGCAACCCTAATGCATATGATGACAAAACCACATCATACTGTATACAAACTACCAGACACCTACACGAAATCACCGCATATAATGTTAAAACTAAACAATATAATGACGAGACGACAGCATATAATGTCAAAAACTACCGCATATGATACGCCAACTACAACATATATTGATTACAGCGTTGCATATCATGACAAGTGTACGACATACAATAAGGGTGAACAGTATAAGACAGACATGGCGTTCCATAGGCGATTGCTTGACGACATTGTCATCAGTTCATAGCTATCATTGAGTTATCAACACAAAAAATGCTATATTCGAGCAAACCACAATAATGAGGAACAACCAAAAGCACACAAAATCAAAGTTTTCCGATACTTCTCTCCAGGAAATTGTAGAATGATTTTCACTGTCACAATCGATGCAAATATCAATTGTTTTTATATTATGTGCCTTTTTAGCACGTGTTATAGCAGCAGCGCTCGGACTTTTCTTTGACATTGGTAATACATGAGGAAATGTGTTTTTCCAGGTTGGATGATATTGTACACTCCATCTTCGCTGCCAACTTCGATTAATATTCATCTTCTTTGAATACGATTTTGCGTCAGAGTCATCAGCAAATGAATAAAAAAGCTCTTTTCTTGAACATTTCGGTATGATCTTTGACGCCTTCCTGCGACAAAAGAGGCGTTTAATCCATGTGGGCACTGGCTCCCGTCTGTGGTACAGGTGAACGCTGAAGGCGGTCAAGGAAGTCCCCAATGCACAGATCAACATAATGCCCAACAAATATATAGCTATGAAAGAAAAAAAAAAAAGAACATTATTTGTATTAATGAAAAAGATCAAGACAGAATGATAGATTCTAATATGATATTTGCTAATATAAATTAAAGAAAATTTTAGAACCAGCCTTGTATCTGCGTGACGACTCATCATGAAATAACTCATTTAAAAGAAACATTTTCGACATCAACTACAAAGTATAGCATAGTAAAAGACTTTACTTTGATAATGAAAATGATCTATTTTCAAGGATCCTGTTGTACAATTTTTTCGGCCATTTTAGTCACGCTGAAACTTGTAACTTACTTAAAAAAAAACAATGTCGTTTTATCTATCTTAGCGAAGCTATATATTAACGTAGACCTTAATTGCTTGTTTTTAATTAGCGTTGCGTTGCGTACAAACTTGAGTTACGCAAAGGTAATAAGGAGTACTGAGTAGTGAAAGATAATAAATGTAAATGCACCATCATACATGTATCTTGCGAGAAGTCGTGGACTTCTATGTAAGACAAGGCAGAAAATGAACAAGTAATAATAGTATCCAGAAAACAGTTGAGATTTGTCAACTCATTAATTGGTCATCAAAGAATAATGTTTCATAGCTTGCCCTTAATGTTACATATACCATTATCTATGTTACCTATGTAAGGCATGTTGATGGACGCCGTAGGCAGCAGCGAACTGAGCAACGTCAGTAATACAGTGTACGAAAGCATGATTGTGAGGCTGTAACTAACTCGCTCTCCTGTTTCTACAGGCAGAACAAATGTCCACACCACCAGTACTGACATCGCCACGGACGGTAGGATAAAGTTCACCAAGTAAAATTCGTTCAGTCTTTTAAATTTGAAAAAGAACGTCAGCGTAGGAGCTCTCTGGCCACTACAGCAATATTCTATGGATGTGTTGCGGGTTCCGTAATCTACGAGTTCCCATTCTCCGTTTTCTGTGTAGGTCACGATATCAAGACCTGTTGCATTATCTGGTGTCTGCTGAATACCAAAAGAAGGATAAATTGTTTCTATTGGCCATCCGATGATTTCAATCCCACAGACCTGTTCGTCGAAAGGAAAGAGAGACGGATTCACGTCACATCTGCATTCAGTGAAAGCAGGTATCTCTAAGAACATGTTACCATTTGGCAAAATTAATGGAGCCATGTTGAATTCGTGCCAGATCCACTGAGTTCCTGCCAAACTGAAATATTAAAATACACAGACAGACGAAGAACAGAATGTAAAGGTTAACAACACATAAAACGCATCTTCTCTGTTAATTGGTTTTCATTTTCTATTTGATACAGTTCGTAATAAACTCGGGGTATAAGCAACTCGGGGTATATTTTGTTATTTGCGGATAGCTTTTCCGTTTCACTTCTATATTAGCAGATCTAAGGAGTAAACATCGTGACATTGTGGTGTCAAGTCAAAGCAGCTTGCGACAACTTTAAGATGGACAATATTGTAATCAAGTCGCTATGGTGTCGGGCATCACGTCATAGGTTAAAAGGACAACAAATGTTTGCCATGCATCTATAGCGGCATGGGTCTCATATAAAATAAAATATATATTGTCTTCTCCTACCGACATACTTTTAATCTCCTGACCGAACGCCTAGTTTCCAGGGTAAGTAAAATAAGAAAATAAACAGGCTGTGCCAAATAATTATATCATACATATAGACTAAAATAGCCTTTGTAAGTGTTATAAGACGGACTGGTTGTACTCCAATGACTGAATCCCAAAGGGCCCCTGTGAAAGGTTTGAAAACAATATCATATTTAGGTACCCTATCTTTGTACGGTATAAATGCTATAATTTACCTCTCCACGAAAAAGATTTGAAATCAGGATACAATTTCATGACTCTCAAACGTTTGTTACACCGAACTGCTAAGTAACAGGCTGCTATGTATGTATATACTTCATTTCGTTTTGACTATTGTAAATCATCTATTGCCATACTTGATAGATTACCATGTGAACATTTGATAGTTTTAAATTTATTTATTTAATATTGTGAGAATTAGGAACGTAAAGTTACACATAACACTATGACAACTACTGGCAAATCGTAAATGCTTACGAGTTGACGATAATGAAGACCGGTCTCCAAACCTTCGTCATCCGTGTCATCTGTACCGGGTATTGAGAGACATTCCACAAAAGTCTCGGATCATTCCAGGTCTATATAGTAATAAACATAAAAAAGAAATTACTTTTCAAGGAATAAACTTTACATTTTGTATGTAGGAAGACAATTATATTATGCCCTTTGCAAGGAAGCAGCCATTTGAGTGTTGTTATCACACCACAAGGTACCTCTGCTTTTCAATTCATTGTAATAGCTCTACTGTCATTGTGCAGAAGACGTTATGGAATAGTATTTTGTGTTCGTCATCAATCATTCGTTCATTGTCCGTCATTCACCCATTATTTGATCCCTTATCATCAGTTATCGCTACACCTCAAAAACTACTTGGATGATTGTCACGAATCTATCCAGGAGCAATCACCACTTATTCAAATTGGTACTAAATGAAAATGCTGACTCTCATACATGTAATATCGTCGTCACAGCATCCACCTTCAAAATCTTGTTATTGTTACTCCGAATGCATGATTATATCAATATGGAGTTTTCACCAAAAGATTTCATATGATTAATAATATTTAGTTTTACATGAAAATAGTGCCAATCTCATGTACAGTATGACCGCCACCAAGCCCATCTTGAAAATTTTGTTATTGATACTCTGTCTTGAACAAATGTTAAAAATAGCATGGAGCTTTGACCAGAAAACATTTTACGATGTCTCGTAAATCGTAAAGGAAGTTGATACTGCTTGAAGGTCCAAAATAGCTGCTACTGTTTCCGTCTTAAAATATTTCAAAACGGTGATGAGGGCATCCATGCTAGATGTGGGACTGATGGAACCAAACTCAATTACAGGCCGTCATGAAGGTGAAGGAAAGATTCATTAGGGACTTCCTCTTTGCAAATACCTGCTCCCTCAAAGCCAGCTCAGAAGAAGACATGCAAACCAGCATGGACAGGTTAGCAGAGGCATAAAAAGAAGACAGAATTCATTTATCAACCTGCCCCTTTAAAGCCATATTACGAACAGACCATCACAGAAAAAGGTCAGTAACTCCAGGTTGTTGACAGCTTGACGTATCTAGGCAGCAGTCAACATTGACACCGAGTTCAACAACAAACTTGCCGAAGCCAGCTCAGACTTCGCTAAACTCCTTTGGAATATTTGGGACCCCAAAGAAATCAGTCTTATCAACAATCTAAAGTGTATCGTGCTACAGTGCTACTCACCCTCACGTATGGCAGCGAAACGTGCACTGTATGTAGCAGAAATTCCAGACAACGTAGTCAATTCATATCTGAGCTATATCTGCAGGATTGTATTGATAATTTGAGCGAAACGTGCACTGTCTATTGCATAGATTAAAGACAACGTAGTAAATTCATATCTGAGCTATATCTGTAGGATTATATTGATAATTTGGCAAGAATTCCTGACATCAATGTTCTCGTGAAGGCCGGCATCCCATCTGTCTTCACCTTGCTACACAGGGCCCAAGTTAGATGGACAAGACACATCGTTCGCATACCTGAGGAAAGGATTCCAAAACAGCTGATCTATGGCGAACTGCTGGAGGAAAAAAAGAAATGTTTCATGGACTCGTTGAAAGTATCTTTGACAAGCCTGCATATCAACAGTGCCTCATGGGAGATCCTTGCGTAAGGACAGAGCTCCCAACAACTTTCCTTCTATACCAACCCTTGTGTGCTCCACATGCCGGAGACACTTCCGTACCCGGATTGACCTTTCTAGTTATCCCTGGACGCACCACTTTACAGCAGAGAATTGAAGCTGCAGTATCGTCGCCATTTTTCTGAACTGATGAACCTAATAACATGTTTTTACGCTGAGTCTTCTTATGGTGTGAGGTTGGTTTTAAATTGACGGGACTCAGGCATCCAGTATGCAACCACAGCAGTGATCTTGTAACTCTTTATATCACTATTCATAAAAAACGAGTAAGAGGTCTTCATTGAAATCTTCTTATGATGATTAATTGGTCATAAATGAAAATGGAACCAATTTTACCTCCAATACGACCGCCAATACCGCATCCTCGAAACTCTTATAATCGCTACTTTTTATATATGGCTGATCATGTTGACATTGTCCTAAAACAGAAGTCATCTCGTGACGCCCACGTGTTCCCAAATGGAAATGGTATACAATAGATAGATATCTAATATGGCCACCATGGCAGCCATCTTGTCAATGATATTATTGTTACTCCTTCAAATGGAAAGTAATATAATCATGAGTTTACTCTAAAGTACTTCTTATGCCTTGTTCGTCGAAGTTTTCACAAATAGACTTTAGTATGCCTAGTTGGTCCTAAATGGATATGCTGCCAATTGTACAGTCAGTATGACTGACATGATGACTGCCTAGAAAATCAAAACAATAGTTTCTAACTGGCTAAATGGATTGATGACGTCAAAGTAAAATCTTGAATAGATAGCTATCTATCTATTGTCAAGTTGTGGCACAGTTTGCCTAATATAATATATCTTACTTTCATTGTGAAGAACCAGCTGCCTGAATGAGTAAACACAGCACACTGATATTAAAAGTAGTGTACATAGCACATTATTTATGCATACTGTTCATTTATCACATAGTAGGAAAATACTCATACAAACACACCGTCGACTTTGAAGATGATCATTTGGTATATTGTTTCGAGTCTAAACGCATTTTGTCGACATTGAATTGCTTTGTAACTGCTTCCAAAGTTTTGAACAAAATCTCAGTTGTATCAAGTCACATAAGATTGTAGTGCATTTAGGATTTGTTGTGCTTTCTGCAGGTGTTACATTAATAAATGGGAAAAAGTACATGTATGAAATAAGTTCCCACTATCATTTTAAAAGAAGAGTAACTGCTTGATTCCATTTAAAATGTATAATTTTACAGAGTAAAATATTTACTTACAAACACAAATACTCCTCCAAATACCATTTTCTCTTTCGCTGTATCCTGTAATAATAAAGAGAATAGTAATATGCATTCAGGAAGGAGAAATTCAATACTACTAAGCTAATACCCTCATAACTTTACACAGAGATAAGCTACAACAAAACGAATAACATTTGAAAGGGATAAATTATATTCCAACACCGTTTCTTTGCGAAAATATTAATCCCACAAGACGTGTCCATATAATGCAATTATTGTACACATCGACTTTCACCTTATGAACAATTCTAAACATGAGACAGAACATCAGAAAGTTAAAGTGCTGCCAAACATGTGTTGAGTTTATCTACGTCGTGAATATAAAAGGGACAGAGTGGACCATTCGATTGATATCGAGTCGTCGTGAGATATTCGAGTTATCGAAGGTTTACTTCATTTTCATATAGCCTCAACCCTTAACATACATCTTCTCTCGAATTTGTTGACATAGCACAAAAATGCAATACCAATCTACAAAACTGAGTTAAAGAAGAAGAATATATGTCAATAGCGTTAGCTATAAATCATTAATGAGCAAAGTCAAAGAACTGAGAGTTGAATATATTTAATAGCAGTACTAAAAATGTGTGTGTTTTGTATGTGTGCATGAGCGAGAGAGAGAGAGAGAGAAAGAAAGAGACACCAGCGTTTATCTTCACCACCCCTTATACTGTAATATTTTTCTTTATATTTTACTACACTTATTGTTTTCTTTGATACCATGTATTGTTGCAATGCCTTACATAGCTGCGTATGTCTTTTTGCTTGTATTTCTTTACGTGATAGACACAAAGACAGACAGACAAGACGGTGTTACCAGCTCCACCAGAGTTCGAAAGGATAGTCTAACAGACACAGCTATCGGTCGGGATGGTGGGATATCTATGTCATAGTCTTGCAGGAGGAAACGCCACAGCTTTTTCTCTTCCACGTACGTAGCATTTAGACCAGCATATACTGAAACGTAAAAATCCATGCTCAGCTAAAGTTTAGTTCCACTGTGTTAACAAACAACAGTACGTATAATCTCTGAGTATGAGATTTAGCAGAACAGCTGCACAATCCTATTCATACAGATACCGTTTAAACATTAGTTGCAAACGTTTTGAGCTAAAACCAGGGAGGAAAAGGGAATCTTACCGGGTAAGCAGCCTAAGAACACTGAACTCATGCGACTAAAACAGAAAAGTTCACTATGGGACACCTTCAGGCAGATAAAATCATTATTTGTTTTGAGCTTATATTTTTCAAAACCTAAATTGTTCATGTGGTTCACTATTTATACACTGACTCATACTACTTTTGTAATTCTTATTGGGATAACTATTAATGTTGCAGTTATTATTTTCACCACGCAGAGATGAATTATACGGATGTAATCTACAGTTAAAAAAAGAAATGACTATCCTGTTGGTGGTCATCACCAACCAGATTAGCTGCTTAGTGCAGGAGATCAAACCTATGAAGTCCGACACTTAGACATGCCAAGCAACACATGCAATTTTGTAAATTTATTGCTCTAATGTGTTGTATAGTACTTGTCGTCTTTGTTCCTGTTTTGTTACTGCCTTCGACAATTACTCAGTGAGTCAGGTTTTGAGCACACATGCATACATACACGTATGTGTGTGTTCCTGCTAGAAAATAATTTATGTGCGTCTTGCCTCATCCCTCAACCCGCCTGCCCTTATTTCTCTAAGGTGTGCTCCTCTGTCCCTTTCAGTGCGTCAATCTCCCTTCTTGAACTGCACATTTGGCATTTGTATATACACGATGTCATTTTCCACTTGCCTCGTTGGTTAAATTGGTTGTTCTAATTGTTTAAATTCACTTGGGAATTTGACTGCAAATCACATTCGACTTGGATTAACGGCAGGTGTATGTCCTGCCTGTAATAGTATGAACATGGGCTATCTGACTCCTGCCTCCCTTGTCTGTTCCATGTCATAATAGTCAGTTTGCAGTTAGGCCTGGGGCTTCGACATATATCATATTACCGAAACATATATTTTAGTTCATCTTAACAAACGAGGGAGCTTAGTATCCGGTTTTATCATGTAAACACTTAGTAGCCAGTTACATCATGTAAACACTTAGTAGCCAGTTACATCATGTAAACACTTAGTAGCCAGTTACATCATGTAAACACTTAGTAGCCAGTTACATCATGTAAACACCCCTCTAACAGAATCTTTAGTTTTTATTAAACTATATAGTTTTTAAAAGGGACCTATATAAATCGTTTCATAGTGTCAGAGTTTGCAAACAGTTTAACACTAAAGTGAATGATAAAAATGGAATAGATTCCAGTAGCAAGTCAGTATTAGAAGATAATGCTGCTGAAAACTTGAGACGTTGTTTACAACAATATAAATTGTATATAAGTGCGGTTGAAAAAGACCAGAAAAATGAAAAAAACATTTCTAGCATTAGCTGGAGCAGCGGAACTGTCAATAGATTTTCCTTTGAAGAGAATCAGGAAGACAAAATAGGGCATAAATAAATTTGATGAATAGTGTTCCGTTAGGAAACGTGAGACATAAGAGATTTTTTTTAAACGGGAGATTAAAAAAGATCTGGAGAAAGCTTTGATCAATTTCTGATAGATTTAAGAATCCTAGCAAAAGATTGTGGATTTTATAACCTGAAAGATGGTTTAATACGTGACAGAATCAATGAAGGGATAACTGATTATCATTATATATACAAGATGGATTCTGTAAATCCATACGATGATGATGTTGCTGAATGTACCGACTGGGTGTTAATTCAGGTCACGACGATTCACAATTTGTTTTCCACTTGTCAGCGAATGTATGTGTGAAAACGGATTTACCATACAATTATTTATGCTCAAATATAATCCAGACCAGAGTAAAATGGAAATCAGCAGATGGGATCACCCTGATGTCCAACTATTAACTTGGCACTTTCTTGGAATCATCGCATAGCACGCAAAATCTCTCAGTCGCTGACCACATCGCTGTTGGATCTCAAATCATCAACTGCGATAAAATTTCAATAAACTATTCGGAAATCATCTACACTGATACGGTCAGGAAAAAATCCTCAGCCGATGTTCATCAAAGACGCGATTGTCCGCGTAACAGATTTCGGGCAAATTTATCATTAACTGTACCAAACACATTGGTAATCTATATAAGTTTAGGCAAACATGGTGATAGACCCTGAAGGCGCGTGTGCGTCTTGCATCCGGCCTTTATGCGTCTGGACAAGGTCACTCTGTTGATAAATTGTACCACGATGGCATTATTAATAGAAGAATTGTAATGGACTTCCACAAGCCAATACGTGACAATATGGTAACTTTGCAGTCGCCCAAGGCATTATCAGTACAATGGCCAAACAATTATCGGTGGCCATTGAAGATAATAACAGTTACCACAAAGGAGTTCGAGACCGTGTTGGCTGAAATGGAAAACGTCCAAAGACTCCGTCCACATAAACGAAACAAGTGCGCTAGTGTTGAGGCGGAACCGAAAAATGCAGTTGATTTGCATGCAATACAAATCGAGTGAACATTTAAACCTTTGGGTGATCTCAACAGTTTCTTATAAAAGTTATATAAATGCTGAGAATACAGCTAGATCTTATCCCGCTAATTATTTACGGAAATATAACGCCTTCATGGTTCTATTTCAACAAAAGAAGTCCAAGAATGACATGGAATAAGCTCAGCCAGATTATATCAGGTATGGCGTAAAATAGTCTGATAACGGCCTGAAAGAATTACAACCTGTGACTGATATTTTTAGGTCAGTGATGATTGGATTCTATGATGTGGAAGAATTAGAAACATAAATCAACGAAACCAACAATATCCGGACGTTTTACCTTAGATCAATTTAGGGTATAACGATTATCAAAAGGAGGAAATAGGTTTACAAAAGACTTGGTCAATTAAATCCAGGCAGAACTGGGGGCCAAATAAGGCCGCGTAACTCAAGGATATTTGCGTTTTTATAGATACGGTCACTCCGCTCTGCGCTGACCGTTCCCGTCTTTGTACGGGTAGGGTAAACGTTCCATTTTGGTGTAGGAGTAAAATCGTTGGGGCTGTATGGCTCGAGCATGGGTAAGTAAAATAATTTCAAAATTATGAACTACGTTTTTAAAGTCATTAACCACCGAGATGATTTCGTTTGTAAGGGTCAGAGAATAAATATCTAGGGCATAAGTCAATGTTTAAAACCCCACTCCAAATACATAACAGCAACAACAACAACAACAAAGTAAGAATCTATGCAACTGTAAAACATTAGTAGTGAAGTGGGGCGATATACGGAAAATGGAAAACCTAGTCACAAAGGCCGTGGGCCTGTATACGGATAAGATTTACACGAACATGGGAAAACCCAGTGAAAAAGGTCTGGGGCCGGTATTGGGACAAAAGGTTGGATTATATACGGACAAAAGGAATAGAACAGGTAAGGTGACGTCACTGTACTGAAGATTGGTAACAATGCTGCAAGGAGCTGACCTCAATCTACCAAACAGCGGCGGAAAAAACCTAGAACGCTTGGCGGGAACGGGACTGGCGGGGCATATACATAGATAACACATGCAACATACAAGATACAAACACAAACAACTAACTATGCAACCGACTAAAACGTTTTTAATGCAAGGAAGCAAATCTTTTCGAGGCATATGAGTGGCCCTGAATAGGTCCCTTGGCTTCTTCTTCTTCTTCTATTTTTGTCCAGTTCTTCCACCATCTCCTCCTCACTTTCTCGATAATTCCGTTCTTCTTCTTCTTCTTCTTCTTCTTCTTCTTCTTTTCCGTCTATTGAATCCAGTCAGGATCTTCCATAGATCTACAATTCTCCTGCACCTTCATCCAGTTTTGATTTATTCTGCCAAAGCCCTCTTTTTTCTTTCTGTTTTCTTAGTCCTTTCTTTCTTTAGACCACCTGTCTTTTATCTTCTAAACTTCTTCTTCCACCACTTTTTTCAATATTTCTTCTCCTTTTTTGAGTTGCTCCAACCCGCACTTCACAAATGACCACTATGTCCAATGCAATGTGTCTTCTAAAAAACACATAGCTTTCATCACATAATCAAGGTTCCAACTCTCACATAAGTTGGTTGAATGAAGCCTTGTAACTTTCCTACTTCCTCTTCTATTATGCCTTTTCCCAGATATCTGGCCATTTTCAGGCTGGTAACTTGACTTGTCACAAAGTCATCGGTAACTGGATACCTCCATTACTTCTCAAGCTTTCCACCACATAGGTGGCATCCACCATCCAGTACCAACTGTCTTTTAAGTTGTTTAACTACTCTATCGCCATCTTCGTTTATTCAATGTTGAATGGCACGAACGACGAACCCTTTGACTTCATATTTATCAAGCACTGACGTGAATAAAAACATCCCTTACACTCATTTCACATATAATCTACTATCCATACAGAAAGAAATGTAAAAAAAACTTATTATATATTGACAAAACAAACCCCCCAAAATATGCTATCAACACGGAGGTGAGAAGCGAAACCAAACCAAAATATACTATCCACACACGCGAAGGAGAAAAAACAACCCCTTACTATACTATTTTCAAAACCAAAATATACTATCAACACAGGGGTGAGTAGCAAAAACAACCCAAAATATACTATCCACACACGAGAAGGAGAAAAAACAAAACACAAAATACTATCCACACACGCAAAAAACAAAACCTAACCGCAAATGTACTATCAACACACGGGAAGGATCAAAACAAAACATAAACATACTATCCACACACGGGAAGGAGCAAAACAAAATGCAAATATACTATCCACACACACAAAGAAGCAAAAACTAACCACAATTATACTACCCACACACGCAAAGAAGCAGAACAAAACACAAATATACTATCTACACACGGGAAGGGAAAATAGCACACTATACTATCCACACAAACGTACATGAGCTCATACAAATACACACACACAAATACACACACAACCACATCAGTAAACGAGTTAGTGTTTATAATGACACTACTCCACATTCACAAAAATTGCCATCTTGAATAGTGTTTCTTTTCTAGAGATTTTGGCAGCTGAAAATGGCTCATTTTAGAACTACAGATGTACCTGGCTAATGTGACATTTCCCACGCATAGCACCACATATACAACGACGACTCAAATCGTTCTCCCAATTCACCGTTGTGGTTCGGAGCGCAGAGGGGGGTTGATTGGCTTCACTCTCCCAGTCTTCACTTTCAGGGATATTGAAGACTTCCCTCTGTCTTCTCCTATTCGACACTCTTGGATGTTGGGGTCTCCTTATATCCTCCGCACGCACATGTACTACTTCTGACTGTGGTGCTGGTAGAGGCTGCGGTGTTGGTATTGGCTGTGGTGTTTGTGGATGCATCCTCGCCTCAGGCTTGACCTGACGCAAAGGTCTCATCATTACGTGAGGTAGGATATGTTTCTCTTTGTCCTCTTTTTTCTTTTTTCTCTCCTCCTCTTTTTCTATACTGGCCTCTTCGGTTACGGCCTCAATAGTCAGCTCTTCCAATAAACGTTTGACATATTCCAGGTGTATCTGGAGTTCCATCAGTTTTGTGAGTCTGCTTCTCATTCTTCACAGTTGATGAATGAACAATGGTTAGCCAGACTATTATTGGATTAAAGAGGTGAGCACACATTAAGTGCATGTACCTCGGATTTATGACCGCACTGCGGCCTGTCAATTGTTCCTGGGGGAAGGAATCAGTGCCTCATTCCACGGGCAATTATGTGCTCAAGGAGCACTGTAATTTAGCCTCAGGCCGTTGGTCCATATAGGACCCTAACAGCCTGAATGGAGGACTGACATGAGTGGGAATGGACCCAAAACACTCTTATGTTTAAGAAATAAAAATCTGTTCCATTTGATGGGATGAGTGGAAATTGTGCTCTCTCATTCAAGTGATTATTGGAAATCATTTATGCGCGCATTGCGTGTTGATAATTGGTGTCTGTCAGTGGCAAGGGAGGAAAAGTGCGAGAAAGCAGACTGATGTCCGTTTTTTCCAGGTTGATCTAAGGTTCCGCTATGCATAAATTTTGAAATGTATTGCTCTAAATGTTTGAAATTTGGAAACATATTCTGTGCTGTTTAAGGTTAGTGTAGCATGCAAGTAAATGATTTTTTTTTAAAAAAAAACCTTCTAATTTAAGCGTAAAACTCAATTTAATATTTCTTTTTTTAAATAACAGAATAGATACATACATAAATAAAGATTGAGGGTTGTTGCATTTTATTGTTCCTGTATGTGTGGGATTTTGTGTTGTTTGTTTTCTCGTAGTTTTATTGATGGAGCTATTAGTATATTGTTATTTTATTTCCAGGCTAAGTTTTATTTTATTAAGAATGATATCTGTGCCGAATAATCGGGTTCCTATGACATGTCAAAGAAATTTGATCTTATTTATTCCCTAGTTTTAAGATTATTAGCCTGTTTACTAATATGAAAGTTGATTTTATTTTGCTTTATTTAAGTGCTGTTATTTTATTTCAGCCTAAATCTGTTTTAATGAGACAGATATCTTTGCTGAATACTCGGGTCGCTGAGACGTGTCAAGATATCTGAATTTATTTTTTGGGGGGTTTTCCCCCTAATTTTAAGTTTGCTAGCCTGACTGATAGTTAGGGTTTTTAAGGTTTTTAATTATAGTAACCAGTTTTTGTATCGGAGATAAGTTTAGTGGAGGAGGTTATTTAATATTTGTTAATTAGAGACGGATTTCTTTGCTGAATACTCAGGTCTCGTTAGACCTGTCAAAGTCGCCCATCTTTTGTTAACTGCCTGACAATGTTTTGTGGTGCTGATTATATGCTATTTTTAAATTCGGTTTTTCCTAGGACTTTAATATATTATAGTATGCTAATAGTATGTTAGGGCTTTTCAAGCCTGGAAATTCTGGAAAGGTAAAAAGGGATCCAATTGCTTGTTGTGAAATTTGGAAATTGGTTCTTGCTAGTTGGAATTTTGTGCAATAACTGAATACATGGTGCAAGTCTTCTACGGTGTGACAGTGGCATCAGTTTATGTCTACAGGTTTGGGGACTATGTATTTACCAAAACTGCCTGCTAATTTGGTTTTACCTGTCATTATTCGGTTAATTATTGTTTGGTCAACATTCTTACATTTGGGTGGTTGAATGGACCTGTTAACTGTTGTTAGGATGGAGTGAAGTTCCCTACCTTTAGGGGTGAAATTCCATTGTTCCTGCCATTTTTGATTGATATAGGTTTTTATGAAGCATTGAGCGTCTGTGATGCTATATCTATGTGTGGCTGAGTTGGGGTTTCCTAACTTACTTTTTGCGACTTTATCAGCCTGTTTATTGTCAGGGATTCCTATATGGGATGGCACCCACATGATCTCGACTATTTGATCTCTTGTGGATAATTCTTTGAGCATATGGAATGTCCCATCAAGGAACAGCTGCCTTGATTTAGTGTTTCGGTTTTTAATTGAGTTTATTACACTAAGGGAGTCGCTACTAATGACTGCTTTTTGGATGTTGTTGTTTTTGATCCATAGAAGTGATTCAGTAATTTCCCAGAATTCAGTAGTGTATATAGAGCAATGGTTTAGCAGTCTGGTTCCCATTTGGATGCTAAATTCAGGAATAACCATTGCAGCTACCGTTCTGGGAGGCTCAGCTGTTTTGGACCAGTCTGTGTATATTTTAATGAAACCAGGGTAGATAGCCAGACTGACGAGAGTTCCTCTACCACTAATAGTGGCCGCCATGCATAGCCTACCATGTGCTGCAAAATAGCGTTAAATCCCAGAACAACAACAACAAAAAAATATTAACAATTATTTTAAAATAAACAATCTAGCAATTTTCAAATAAGAAACTATTTTGGACATGGTTGACAACGTTGTGAAGTGAAGCTAGCCTTCCACTGATGGAAGTCATTGGCTCATTGATGTACACTACGTTTCCTAGCTAAAGACAAAATATAACCATAATGGTTTCTAAACCATCGATCTAAGTTGTCATCGTTTCTAGAAGAGTGACGATCAAAATAAATAACTAAATGTTCTAAAGAATATCCAACACTGCGTTGGTGAAGGAAATATACACAATATTGTCCACGCACCATAGAATATGTGCCTTGTAATTTCACATTATTGAATAGTGTCATCTGCGCATTTCTTCTCATAAAGTCGATAATGTCATTTTCCAAAGGTGGCAATCTATTCGAATCAAAATACTCCACACAACCCTCTTTAGACAGCTACCCAGTGGGTTCCCGGGAGATGACTGTCGTCCGTATTGATAACATAAGCTTGATGGTCTTGAGGTTTGCAATGACGAAGTTCATCTTTATCACACACGACATGATTCCAAGAAGCAGTGTACGAACCGTGGTTCAAAAGATAACAAAGTTCCCAGGTATCAATTTTTTGTATTTTTGTTTCTTGTTGTTTTTCTTCACAGTTAATTATAAGTCATCAATTCAATCGTGACTTTTTGTTTGAAAATGTATGACAATTAACCTTTTCTTAGCTTCGTCTCCGCACTCTGACCAAGAGAGCTTCAATGTGATGGATCTCTAGAGTCATCATTGGAGGAGAGGAATGATCGCGCAAGTCTTTATACCACTGATGCAACATGGCTTTTTCCGAGATGAGACGCCAAGCTTCGTCCAGTTTTTCTTTTTCACTTAGCATCAGACCTTTATTGTGTTGCATTTGACTGGGATGATCGTTTTGATATCCATAGCATTCTTTCTTGATCAATTCCGTACTCTTTTTCTGCCAAGTATTTGGCAAAGCAGGAGACTAAATATTGTTTTTGTACTGGCCATCAGGACTTTATGACTATGTTCTATTCGTCTTTGTCTTGGGGTTCTGCTTCCACAGTATCCTCACATTCCAAAGAATCTCCACTATTCAAGGAGGAATAACAGTCTTCCATAGCTTCTAATAGTCTAGAATGACTTCTCCCAAACTGTTGATTTATATGCTATCATCGAATTCGTCATACATGATGATGTTCACTATCTTGTTTACGTGTATTGGCTTTGCAAACTTAAGCTAAACACAAATCTGGCCGGACTTTATAGGGTGGAAATGTCCTTCGTGACTGCCTTGGTCAGGGGTGAAATCAGAAGCTCACAAAGTGTAACCTTCTGCATAATCCTCGTACGTAATTCCGTGACTGGTGTTGGTTCCTAACTGTCCAGTAGCTTCGTACAGGGGCAAATACGATTTCAAGTGATTCTTTTTCTCGTCACTAAAGTCAGGTTCGAAAGGTCTGGTACACAAGGTTTTGGGAATGGTGAAAGTTTTCACTTTCACGCGTAGTATTGGATACTTGGCGGTCGTTCTGCTCAACGTGTGACTGATGTCGTTTCCCAATTTAGGTAACATTTCCACGCGTCGCACGTAGAGACTGGCCTCTTGTATGATGGTTTTGTAAAAAAAAGCATCACTTATCAAATGGAAAGCGGCACTGCTACGAATCAGTCTCAGGCGGACATCCACTCCTTTCAGCAATTACTTCTCTTGCAACCACATATCGATGTGCAAACGATCCATCAATTCTAAATGTTTTTTGGGCATTTGATTTTGTTTCGTCGATTGTTGAATCCCACATTATGGTTGAGGTCTTTATCTGTAATCAATTCGGAATCGTCAAACTTGCCCGCTGTGTCAGGTTTCCATACCATGCAAGCATCCAGATGGGTGTTCTTGGCCACTTTTCCGTACGTCAATAGATTTTCGAGGTAAGTTGGTAAGGGTGAGTGTCCATTCTGCTACTGACCAGTTTGTTATTCAAGTACAAATCCACTCCACTGAACAAGGAATGCATGAAATGGCTGACGGGGCTACATTATATTCGTCCTTTATATCGGAAGCGTCCGTCGATGTATCGATCACATTCACCTTAAGTACAAGTAACTGCTGTTCAGATCGATTTAATCTTCGGTCTGTCCTTTGATGTCAAACTCGATGGGAGCTGACGCTAAGTCAATTACAGAGGAGATGGGATGACATTCGACCCATTGTGATTCTTGCATCGTCAATATGGGGAGGGGGGCTTGGCAAGCAGATTCAGTTCCGATTTTTAACATTCGCAAGACTCTAGGTGCATCATTTTTTATTTCTATGATTTAATAATCAAACACGTCTAAGTAACGAGCAGTTCTTCTTTTCTTAGTCTTTGTAGACTTATGGGTGTGAAGTACTCTGGAAGGGTGTCTATTTGTCTTTCTGCGTTGTCCTTGTTCTTGCGTCAGGAAAACGGGGATGCCTGACCCAGCAGCGTCCAGGGAATTTATAAGATTTTCTCGCCGACCTAAAATGTCTTTGCCTGTTTGAAACAAGACATTTGTGTCTGCTTTCAAGAAAGATTTTTTAGGGTTTTGTTTGTCGATGATGACATTTTGGAGAAATTATTTACCGTGCGTCAATGTGGCATCTTGTAAGTCGTACAATCCTCGTGTAACCATCGGTTTCAACACCGGAGCCACCGAACGATAGGCCGATTTCAAAATGTCTCCTAAATCATGTCCTCGTTGTCGAGTGACTACTTGTTACACTGGATACATGAATTACAAGTCGTTAGAGAATCGTTTACGAAAATGGAGTTTCATCGTGACTCTTCCTTTGGAGAATGGAATATTTTGTCCCAATTCTCCTCTTATAGTAATGTTGACACTGTCGAAATACGACTTACTGACAGGTAAATAGTGACGATGTAAAAATTCGCGGTGAACGTGAAAGGTATTTCGACCTTCCTGGTCATTGTCTGTGGTAGAATCCACTTTTAAAGGAATGACACGCAGAAATGGTACTGAGGTGTGTCTCACCACGTTGTACTCCACCATATCGGAGTACACAAAGATCAAATTCAGTCCTTGGTTCAGTACTAACGAGGATCCAAAAGCCCTGTAAAAATTCATATTATTTTTGATCTGGGCTCAGATTCTGTGCTACCATTTGTGGATGTCCACCCAAAATTTCAAACAAGTTACCATTATAACTGAGGGACAATTTGTCGATATCCTGAAATTGTATCAGCAGTCGACAAGCCACGTTATGGTACTCAATCTTAACACGTTTTGACTCTGTTCATGGCTTTGTCAAATGCTAACTCGAACCTGTCAGCAATTGTGTCCACCAAATGTTCACCACTAAAATAATAGCCTGACGAAATTTTCAACGTGTAGATGCTTAATGATGTATTGCTTGCTGACCTTGTGTCACCTGAAAACCTTATTTTATGTATTTCTTCTTGCAACTGGAAGTTCAAAATTTCGACATGGAAGGTGTTGTGAGTTTTAGTGATGGTTTTAATTTGTATAGAGTAAATCATTTCCACCAAAGCCACTTCCCGATGAGCATCGTGATCGAATTGGATGGCCTGATGTAATTTGGGTGTGTAACAACATAAAGTGTTATTGGGAAACACCTCCATGGAACTGTCATTGGGTAAGGTTAAGTAAAATTGTTTTTCTGTTGTTCATAATTCCATAGTTCTGGGGGTCAGCGGAAGTGAGAGACCTGTCTCCGCCCAAACTGTTGTTGTTGTTATTGTTGTTGTTGGAGTGGATAGTGACGTTAGACGCAAGGCTTCCGTTGTTTCCGTTCGAGGAATATTTCAGGGAAATATTGGGAAGACTTAACCGATGCAACTACTCAGTAAAATAGTCCACCATTGTTTGTCTCCTTGTTGCAAACTCAAATTGGCAATGGCCGCACCAACGACACAATACACTACAACAATTTGACAGTAAAAGACGATTTGCCTTTAAGGCACACGTTCTCCACACCACACTCACAAGGGTTACTTTTGTAGATCTTGCACATAAGAACTAGGCAAAGGAGTGGTCACTGCGGTAGCTGAGACTGTATGGAAGGGCATGATGGTCACTTCTTTTTATAGTCAATGACTTGCGAAGCATCGATCCAAGAATCAAAACTTGGAAGATATTCTTTAACGTACTTTGACTTCTTTGACACGTCGTTTTCCAATTTTACGGGTTCTTCGTTCGAGAATGCTTTCGATGTCGTACACTGCGTCATCTGTTTTGGTCACACGTTGTAACCCGGGCAAGTAAATCGTGCCTTTTAACACTTCTACGTTCATGCCGTCCAATTTATAGACAGCAGGATGACGGCTACACGCTCGTCCAGTGACACGAAACAATTCGGTGGTCCAGTTGGGTAAGTAACCTTTGTCGAATGTGAGATTGGTTTTGCCAATGCGCACCCAATTTCTGGCTGCCATCATGCCACTTTTCTTGGGACTGCCGCCGTCGGTGACGTACCAAACAGGCGCTCAAAAACGAGCACTTCATTGTCGGGAGTCACTTAATGGGGGTACGTCCAATGCTTCGATGGTAATATTGGGTTGTACCTTCGTCCAAGTGGAGCATGACGTCGATGTATTTGATAGTGTGTTGATGCGTAAAATATTTCCACATATGTTCTTTCAAAGTGCGCTGAAAACGTTCCCCGATGCTTGCTTTTTTTCGGGATTCTCGGTGGTGAAAAATTGAATGGTACGTTCCTTTAATTCTTTATGGAAAGCTTCTTTAGAAATTAGGTGCCTTTGTCGGTCTGACGTCGAAGAGGGTGACGACCACTTTGTTTCAACATTAGTTGGAAGGCTCGCACTAATTCACTGCTCGATTTGGAAGTCATTGGCACGACCCAGGCAAATATGGAAAAGACGTCGATGAAATTAAACAAATATGTGTAGCCACGATTGTAGCTGGTCAAATGTAAGACATCGGCTAAATCGGCTTGCCATTGATGATCGACGCCCTCCACTCGGGTGCAAATTCTGGAAAATTTCCATCCAATGGGTTTGTGTAAAGTGTACATGGCTTGTTCTTGTAACCATCGTTGCACTTGAGGTAAACGATGACGTTTCAGACAAGTTTTGGCAGCAGATAAAATTTCTTTACTTCACCCTAACATGCAGGGTGGGATGGTTCTTAGTAAAATGCTGGTTAACACATTTTTTCATGAGTCACCACTCGTCACTGATGCTACTTTGGATGGGGCGAGATGGTGCTTTGGAAACGGCTTTACGTGTTCGATTGGCCACGGGAGTAGAAGTTGAAGGTAGTGGTGGTGGTGGAAGTGGTAATGGAATGACATTGGTCTTCTTTTCGTTTTTCACTTCTGGTTTCTCTACTTTCTTTTACACTTCTGTCGAAGGAGGAATGGACATCATCTTTTTATCCAAGCTGCAGTTTTTCGCTTTGAGGTGAGAGGGAAGGGGTCAACTAGGACGCTGCAATCTTACTAGGAATGGGAGCTGCTGACGGTGTTTGAAAGACTTCTCGTACCTCTTCTACCTCAGGCATTCAAGGGGCTGCGTCTCTCTTTACCGCTGGGTGTGGTGTTGGTGGTGATGGTGATTTAAGTTTCATCAAATTCTTAAAATCTGTCGGAGTGGACAGAGCTGTTTCTTCTAAAGCTTTCGGGTGAAAGAGTTGAAATCGTTGCAAGAGTTGACCGCACTTTTGCAATTTTTCTATTTCGGACAAATTGGTGTGATCCATCAACGTCTGCAATTCATGTTTTAACTGAGACATCAGGGTCAAATGAGGATTAGGAGGGAAATGCAGAGTCTGTTATTTTTGCCAAAGATGGTATTCTATCCATCGTTTTTAAAGCACTAAAGCCAGTTTTTGTCCGTGCATTCAAGAGTCACGTCTGAGTTGTTTGGACCACATAGGTTCCTTTTATATTCATGGTCCTTTTTATCTTGATCCCACGAGTCCTCGCAGCATTGTTCCCAATACTCCTTTTGATCAATGGTCCTAACAACAGAGGCGTTGTACCAACATCTTCTTATTTTGACGAATGATATTTTCTTTTGAACCATTTGGCGATTAGACAAAGGTATCGTGCCTTTCAAGACTTTCCAACAATATTCGCACACGGTATCGATGACATCTTTGGAGGCGGTTTAAATGAGGTGGAGAAGCTTTGGACAGGACGGACAACATGTCCCTATGTTTGACTAAACGAGGAGGCAGTCCTTTCCCTTTCTTTTCTTTTGGGTTTAGAAGAGGGATGGCTTCTGGGGGGTGACATCTTTGGGCGTTCAGGAGCACAAAACACTGATTCCTTTTCTTTGCCTCGTGCCTCTTTTATACTGGAAAGCGTCGCCACTGATTGTCTTTACGACGTATCAACTTGATGACAGACATCACGCGCCGTGGGGGTGTTCGCAACGGACTAAATCGGGACAGTTCTTGCTTGGACATATCCAGTAAACTCAATAGCATGCCCGATCTCTCTTTGACTTTGATTTTGGGAGCAGGTAATTTGTGAGCAGATGCCACTTCGGCTAAATAAGAGGAGGGTGTCACCGCTGGAGGATAAGTTCTTAGAGACGTGGGTTTCCATTGTTTCATCAACTGAGGAAGGTCGTGTGTCAAATTGGGTTTGGCAGGCATCCCGACAACGGAGAAGCGGAAGACCATGAGGCTGCTGAAGGCGTGTTCACCGTCGCTGCAGGTCGTAGTTTGCGAATGTAAGGTTTCATCCTGGTCGAAGTACCTCTCTTGTGGGTAGAATTTTTTCAGAGGGATTTTCTTTGTCTTGGGCTGTGACCTGGTCTTGCACCGTAGCCTTTTTTTCTCCTTTGGGCTTCGTTTGGCTCTTTTGGGAGTTCTTTTTTTCTTGGGGAGAACTTTGGGGGCATTATGATCCCATTTTAAGAGGGAACGAATACTTACACCTACTAGAGAACCGCTCCCTCCAGGCTTCAAAATGATTTGCTTTTTGGTTTGATTGTCGATGCGGGGATCAGCCGGTTGCGTAAAGGCTACCTTGTGTCTGTCAAGAAAAGCGTTTGGTTTGATGAGGAATGTGAATGATGCCTTGCAGTAATTGACGTGCTGTCACCGTACACCATCGTCATACTTCTTTGAGACTGTCGTCTAAGACACGAACATATATTTGTGGACTGTTTTCGCGACTGATACCGTACAACACACGAATCAATTTGACGGAAAGATGAGACTGAAATGACGTCATATTGAAGCTGTGTAAGACAGACCCAAAGTATCAGAGGTTTGTATAGATTTTTTGATAGGTCGACGACACGGACGTGTACAGGACAGGCTCTCCGTCTTGACACCAGTGGTGAAACCAAAGGGTACGAAATCGCAAATAATCGGGGGGTGGGGGGGTTGGGTTAAATCGATGGATAGATAGGCATATGGGGTTTGAGTGGTATCGTCGTGAGCATGAGTCAGCCAAGTAATTCCTAACTTTCTGGCTAAGGCTTGAACTTGCGATTTATCTCTAGGGCTTTTAAACAAGACCACGTAATGATCTTTGAATCTGAGAGTGCGATGGGCTTTATTTGGTTGAAACAAAGTTTGAGTAATGTAAATGACACTGGAATTGCGATGATGCCCTTTGCATTCGTCATCGAAAATGACCAGATAGGTTTGGCTGGGGTCAGACACGATTTCGTCGTCTTCGCTATCAATGCCTTCCACAAACACGATGGAATTGCCTTGATTTTCTCGCAAGAGGTTGTACGCCGATTGACACTCTTTTTAACACCACACGATCCGTGGAGTTGGACGATCAATCAAATGATGCTTATGGTCGGTCAAACGTTTGACAAATTATGTTTTGCCTGAACCACTAGGTCCAGCAATTAAGGTGTTAAAGGGATGGCGAAGATAAAAGGCCATCCAGACTGGCACGATCTAAGTGTTCGTCGATGACACTGAAAGTGGAGGAAGAGGGACCTGAGACAGCAGAGGTAGCCATAATGCAAGGAATGTCACTTTTAACACGAAGACAGGCAAGACAATAGTTTTTATACTTTTTCAGGACACGTATATTGCATGTTAAAATGGAACAACACGAAATACATAAATACATGGTTAAGTATAGCAATAAAAACCACATCAAAACGATCCAAGTGGAATATAAACAAGTCATTGTACAACACGTTATTGGTAACCAATGTGTCCTAGGAAGAGGATGTAACGTTCTTAGTCTACATTGGGTAATGTCACAGACATGTCCTCCCGGAATGGTCTTTCGGGAATGTCCATGACAGTTCTGTCCAAGGGAGTGGTTGTCCACGGTGACCGGTTCGTATACTAGCACTGTCACTAACACAGGATTAAAAATTATTTTTTTCCTTGGACATTTGAATTGAGGATCACAACTCTTGGGCATAATTGGCCACTTCTTTGGTCTAAGCCTCAGAACTCCAATTTTTCCAGTCACGTACATCTGTTCAATGAGGGTGTAATTCACAAGCTACACACACATCGTCATACACATCTTCGGTACCTAAAAGTTGACGAATCTTTTTTCCGGTAGAGGTCGAGAAGTATCCAGATGAAAACGCAAGATTTGAACGAAATGAGTCTCTCTTGGATATTTAAAGGGACCACTTTCATGTTTTATTTTTGGTGGTAAGTACTGTTCGTAAACAGTCTACAAGGAATTGGCTAAGAAACGAAATCCCAGAAAGGAAGTCACTTAGACACACACACGTTGACCCCAGTTCAATAGGCACAGTTCATGTAATAAGTGTGGGTAATCCTCCACTGCCTGAATAGTGTCATTGATTTCTTTCCACTGAATGTGTTCAATCACGAGAGATAAAGATTGTGGCATGGTAGCCCGTTTTATACCCTCATGTGTCGGAGATAATAAATATACTTTCTGCAAAGAGATGAACGTATGCTCAGGGATGATCCAGTGACGAAAAAAAGTGATTGAGTCACTAACTTGCACGTCACACTTTATTCAGAAGTTTCCTCTTGAACTAAATTTACGTTGTGTGAATGATTTTGGTAACCCTCTAATTTTTCTTTTGGAATTCGTTGCAGTAGTCTACCATGAGGCACATAGAGTCAGCAGTAACAAACCAAACCTTTGTGCAAATGGGTACTTGATCAATGTTTGATCACTGAAACTCTTTCTTCTCATGAATCAGTCCTCTTATACCATTCAGGTACCAGTGCTTGAAACACTTGTGACATAACCGATGCAATTGTTCTTTGCATTTCACTTGTATTTTGACCAGCTCTCGGTAAATGCGTTCTCTCAACTCCGCAGGCAAACCATTCAAGTTTTCTTGTAAGGTATTCATGATCATATCAGTCGTATTTATACCCAAGTTAGGGGGTCACTTCGAATTGTCCTTATGTTATTTAAAATCTTCTCCTAGAGCGAAAGTAATGAAAATACTGAGTTTTTTCTGACCACTGCCATTCAGGATAACAGTCAAGAATGTTAATAAAATATTCTGATGTAAATGATCTAAATCAGAATAATATGATGAACGCACACTTTATCCACAGATATTTGACTCGTTTGTTGACTTCTTTTGCTTTTCTCTTGTGAATTTCTAGACACAAAAAGTTCTAGTCACCAATTGAGATTTTGCTCTGACGTGTCCCTGCCCAACTTCCTTGTAGATCTTCTCTTGCAGTCGTTTGGTAATCCTAGAATAGTTCTTTTAAATGGGGTTTAATTACTTGTCTCGGTGTTGTCCAAATTTTGACTCCTAGACAAGCTCATTTCTTATACAACATGATATGCCACATCAATTAGTACGTCCCACTAAAGTTAGGTAGTGACAATTCGGAGACAATCGAGCATGTTCCAGGTTAACCGGATCTTTCTGCTCCCATTGGTGAAGTGACACACTGCAACTGAAGCACTTGACTCTATCCGCTTCGCCCGTGTAGAAAAATCCAGTTCTGGGTAATTCTTCCGGGGTAGATCCTCCCATATATTTAGGCCATTTTCCTTGGAACGTTTGATAACAACATTCAAGTCATAGTTTTCGGGCAAACGCACAGGGTAAGAATATTCGTCATTCCAGGTTAATTTCGATCAGGACAGGGGGAAATCGACAGGAGTTTGCTCAGTTTCGGATGACATCCATATGGTGGTAGACGTTTGGTCTCATGTGTAGGTTAACAGTGACAATTAAAACCAGTAAAGAGTCCACAATAACGAGTGACATCGCTTTTGCATCCGAAAGGTTTGACACGCACATCATCCCTTTCCGTGGTAGGTGTAAGGTTAGTAATAGTAGTTATAGCAAAGTTCCCATGATGCCTTGCTGCATCGTTGAGGTCACAGCGTACGGCATCGCTCTCAACGCAAGGCACAGCATCGCACTACGCGTCAGAATCACCAAACTTAAATGATGTCTGTTTAAAAGGATTCATCTTTCTTGCTTGGTCTTGGAAGTTACAATTAACTATCGCTCTTGGACGTTGTCCCTTTTCATAATCTGACCAATATCGAGGTGTCCGTACGGCAAAGTGAAGTGACTGGGATGCCGCACTCGCTCCTGGTAAACAACTTCATACGGTTTTCCAATGGTCGACTGACAATTTGGTGAGTGGGTAAACGTACAATTTTGTGCGGTTCGTAGATGGTTACTTTGAAGTTTCTCTACGTGGTCTAAAGTAAAGCCTTCCTGCTCTCAGTTTTTCTCTTTTAGTTTATTTTGGTCTTCGGGAGTGTGGCACAAGGAAGGATAGCCGCTGACCTCTTGTTTCAGTTTCAAAAAGGCATCCACGTAGTCCTTCGTTCAGCAATGGTTGAGAGACCAAACATCCTGAGCATTTCGATCTACAATGCTTGTGTTGCTCTAGATTGTTACATAGTCTCATTTCTCACAGTAATACCTGTATCCCAAGAATGCGGTAATACTGGAAATGGCACCGAAATGTTCATCATGATGATAGACATGAATGTATTTTCCGTCTTTGAAATCTTTGCCTCGAAACTATAGAGGTTCTCGCACTTGTTGGGGGTGCCCTTTCAAGGTGTAGCGTGGAGCCAAGACGTCTTGCAATTTTTGCATTTCAGGAATGCCACAGCATGTGTCTTTGGATAGCCCGGCTTGCTGTAACAGGAGTTCTGCTTATCTTCGTTGTTTGGCACGATTCGATTTCTGAATAGTTTGCCACGCTCTTCTACCGTGTCGTTCTTATCGGCATACGTTCGTCCCCCCACGATGACACGGGCTAAACAAATCTGGTCTTGAGGGTTGTTAATTTCGACGAGGCTACGCTTGAATCTGCGAAGGTCGTCCACTAATAATACTTTTCTGCGTTGTTCGGTCCCTTTGGGGAGAGACTAGTGGGTCATGAACAGTGTTGCTTTTCCATTAGTGATGTGAATATTGTCGTTGAATTGTTGCACGTGTTGAATCTTGTCGATGACTTTGAAAGGTGTCCATTCTGCTGGGCTGCTAAACTCGATCCAAACGGGGGACTTCAGACTGCTGTGATGAATGGAAAGTCTCAAGCGATCGTCTTCTTTGGCTTCACATTGTCGTTTCTGTGTCGTCAACAAAGAATCCCACACCTAGGTGATGAAGACCTCTGCTTTCTCCACGACATGATGAGATCGTTTCATCTTGACTGCGAAAAGTCAAATGACTACGTTTCAAACGCCATGTGTCTCTTTATATCCATGTCAGACCGGCGTTTATATAAAAGGTGTGTGTCTTCCCTTTCAATATTCATTTTGCTCTCACACCAAGCAGAACGATGGAATAACCCACACATATTGAACTTCTGTTCCGATCTTTGCGAGGCGTCATAAGAAATTTTTCTTCAGACAAAGCGACGGACTATTCCCCCGTCTTTCAAGATAAAAGTCAAGATAATTGCTATATCTGTACGAAGGAAGGGCATTGATCTTCAAAAGTCCAGATACCTGTTACCATTGTCAAAAGAAAGGACATTGGTCCTCAGAATGCCCTTGGAAACAACAGTAGCAAGAGGAAGAGAGTGGATTAAAACAAGAAGAAGAAGAGGTAACATCCCCTAAGGAAGGTCCCAGACACGTGCAGAAAGAGAAAAAAGAGAAGAAAAAAATATGAGGAGAAACTGAGAACGAAGAGGAGGACAAACCTTGAAAGTGAAGAAACTTTAAAAAAATGAAAAACTGAACAAAGACACAGAAGTCAAAGAGCTTTTTAAAGTGTAGTAATGTGTTGTGAAATGGATTGTAAAATTTATGCCAGAATAGACCATGCAGAAAATGTAGTGTCTCTTGGTTTTATTTTTTTAGAATATGGACCTACACTCACGCACTCACACACGTACATCATGGGTAAAAAAAAGAGATTTTGAAATCTAATTGATTTTGGCAATTGAAATATTATCCCTTGTCGAGAGAAGTGAGTAGCCCTGAAAAGGACCGTTGGGTACATGTTTGTTTTTAAACAAAAATCTCAGAAACGTGGCCTAATCAGTTTTAACTGCCTTAAGCCTTTGCCACGACCAAGGCCTACCACTGGACTGGCTCCTGTCAATGATGATTTGGTAGAAATTACTAGGGGTGGTATCGCAGGTGTAGTAACAGGGGTGGGTTGTTTGGCTCCGGAAGGTCTTTTTCTCTTGGGTCATAATAAAGAAGTCTGATACATTTGTTTTAGACTCATTAACTCTGCTAAAATGTCTGTTGAGGCGGAGGGGGAGACCAAGCTAATATCAAACAGAGAGCGAGCGAGAGTCAATAGCAAGCTAACAGGAAGATTATGTCACGCTGCCTTGCTTACACCAAGTTGCTGTTATATATATATGTTTTGTGACTTTTACTTTCGACATTTAAATATACAATGCTGTTAAGACTATCTAAAAATTTTTTGCCACATTCGGGCTCTTCTTCGACGTTATCCTCATATCTCAGATCTGGATGCTAGAATGAAACAGTGATCCTTGTGTCTCACTAGCTGTTAGTGTTGACATTATACGTTAATTCATACATTTCCACGGGAGGATTAGGAGGAATAAGGCCACAAATTTCCAGTCTTCGGTCAAGTCCCACGTTCTTGAAGTCATCCTAATAAATTCAGCTGATTTTATCCACTTTAGTCTGTTCTGCCCCTAAAATGTAGCAAAATTGAGAACTACAATTGGTACACATATAAGTGCCAAGTTGAAACAAAAAAAAAGGACATTTAGAAATGCGTGTGTTTATTATTAAGTTAACCCATCCAGCAGCAGAGAGGGCGAACAGACCTTTTGCTAGAACGTCATTTTAAACAAAATAAGGCTTCCTACGGAAACGAAAAAAATAAGATCACTAACGCTAAACCAAAGCCTCTAACGTACCGTGAGTTTCTCTCCCAAAGTCTCTCTCCAATAGTATCTCTGGCGGGTTTAGTTTTCAGTTACTTTATCGCTGTCGTATGTGTTTTTCTAACAATTTTATACCTGTTTTTGTTTACCCACCGCAGGTCTCATTGAGGTGGCGCCCTCTCTGCTGATATAATTATCAGCCAAATATTTTATCAAGACCTCTTGTTCTGGGATCGTGTAAATGTTTTGTTATAAATCCGTTTGGAGCTGATTGTGTTTTTGAAAAGAAGGTTCAAACTTAATCATGTCCATATCCCCACTACACCAAGTCTGGTGCATATTTTGCAGAGTTTGTGTATCAACTCCATTAAATACAACTAAAATATTACAGTTATCTCTCATCACTTTAGGTATTTGTATATATCGTTGAGTAACATAAATTACATAATTATTTTTGTGCCTACCTCGAGAAGATATTCTAGGTGGATTTGATTGCTTGTCCAGCATTACTTCGTCGTATACTACGAGATTATTAATAATTCCATATAATTCATCTACGGACGGTGCTTCAACAATATCGGTGATAAAATTAATAATGTCAGCACGATCTTCATTTAACAATTTAGCATTTTCATTAAAGTCTTTTAGTATATCGTAGCATATCTGATCATCAACTGATGGTGCAACTAAAAATAACTTGTCCAACTTTAACCATCTTATTAGAAGATTAAGCAGTAATTGTGTTACACCTGGTCCTGAAGTGCCCATAATAACCATTTTGATGGAATTCGGGAATGCTGAGATATGTTTTACTGTCTCTAGCTTTGGTGTCCCTGAGAAAACAATTACATCCGTATTATAAATATGCATACATCTTAATTGCTTATCACTGATTTAGCCATGGCTACAACCAAAAAAAAAAAAAAATGGGAAAAGAGCATATGGTGGAAAATGTGCAATATGTAACAGATTTTGTTTTTCGTTTTTACCTGAAATTCAACGTAAGGTTGGTGGTGATATTGCTACATTAATGTCAAGATTTCCAGGAACTTCATGGGCTAAATAAGTAATCGAAAACCAACTTCCAGGATATAATTATTGCGGTGCTGGAACCCACTTGATATTTGACTTGACGAAAGAGATCAACCAAAACCTAGAGAGTATCCAGTAAATGCTATTGATCAAACATGTCGCGTTCACGACGTAGCGTATAAAAATAAACATTTACAACAACGACATATTGCAGATGTGAAGTTGATTCATTTGTTAAATTCTATAAAAAATACAAATATCAGAGAATCATTAGCTAATTATTTGGTAAGATCCGCGATGAAAGGTAAACTAGTATTAGAAGCCGGTAATTTATCAACCTATTATTGAAATAATGGAATCAATTTATTATAGCCCAAGGGGATATTGGAATGCTAGAGCAGCTATTAGTGAACTCGCTGATGAAGCAAATGTTCCACGTTCTGCTGCTGAAAAACGGTTAGCACGACAGGCAATAATGCAAATACATCTACCACCGCCTAAAGAAATTCAGCATGCACATTTTGATGTCAGCACTCCTAATGAAGTTCATCAAGCAGATATAAAAAAATACCACACGATACTATCACAATTGTTAGACGTCAATTAACATACAAATACGCGTTGACTGTCATTGACGTTGCAGGTATATATAAAGAAGCAGAACCACTATCAAGTAAAACAGCTGCTGAAAATGCATCTGCTTTTGAACGAATTTTTTTTCAAGGAGGACCCTTGCTATGGCCATAACTATTACAAGTTGATCTTGGCAAAGAATTTATTGGTGTAGTATCATCTCTGATGAAAAACATATTGTCTTAATCAGACGAGTACATACTGCAAAACATCATGATCAGGCAATTGTTGAACGATATGAGCGAACACTTTCTGAGCGGTTATTTGGAAATGAAATAATTCAGAAAGGTACGAGATCTCGCGAATGGGTTGCTAGATTACCAAGTGCAATAGTTGCAATAAATAATGAAATTACATCCTGCAACTGCCATGAAACCTCTTAATACGATTACAAAAAATGCATATACCAATACAACGACATGAATTTTCAAAACAACCAGTATTAGGTAATGTTACTGTAAGATTTTTATATGAACCCGGTGAACTTGAAGGCGGTAAAAAGAGCAATTGATCCAATTTGGAGTATTACAACACATAAAATATCTAGCGTGGTAAGATCCACGGATTTTTTTTTTGTCACACTGCTTATAACTATTTTTTTCTTCTCATTATATCATTGTCAATAACATCGACAACAACAACTTTGTTGTCGCCAGTGGTTTCTGTAAAGTATTTGACCATTCTCCGCAGCTGAGATATTTTTCTAACTCTAGACAGCGCGAGGTAAACTAAATTCGACCATTCGATACGATCATCGACAATCCAAACATTTGTATCAGAGATGGTTAATCCTTGTGATGAATGAATCGTCATTGCGTATCCTAGCTTCCGTGGAGTTTTGTCCATAGATAACGCGCCCTCAACAACACTGACATCAACTCAACCAATATCATTTAACACAAGATTTTGTTTATCTGACGATCCTGGTATATCAACGTGAATGTGGAGACAATCCAACAAAAGGCGGTGGTTGACCATGATCTCCACACATCACCACCGCTGTAGTTTTTGTCAACAACCAATCAAGATATGTTATTAATGTTTCTAACAACACTGTACATATTTCATCCCAAACGACAATCGTTGGATAATATTTCTCTCCCGTTCGTTCAGAGGTCCATTTATCTCCTTTCCACCGAAAATTTTTTGGATAAATTCATTATTTAATATTTCGTTCTCTCATTTCTCTTGCGAGTCTGTGTGTAAGGGTTAAAATGACCATATCAAAATTCCGCAATAGTTTAATCACACGAATTGTTTTAGCAGAACATACAGGACCATTAAGATAAACTGTTTTATGTATAGCTACAGGATCATACACTGACGGTGCTGATGACAATTTTGATATCTGATTATTTTTGTGATAAATATATTTGATTTCAACGTCGTCGGATTCCGAATAATCGAGTACATTTTCTTCTTTTATTTTCCATGCGCCCCATGATGCATAAGTGCCGATATTTAATTTTTCCAACAATCCTTAATATTTTTGTATTGATATAAAACGAATCTGTAGCAACTATGACAGCAAACTTAAAAACTCTATTTATCATCGATAATAGATTTATCGAAACGTACGCGAGCATTGAAAATGTTAAACTGCGGAATCTCACAATCAATATTAACCACAATTGTACCTAATTTATTTCCGTCCGATAGGTTAGCATGCTTTCGACTTATAAACGTATTTATTTTTGCAGTTTCGCAATTATAAAATCTAACTCATCATCGCCTATAATCAATCTTGTACAATATCCTTTATGATCATATGATCCTCCTTGGGTGAATTTACCGATTATTTTTCTGCCGAGATCTTTTGCGCTTTTATTTACATAATCGGTTATATCAGGATTTTTATCATTAGAATATTTCTTTTGTTGTGGTAACGAAACTTCTTTCTGCGGACGATATGATATAATTGCTTCACTTACTGTCAGAAATATCAGTATTTTTACATCGAGCATATACCGTGATATTACTGTTGGTGCCAATGTTTTTTCTGAAAAATGTTTGCCAAACCAGATATAAAAAATCGGATAAGATCTTTGGCAAACTTAAATGGTTCGAGACAAGTAAATTCAGTAAGGTCAACATCTGCTAATGGTCCATTTATCGATTCTCTTGTCATTTCGTGCGTGGGATGACCAAATCGCTCAAAATACATAGAACACTCTCCCATACCAATAAAACGTCCGGGATAAAATGCAATAATATCAACCGAGATAACAGATTTATGATCGTATTTACTATTCCACAATCCACCGTGTCCGTATTCGACACAAATGGATATTATATCATTAAGAAAATCAAATCGAGTTGGTTTCTATGAATTTTTTTCTCTTGCAAATTGAGCTGCAACTGACGGAACTGTAAAACAATTGCTGAGTAATTGTTCAGCATCATCGGTATATTTTAATGCAAGATTTTTCATTTCTTCGTGGAGACATTCTGTGCGACAAATAACGTAATTAGGTCGTACAAACTGATCATATTTTCCATCATTAGATCATTGAAATAACCATACTGATACAGGATCGTTTTTACTTATATCATTAATAAAATCAAATATATCATCATTATAAAATTTAACAGTTCGATATCGTGGAAATATTGTTTTTGCATTAGTCCACCCATGCACATTATGATCAATAATTTAAATCGAAGCTCCTTTCGATTTATACTTTGACTGGTACAAAATCTCTCCGGTTAACGTTTTAATGTTTTGGGAATGTAAGTTTCCTTCCAAGCTCAGATACATCTTTGACAGACGCTCCAGTATCCTTAAATATTTCTCCCCACTCATTTATTATTTTATGTTTTTCATCCGTTAGACCTTTTCCACGAGTCGAAATGATAAAGTCTTCGGTTATTCGTTCGGCTACGCAATTTAATTTTGAAAATTTCATTTGTTTTAGATTATTAACGCTGGGTTTATCCTTTATCGGATATAATGCGTAGATAACCACGGTTACATGATACGCTCTTTAATAATACGGTTTGTCAATACCAGTCAGTATTCCTGGTTTGGAAGTTTTACTTAATACGGCGATTTTTTCACTATGAAGGACATGATCATATTTGTCACGGATAATCCAAGCATTATTGTCTGTTTCTGCTAATAGAACAAATTTTATTTTAAAAAGATATTTTCGATTGTCGAGATAATTAATGATCGTTGCCGCTTGTTTGTCGTTCATAGTAGCATCGACACCTTTGTCATTGCGTATGATTTTGAACGTTGACCACACATGAGATGCGCCATCTTTGCGAATTTCTTTCTTGGCGATATGAATTTTATTAATTAAACTTTTATTCGTCGGACCAACCAGAGATTTTATCGGTAAGTCTGAGGATAGCAAGGGCGGTGTCGTCTGCGAATAGAAGTTATCTAATAAGTTTTTCGAAGGTCTTGGTGTGGGCATGAAGTCGCCTTAAGTTGAAGATGATGCCATCAGTCCGAAATCGGATATAGATGCCATCTTCGTAAACAAGGTTTTCTGTTGCTTTTTGGAGCATCATACTGAAGAAGATACAGAACAGTGTGGGGGCTAAAACGCAGCCATGTTTCACGCCATTTGCAGAAGGTCTGTGACAGGTCGGTACTGTTTCTGACCTGATCAAGCTGGTCTTCATGTAGTTGGATGACCATGGTACGCAATTTAGGAGGACTGCCGAGCTTTTCTGCGGACATCATTTACAAAGCGTGCGTATGAAAGTCTAGGACCAAAACTGTGTCTGAAGTGTGGTGTTGGAGTTAGAGGAGAAAAGCGACTGTGTGTGCAATGTGGTAGTAAAAAATACAGAGAGCTCAAAAGATATTATGATACAAAATAATGACAGTGATAAGGTTATAAAAAGTGTAGAAGATTATCTCGCTAGATTTTCAAAGTAATGATTTAAACAAATAATCAATTAAACAAATGATATTATAAGTTAATAAACCATAACTTTGTGAAATATCCTATCATAACGAATTACGAAGCTTCTTGTGATGGTGTAATCAGGCACTGTCGACGAAAAAGACCTTTCGTCGGCAATGTTAATAATTTTGGTTATCTAAGATTTACTGTTGCGAAGAAAAGTATTTCTGCCATAATTTTATTTACGAATGTTTCAAGGGATTAATCAAAGACGGTTTTGTAATCGATCATATTGATTCAAATTACAAAAATAACTCTTTGATTAATTTGCAAGATGTCGCTCAGCGCCAAAATTGCAGATTTGGAAATACTGTATGTAATGACAAGAGTGCAAGATCAGTTGTATCCGTAAATATAGAGACTGGCGAAGAAATAATGTTTCAATTGACATATGCAGCTGGTAAATATTTCGATATTTGTTTTGCTTCAATCCATTCTGTCACTGAAGTATAAAACTCTGTTTTCTCTAAGAAATGTAAACAAAAGATAACTTTTCATTATTGTTGAAGAGAGACTTCTCTCTCTCTCTCTCTCTCTCTCTACGGAAGAGTTAATTAAGCAGTTATCTTGATTATATTTACTAAATATTAGTAATTAATTTATTGTTATGTCATCATTCAGTAATTAATTAATCATGATACAACCGCCAATTTATCATTCTAAACTCATTTATGATGACCGGTTTTCGGTAGGATACTAAAAATCCATCGTGCAAGGGCTTGCAGACGAAAATAAAGGTTTCAAGATGGAAAGTATGGAAATGAGCTCATACCCCCCTTTTTATATACTACTCTTCTACATTTCTTTAAGTCAGTGACCTGAAGGAAGAAAGATAACTGCAGCATATGTTTGTCCGTAAATCGTAATTAATTTTTGTCATCGTAATTAATTAATTAACCATCTATGTTATAATTAATATAACGCATTCAAGAAAATGTTTCACTTACCTCTTCTCACTCTCGAATTCAGCTCCAGTCTGACTGGGGATAGAGAAATTCTGGTTTGCTTTTATAGTCAAACATTTTGGGAAACCCATAATTCTAGAACACTCCAGAATGACTTAATCATATGATTTACTAGAATGTTCTAGAATTATGGGTTTTTCCAAATGGTGGATATATACTATCAGCCGAATATCGATTGATTAAGACAATCCATGAAATTATGTTACAATCTTTATCAACAGTGAAAAATATAGAAGTGGAAAAATTCGTCCCTTTTCGATCGCAATTGAGAACATTAGATCAAAACATATGACGAATACGAAACAAAAAAGATTATAAATACACGCTCAAGACAACTGAAAAAATGATATCAGATCGTGAAAGCGAAAACACTTTTACTCTAAAAGTACGAGTAAAAGTGAAAGTAGCGATGAAAATGGGAAGTGATTAGCAAGAACCAGTAAAAAAATATTCTGTTTTATTTATTTTTTATTTTTTAAAATATATCAAATCAGATTTTTTTAAAATTCAGAATTAGACAATATTTCTTTAAGTTGAACAAATTTAATGCAGGAATGTGCATAATTCAGAATCTGATCTCTGTCACACGTGATCATATAAATATGTTCTCGCCGCAGTTGATTTAATTGTTCCTGCGGAAATAAAAAGTCTTCGTTGCCGTATTCATCAATAACTTTATCAACACTAAATTGTTCTGTGTTGACTGGAGCCTGTATCATTATTGTTCTGATGGCTATTTTAAGTACCTCCTTGTCATGTATGAAACCTCTCACATGTTGGTACATTATATAACATGCCTCTTGATTTCATTAATTGTAAAACACTCTGCAAAAGTATCTTCATGAGAAATAAATCTACGGACAATACTTTTATCATAATAATTTTTTATTTTTCTAAAATATTTTAGTTCTCTCTGAACTTTATTTTAAAACTGTTTTAATGAAAGTAGTCAAGATTCATCGTTTTTACACCCATTTTAGACATTTTTATCGAGGAAAATCTATCAGATTTCGCAATTCAGAATAAAACAATTCTGTTTTCACGCTGAGGTTGAAAAGCGTCAAGATTTGACATACATATTTATATTCAAATGTTCATTTCTTAAGTCAATTAAGCGTCCGGATTGTTCAGTAAGTTTGAAATTTATTCTTGATAATAACGGATAATGACACAACGTAGATAAAAAGATGGATTAATAGGTTCTTGCACAATCAAATATCCAGGAGGTACTTGCGGTGTAAAAGTATACGGAATATATCCTTGCTGAGATTGATTTGGTTTTTCAAGATCTTTTTGAAACCTGCCATTAATTACATCGCATACAAGATTGACTGCAGTAGTTGAAGTTATATTAACGATTCCTGGTGAAATATGAAGGCTGACACCGTACGGATTATTGTTATGTTTGAGAACAGTTTGAGGTGGGGCTATTTTTCTCCATGACTCGAGTATTTTGGGAAAGTTTTCGTTGATAAGATCGTTGATTTCTTTAGTTCGTCGGTATTAAATCCAGGAAGTAAAATTTGTGGTATGTCTTCTTCAGCAATTGTTTAATGATCAATGAATAGTTGTTTTAGTAGCACCTTTTTATCTGAATCTATTTCTAAAGCTGTCGTCTATAGTAGACATATCATCTTCGAGAATCACTTCTTCAACAATAACTTTATTGGCAAACTCGAGATCTGATACAACCTGGTTTAAATGTTATATCGGTTCAATGATCTGCTGAATCATGTCACTGTTGTAATATTATATGATGCCTGAAATTACATTTCGTAAATCTATAAGTAATTAAAGTGTTCGGACTTAATTTCATTAGGAAAACCGTTAATAAATTCTTATTCAATATATCTTTCTCCACTAGGATATTTTAAACTATATATAGTTATTTTCATTCTAGGAAGTGTTGTGCCGTCGGATGCTGTAAAATAACCTTTTTAACGATTTACAGTTATATATATATATATATATATATATATATATATATATATATATATATATATATATATATATATATATGCCCACGGATATTATTTTCGATATTCTAGAAGTTTCATAAAAAATTATGTCTGTATTAAAATCATCTCGTTTCGGTTCTAGCGGTCCTTGCTATTCTGGAATAATTTCAGGCCCACCTAAAATTATTTGATTGACGATTGATAAATATCTACAACGTAATCTTGCGAATCTACTCAATCACAGCCGATAATATTGTTCGTGAACTGTTCTAGATATTTTAGCTTCTCTTATAGATTTTATTCTGCACTGAACTCATCAGTGATTTGTTCAATCTGGTAAATACCTGTAGGAACAAAAACAACTAACCAGTCTGCTGTTCCACCATCCTTAGTTTTATTTGCAAATACAAACTAATTATTCGCCTGTTATCCACAAAATTATTTTGATCTCATATTTGGCCAACTGTAATATATTCGTAATTGTGCTAGTGCGATTTATTTCACTGGAATTGCAGTTGGAAAGTTAACACTAAATTCTGGATTAATTTTAGCTTACCGATATCATTGTTGTTTCTGACGGAGTTGTGTTCGTTACGATTTGTTGAATTAGCTCGCATAGCGATGTAAGTGGAGTTGACAACGTTATTTAAATCCTGATTTTCTAAATCACTCACAGTCATTGCTTCTTTTTAGATATTAACCATCCCCGTAAACTCCCAATCTGATATTTTTCCATCACTAAGGCTCGTCAATAATAACGCGGATAATTTGGAATATGCTAAAGTCGCTGTGTGTACTTTTATTATATAATCATGTAATTAGCATTTGTGCACGTACATATTGTCTTTTGGACAACTTTGAGAATACAGGCAAACGTTGTTGCAGTTTAAATACAAATTGTTACAACTACTGGTGCCATCATTTTTATAGTTGATAATAATACATCAGCTCCAGCAATAACAGCAGACGCTAAATAAACAATTATATCGATGTCTGCGATATTTCTTTGCTTTCACTATATACTCGTCAAAGATATATTTCAATTTTGTTTGTCATACACGTGTTTGGCTATATATGCATATATATATATATATATATATATATATATATATATATATATATATATATATATATATATATATATATATATATATATATATATATATATCCAATGTGGGTATGTGAGAAAGCTTGCCAGTAGCTTCTCGTGGGTCGATGGTTCTTTCCGGGGCTTTCCCAGGTTCTTCCTCCACCATTAATACTGGCCGCCATGTATAGCCTATCGTGTGCTGAAAATGGCGTTAAACCCCACAACAACAGCAACAATAACAATATATATATATATATATATATATATATATATATATATATATATATATATATATATATATATATATATATATATAATGTTGCGCTGCTACATCACGTTGAACGTAGATAGGAAGGCTTATTATGTTTTATTTAGTAATCAACTGAGGTGTTTCAGCCACAAATTCCACACACCACCAGTAAGACGTTGCGGTTAATTTCTTAGCAGCTAAGCTGATTCCAGAATAAATATATTTCGTTCCCTTTATTTAATATGATAGACACAACTCCAGAAAAGCTATTGGTTGAATGACAACAATGATAGGTAGTAAATATTTAAAATTTTGCAGCGCTGAACACGGACAGCCTGTACACACCAATGACTTCTGGGGTATGTTTTATAGTGTTATTTACCTGTGATCATGTTGAGAATCCTGATGACACTGTATATACTATGTTGGTAATCTGCCCGTTGAGATTTTAATTGGATTATTTCTTTTAACCATATCAAGAATCCCACTTATAACATCTTCTAGTTTTTGTCTAATCGTTTTGTTTCTGATATAACTGTTTCAATTTCACCAATATTAACGAGTTTTACGTGCAAAGTCAACGGACCTCCAAAGAAATCATCTGTGATTTCATTAAGCTTTTGAAAGTTTCTACGAAGTCTTGTAAACGTGCTAACGTGAGCGCCATACTCAGCTCGTAGCGTGAATAATTTAGTATATACTGTATTATAGTTATTGTCTACATATTTTTTGTTGCGTCGTCTTCATCAGATGTTGGATCTCTTAAAACAACTATTTTATTTCCGTTCATGCTGAGTTCGCCCGTCATTGTATCACCGTTGTTCCGTAAACGATTAGCAACGCTTCTTGCAATTTCATTTCTAATAGTTGCGAATGATATATTTGTGTCTCTTTTGTCTACTGTCGTCAGTAAATACTGGAACGTTATCCGTATTAGCACCATGAGCTCTACGAACTATATCATTCCAATTGATGTTGCTTGTCTTTAAAACATGGTATGTATCCTGAAAAATAACCACCTTATCTCGATCAACTCCAGAGAGTGTCATACTATCGGCAAGTTCATCTTTCGTTGCGTAATTTAAAAAATCAATGTCATCTTGTTTTCTTTCTTGCCCTTCATGGTACCGTTAAGAGAAGATCTTCCGTAAATATCAGCCATTATATTTTAAGATCTGTTGAAAACGGCGAGGTTACATGTATACTCGTGCACGACTTTATGAGAAAGTAATGTTGACTTTGATATAGCATTGAGCACATTAATTACTTCAGGACCACATATTGACGGATCAGTTAGTGTTTGTGTTGGTAATGTTGAATACCAAATTGGAATGTTTCTAGCGTATTTTACAAATTCTATTGGCGGAGGAAGCCCGTATGAATCAAAATAAATAGAACCACGTGGACCAAATGCGTATGCAACCCATTGAGTTCCTGGACCAGAACTGTTATCAAGAATATTAATTCATGTTTCAAAATTGTTTGGTTGTTTTGGTAACTGATCACGCATAAAAACACCTCTGAAATTTGTTATATTTAATGTTTTAGCAGCATCAAGTAAATTAAAGTTAGACATTGGACGGATTAACGAAGTGTTCCTGGAAGTTTCAGAGCTTTCCCGTACCGATAAGGAGTTTCTGACAATCTTAGACCCCTTCCCTTTTTATATCCCTGTCCTGTTGCTTTTTTTAATGCGATTCCAGCGGTGGTTCCAACAGTACCAAGTGCATCTGATTTTGCTACAGCTAGGGCTGCTGCGGCTATTCACGCTGATATAGCTGAAAGAAGTGGAATATACCACCTATTTTAATTGTGTCTTTAATGGAACTCGGAGAAAGATGAAGTTGAACTCCGGTTTTTGATTCTAAAGCCTTATTAAAATGTTTAAGTTGAGTCTAGGTTAATGATAATTTGTTTGGACCACCACTAGAAATTCGATCCTTTTTTAGTGATAATTTGGTTTCGATTGTAATTTTTTCACCTGACCGGAAGTCAGAGTAACATTAACGTGACTATACGACATTTTATAATATGATAAGTGATTTAATTACATGTTTTCTACTGGTGCGTCAACAACTCGCATTCGTCCATCAGCACCTTCAAGTAACATTGATTTATCTGAAAGAATAACTGCAATCGCTCAGTAATTACCACCAGCGGGTATTACGTTTACTCGAGCTCGAAAGTGAATAACAACAACAGATTGTCTAGATAAATCAAGAAGTTCCAATGGAAAGTAATAGATCGGATACAGAGTTGTAAAATCTAGTTGTGATATTTGCAAACCAGTATCGATATCATGATCACATCCCATAAATGTCATCAAACGATGATATGCACGTGCTACATAATTTTGATCAAAATTTAACAATATATCTTCAAATGTTTCTTCATGTCTATTTTTTCTTAAAGAAATTTCACCAACTCCAGGTTTGTCAAATATCATATGACTACGCATTTGCGAATTTACTCGTGCAGTATCTTGGAAAGCAAAAGATATATGCCGTAGTGCAGTAACACCTTGCTGAGATGCTATGTGCCATGTAAATAAACTATTAACAGTTGTTATTGTTGTTGTTGGGTTTAACGCTATTTTCAGCACACGATAGGCTATACATGGCGGCCAGTATTAATGGTGGAGGAAGAACCCGGAAAAACCCCGGAAAGAACCACCGACTCACGAGAAGCTACTGGCAAGCTTTCTCACATACCCACATTGGCTGAATCCGAGACTCGATCCGGCGCAGACAGAGGTGAGATGGCAGTGATCCGTAACGGAGAGCACTTTAGACCACTCAGTCACTCGGGGGCCCTCCGTTAACAGCACTTTGAACACCATCTATAGTGTTACTGTCAACCATGATAATAATGATTTACCGCCTTCATCCATAAAAGAAAGTAATTTTTGTTCTTCAGTAACTACTGGAGTCATTACTGGCATCCACAGCGAAAGTTTTGTCAGTATTACTTTTCCATGAAGTGCTGCGGTTCAGCTCATAGAGCATGCCAGATAGCATCGTCATCAGTAGCCTTTCCTACAAGTACAACTGTATGTTTATCTCCGAAAATAACCTTTCCAACATTCCTGCAAAATCCAAAAATATGTGACAGCGGAATTGCACATGAAAATCTACCATCATCTTTCAGCATTGATCGCCGTGAATTAAATCCAAAGTTGAAATTTATGTTCATTGATACTACTATGGGTGTTTCTGCAGTTCCTGCAGCGTTTCTTACGTTACCTGTAGTTATGTTAATATATTCAGGATGATCAGAGTATCCTTTGCAAACATCAATGTTGGGCCAGCTGATCTTGTGTAACCATCATAATATCTTGCTAAAAATATTATCGTTGTAGCAACGTCAACATCTTTCTGAATTGATTCGATATTTCTTCCATCAATCATGTACGTAGCACTTTCTAATAATGCCATAACACCATTATTAACAAAACCGATTTTACCGTTATCTCCGTATACAGTATTATCAACTTTCAGAATTTCAACTTCTACTTCAATAAATGCTTCAGCGGGTAAGAAATATCTGCTTACATCTTGACCTTGTAATTCGATTCTTCCACGCTGATTTGGTTGTCTTGCATCATAAGAATACAATTGATAATCACGAATAGATTCATCATTGAGAACTGGTGCGTCCATATCGAACGCTGGATCGGATATACGTTTAAACATCTTATTATAATTGTTATCGTCTAACTCGAAGACCACTACCTGCTATCAGACTGAAGTTATATTTATTTCTGCTTCACCAGCCAACTCTGATAGTTTTTTATTTGCGGCTTTATTTATTATTTTACTGACATTTGCAGGCATAACTTCAGTGCTAGGTAATTTTACTGGTTGTGTTTATTTTTGTACTAATTTAACTCGTCTATCCTTGATTGTCGAGAACGCTTTACCGGCAAGATTACCAATAGCGCCGATGACTTTATCACGAACATCCTCAATAGCCTTCATTCCTAGTTTTGCAATCGGTATTGCTTTTGGGGCTATCCTTCTAAATAAACCTTGAACAACATCACCGAGTCCATCTCCGTAAGTTGCTCTCTAAGTTGGTAATCGTGAGTTTACTACCCTGATCATTATAGGTCCACGTTGTGCAATGTGTGCAATCAATTTTAAATTACATGATGATTAATTAGTTGTTTTTTAGTCGCCGTGATAATCATCAGCAATTTCATTAATGAGAGAATGATAAACATTGATATCCATAATACCGCCATTAAAAAATTTCGACAAATATCAGATATTTCATTAATGATTCCCGGCGAATTATTTCCAGCACGTTTTCCTCCAACCAAAATTTCTAGTCGTTCAATATTGTCAGGACCATTTCTTAATCCACTTCAGATTTTTGGTTCAGAGCTTCGCGTGTGTCTTTTTGACAATTCAACAAACATAGCTTCTTCTTCCTGTTGTTATTCTTCTTCTCGTTTTCTCACCTTATCACGAAATAATTGCTGAAAATCTCTATTATGTACAACACTAGAACCATATGAAACTAATCTTAAATTATCAATCCAATCATCTTTTGTTATAGATTGATGTTCAATTTTTAAATATCTATTTTTTCATCATATTTTGCAGCAATATCATAAACTTTTTCTGGATCTGCATTTGAAATAGCCATTATACTTTTATCTTTACATTTTATTTCAGCTTCTTTAAAATATTGAGGTTGTTTTTGTTGTTGTTGTGGAGTTTTAACGCCATTTTTCAGCACACGATAGGCTATACATGGCGGCCAGTATTAATGGTGGAGGAAGAACCCGGGAAAATACCAGAAAGAACCACCGACCCACGAGAAGCTACTGGCATGCTTTCTCACATACCCACATTGGCCGAATCCGAGACTCGAACCCACGCAGACAGAGGTGAGATGGCAGTGATCCGTAACGGAGAGCGCTGTAGACCACTCGGCCACTCGGGGCCCCGGTTGTTTTTGTTGTGGTATAGGATGTGATAGTGGTATTGGAGGAAATGGTTGTGGTTGAGGAAGTTGAGGAAGTTGTCGTCGAGGAGATTGTGGTTGATCTTTAGTTACAATTTGTTGTAATTGTTCAGGTTGTTTTTTTTTCTTAATTGTCTTTTAAATATTCGAAAATCAGAATCATCATCCCTGAGATTCTCTGAGATCATCTTGCCTAGTAGAGACGAGATACACACCTCTAATCCAATCATCTTCTGTAAAAGAATCAACATATTCATTCTCATATATCCAACCCTATTTTTATATTTTAAAGCGCTATCATAAACTTTATCCGGATCTGCATTTGCGATTTCTTTAAAACCCTTTTTTGTAAATTTATCTTGAAGAGAAGGAGATATAGGTTGTTCTTTTCGTTCTTCTCTAGCTTGCTTACTTCCCTTGTATAATCGAAATATCCAACTTTCCCAAGTGTCTTTTGAAACCGGTTTATCAGTACGTTCAGGCTTTAAAAATTTATCTCTATTACTAAGACTCGCAATAGCAAATTCAGCTAATTCTATTGGTATTTTCATTTTTCTTACTATACCAACAATGTCTTCATGAAATTTATCAAATAATTTAATCTTTTTTTTTTTGTTTTGGTTCTCCACTAACAGCACCTTCTACTTTAAGTTGAGCCAGTGGTTAAACGACTTGAAGATTCTCCAAAATATCTCTTGTTTGTTTCGTTCTTATTGCTATTTTTTCAGTTTGCTTAGCAGCTGGTTTCACTGCCGGACGAATACCTTCAGTAGCTTCTGCAACTCTTTCAGTAACTTTTGCAATAGGCTTAAATAATTTGTCTGTACCTTCTGCATATTCAACTCGTGATTCTTGACGTTCTTGAAGAGTTTGACTAAAATAATCCGGATCAAGTAAAAGCTTTGTCATTTCTTCTAATCCTTCTCGAGCTAATCTAGCAGTAAATATTTGTCAGCACTAGGTGTCATTATTGATATAATAATGATCTAATTATAGAAGCAGAGAGGGCGCCACCTCAGTGAAACGTCCGGTGGGTAAACGAACGAGCATACAAATTTAGAAAAACACTAACGACAAAAATAAAGTTAAAGAAACCAAACTAACCCCCAGAGAGACATTTGGAGAGAGACTTTGGGAGAGAAAATCTCGGTAAGTTAGAGGCTTTGGTGTAGTGTTAGTGACCTTATTTTTTTGTTTTCGTAAGAAACCTTATTTTTTCAATAAACGTTCTAGCAAAAGGTCTGTCCGCCCTCTGCGTTGCTCATCCATTCATTCATTTTAAAACATTCATCAATTTGTTAATCTGTCTCTTCTTTTCTCTTCTTCTATCTATCAATTGGAAGATAATGGCACACATATTAGTGTACTTACATATATATACACACACACATACATACATACATACATACATACATACATACATACATACATACATACAGTCTTCACTATATTGTATTCCCCATTACTTTTGTTTCAGAACCGCATCATGACATCAAGATTTCTTACCTCTGAGCCATTCCTACCATTTTCCTTTATATTCCGAAGACAACTAATCGATAACTACCGATTAAATTCCATGTGATACAAGCCAATACAAATAGCGAACGAAGAAAGTAAACAATCATACAGAGACAAATATTCTGCCACTATATCCACAAGGGGCGTTTAACTCCTTTCCATTCCACCCCGTACGGCCTAGCAAGATACAACGATTTCAAATGTATTTCCAGTGATGGTCTTATCTTATGGGGGCGGGTTGACGCAGGTAAGAAAGGGGTTTGTAGTACGGAAGCCTCAGAAACTCGTGAATTTTATGCATTTTCAGGCATAAATGTATCCATTTAGATGCAACGATAATTTCCAAAAGAAACCTTTCCGGTTGTTTCATGCTCACTATTAGCAGGCTTTTAAGTGAGAACGCGCACCGATTCGGCCCCCGTCTCTCTCCAACGCCACCCCATCTCTAGGGGCTTTGGAATAACGGCTCCATTTGGTCTGTTTTAAACCAGAACATGCCTTTATGTGTTTGTATGTGAGAGAGAGACGTGTAGCATGATGTCCCAGACAGTCACATTATCCTGACACCAGGCCGACCAGTCCTAACATTAACCTCTTAATGATGAGAGCCAAGCGAGGCAGCTGTTAGTACCATTTTTGTAAGTCTTTGGTATGACTCGGCCGGGGATCAAACCCACGACCTCCCGCATCCGAGGCGGACGCTCTAACCACTAGGCCACCGGAGCGGTATTTAGCTTTATTGCAGAGACGTAAGAGAGGGTTCTAAGTGAGACACTAAATGCACATAAATGTGAACCAAGCAGTCAGAATATAACCAGAATCAGCAGCATGGAAACGTTTGAATTTGGTCAGGGAACAGAAACAGTGTATTGATAAAAAAATATAAAAGCAACATTTTCTGTGCACACAATGTTATTAACCCTTTTAAAGTCACGGCAATCACAAAGTTTGAAAACCTCTTCATCCCATGTGCTTTAAGCTATTAAGAAATCCTAATGAAAAATACAGAATATATCTCGACTGAAAGACCTTAAAATGAACTGACGTAATCATTTAAGGAAGAGAAAAAGGGACCATCTTTGGTTCTTTTCCACGACTAAACCGCTTGTTGTCTTAGAATTTGCTAACCGCCCGATGAAGACATAGGCAAGAACGTCCAAACTAGATATATGAAGTCTAAACATTCACGACAAAGATGTTTCAAGATAAACACAATGTAAGCTTTTAACCTTGGAATCACGACAAATCATTTGACATAAAAATCACAAGACCATAAATATTGTATTGAAAATAATATTCAAATAATATATTTAAACATACCTAAACTGCTGAGTGATGATTCCTATACAACAAGGCACAGATGGGATCTCCATGTTATAGTTTGGACCGTCTATTACTGCTATCCCCTCAGTTGTCAGTCTATATTTATCTCAAACGATCGTGACCGCATGTACAATAAAGCCAAATCTCAGTTGCTAGCTCACCAAGTTTCGATGTTAAATCTTTGTATTTTGTGCAGAAATCTGAAATTACTGGAAACTTCACTGACTACGTAAAGACGTTGATCACGGGCACTTTGATTAGAAATATGTGTAAACATTACTTCTATCTAAGATCCGCTTCTTTAAGCGAGTCATCACTGGTAATAGTCACGTTATATTCGTTCCAACGAGCAATAACAATGTGACTAAATACTTACATGGTCCGCTGAATACGTCAGTATCTTGAAAAAGTTGAGAATAAAAAGTGCAGAACGACGATATGATTCATACCTATATTTTTAGTTGTCGTCTTCGGCAGTGCAGTCATGCGTTATGATGAGTACAGTGTTTGAAGGGCAGATTCGTTTGAAACATCTTCGTCTCCATCCGATGCGAATCGAATCACTTCGACACTGTGACACTAGCGTGCGAAGGGATAGGCCGATTTAGTTCCTATGGGTGCAGACCATGATCGTACATGGATATTCAGCGGGGTTTCACATAGAAAATACATGATGCATACTTAGCATGCATTCTTTTTAAATAACGAAGAGAGCAAGACAAGAAACTTATTTACTCCTTTTAATTGAAGTCTCAGGCCACAGGCATATGCCATGCCAAGGAAAATATCAGTGGTGACAAGTTGCGTTTTGAATATGTTGAAGATATAATAATTTTAGGATGCAAACAGCAAAACGTGTATTTGTAATATTTGGAAGAAAAATGATCAACACTGAATGTGAAAAATATTTTAATTTCAGTCGGACGAACAAATTTATTTTAATAGGTCTCTGTAAATAAACAAGCTACAAAAGTTGTTATATATTATATTTTCTTCCTACAGTTTAACACAAACGTCCTAGCCAACATTTATCTTAACTTTTGTTATTCACATCATATATTTACATTTTGTTTTCAAAACTTTTCTTTTTAAATGAATCATTGAATAATTTCTATTGCTAATATGGAAACTGAAAGGTATATGTCATTAAAAAAACTTATTTTGCTTGCTCTATTGGCATTTTGTTTTGCTGCTTCGAAGCTGCTATTTATTTTAGCAATTTTATCAGACAGTGTTACCAACAAAATCAATCGCTTTTTTCTTCTCCATTTAGATTTCCAGACGTTATTTTATTTTTCTTTGGGTAAGCGTCTTAAATGTTGTTTGAACCAAACTTGTATTACCATGTAAAGTGAGTAAAGTTTATTCTGAATTCTGAAATTGTCAGCGTACAGTAGAGCATGAACTAATAAAGTTAATCGGAGAAATATTTCGTGATGTGAATGTTCTCTTGCTTTTACCTTCGATGATTGTTATTTTTAAACATTTGAATTTAAAATATTTTTCGATTGATTACCACTATATCTGGCAAAATTTTATAATTAGCAGAACTAAATTGGTGTTCCGAAAAAAGACATCGCAAAGTGTTTCATCAAGATCAAGTTGTCGAGACTAAATAATATTTGCATTGGCTTAAAAGTCGATACCAACTGCAAACTTCACAGACCCAAATTTGCCGTAGCATAATGCGCCGGCAGATCTAGGTCAATGCAGTTTGTTAGTTGTAATCAGTGGACCAAACAAAATAGATCACGATCTGCCTAACGAGAGATTAATGCCTATCATGTGGAATCGACTTATATAATTGATCAAAATTATCCTTTTATCAATAACAAATTTGCCGTAGATAAAGTATAAAAGTGGCAAAGCATTTTGTCAAAAGAAACTTGTCGGTAAAGCTTCGTCAACAATGATAAAAATCTGTCGCATACCTTCTTGCATTGAAAATCTACCACACGAAACACACAATTATCTCAAATCCAACTATTTCTTACAGGAGTTGGGATGGGGGAACATGCATAGTATTGAAATATACGCCTTCTTCTGTTTGATATATTAATATTTTTAATTTTGAGTCAGAATACGAATCTGATTCTGTTCCAATGATAGTCACATGTGAAGAGAATGTCTTCTTAGCAAAAGCTCATAAAGCCCGGCTTGAATGAATTTATTGCTACTTTCTGCGTTAGGTTGAAAAACAATATATTGTATGATCAAGATTATCAGTTTTTGTATTTTGCATAGATGTCGAAACTTTATACAATGTTACAAGAAGTTAAAATAACCAAGTTTACTTTAAAGTCTACAAAAGTTGAGTAACCCAAACATACATACATACATACATACATACATACATGCATGCATACACCAGACAGAACAGAAAGTGCTCTCCCTGGATTCTATAAGAGAATGCTTGATAATACTAGCATAATGTATCATTGATGCACGTAAAAAGTCCACTTTTGTTTTGCATTTTTAGTACTCATGTTTTGACCGTTATAGATGAATGAATTAACCTTATGAAAATTGTTTCCCAACCAGCAAACCCATGATCGCCTCTCGTGTTAAAGATAAATGAGTCAGGGGATTTTTGTGTGGGTCGGGCTATTATCGCCTCTCGGAAGAACCTCGTTGCTATATTCATCACGGCTCTGGTTTCATTATTGCTAATTCTCAAGTTACCATTTTCAAAGCTCAAAAGTTTTATGTACGTTTTACGGAACTTGTTGATCCAAGAAATGCAGATTTGTGCATGCGTTAATTATCAAAGAGAAATTGAACTTCTTTAGATTGAGGTCCCCAACAATCACACTTAGTTACGGGCGATGTAACACGAATCGAATTATTGCTGGTGCACGTGCCAAATAATAATTATGGATTCGTTTTATATCGGCACAAGGGGTGGGGTGCATTACGTGATTTTCGTCAACGCTGTTCAACGTATATGACTTCTTTTTACCAGATGACAAGTCATTTAAAATTTGCCGGGTGCAGGCTCCTTTAAGATTAGCAAGTTTGAAAGAATATTGACGCATGGAATACATGCTGAGGGTGAAGCTTTATTAACCGTCTGTGATATTTGTATTAAAAAATCGCCAGTCTTGTACACATGGCGGTCGATCATCGCAGTGCACATAGACCGGGTGATAGATCAGCTAGCGAGAACGTGTGCCAACATCGACGACAATTCTGTTCCACTGGTCGACGTAGAGCTCCATGAACACGGGGTTAACAGACCCTCATATATAATAATAATAATAATAATAATAATAATGTGGACATTGTATAGCGCCTAATTTTTAGAAGCTCTAAGCACTCGTAACATTAGACAACACCTATAACATAAAAAAAAAACATTTATAATGATATGATTACAAAAAACAAACACCATGAATTTAGAAAACATAAAAGCATTCTGAAAATAGTTAAGGTAGGAAACATTACTGCGTCTTTAAGTTTGTTCTTGCAGTCCAAATAGGTGAGTTTTAAGAGCACTCTTCAGTGGGCAATTCGTTCCATATTGCTGGGCCCAGAACGTTGTCCGTGTGACAATAATTAGTATACAATTGTCAGAAGAGGAGCGTAAGCTTGTTGCTGGTGTGTACACATGGGTGAGGTAGGATAGGTATGTTGGACTGGAGTCCGTCATTGAAACGTAGCACAGAGAACAAATTTTGTGTTTGATTCTGGATCGAATGGATAGCCAATGTAGGGTACGGAGCAGGGAGAGATGTGCTTTGATCTTGGTATACTAAAGATGATCCAAGCAGCTGTGTTTTGAACTTTTTGAAGTTTCTGGAGTAGATCTTGAGACGAACCAGATATAATTAACTGTAATCTCGCTGAGGGTCACAAATAAATCGATAGCTGGAATCACCCTGATATATCAGTACCAACTAGAGACCCGATAGGAGTCATCCATTTAGCAAGCAAAAGTGTCTGATCGCTAGAAGCTACGCCGCATTCCGGCGTGAAAACACACTGGGATTGTTTCTATAATGATGAAGTAATATTCAACGATAAATTCACGGCAATATAAGTTTCCGACAGGCATATCGACTCGACATTAATGAGACAGGCCAAAGACGGATCGGGACTAATATTTTACAACGACGACCTCGCCCCTTTAAAAGTCTTTCTCCAAAAACGAGAAAAACATCATTTGCGTCTCAGAGTAATGGCGTGATTGGAGCAGTTCTATGCAAACTCCCTGAAACGCACAATCGCCGGAGATAAACGTTCCAGGGAAAATATTTTCTATGATTGCATGAATTTGTACGTGTAAACAGAGCTAATTGGTAATTAAGGCGTGTGCGTGGTGCACCTAAACAAGCCAACGCGGTGACAATATTAATAGAAGCATTGTGATGGACCCTCACATACACCCACGTGAGAAAATAATCGAAGAGGAACAACAGCTGCAAGATGTAATCAGCATGCAAACAATTTTATACTCACGAATTATAAACGCATGTGTGTTATCGCGGACGCGATCTTTGGACTCTCCGCGGTAATAACTGTTGGCCGGGATGTGGCAGAAACTGAGATGTGCTCTCGCAGCTATATCGATAGCAATTGGTGCGGGTGGCGGCTCTGGCAAAAATCATGTCCATATATTTCCGTAAACATATACGTGTCTATTCGGAAATTCTCGCTGCAGCACAAAGCAGTCTCAGCACAATTGCCAAGCTGTACTCAGTAACCATCGAAAAAGAAACGATTACCACCGGTGTCGAGTTCGAGACGGAGCTGGCCGAAATGGAAAACTTCGAACGACATCGTGAACAGACACGGAACCACGGAATGTAAACGAAACAGTGATCTGATTTGCATGGTGTAAAAATAGAAAGTGGTTGCGGATCGAAAGGCGATCATAGGGTTTTCGGTTGGGAAAGCTGCAAGCGTCGTCAGCTCGGATCTTTCCTTGAAGAACCTGTAAAGTATACCGGTTTGGAAACCTTCGAGAATCGCTGTCCCAGACCTTTGTGGATACATGAGTATTTATAAAAGGAGAAAGCCAAGAGGTTTAAAGGAGATAACCCTGATCAGTAACCAAAATCTTCAGCTCATATAATGATTCTATTCTTGCACTGACAAATTTACCAAACCGTGTACCTTTATGTTTGAAAGTATTGCAAAGGATGTTCTCCTCCACATCCACGTAAGTGCGAAAGGTATCTATTAAAAGTCTAATCCTTATCTGAACTAACCATTTGGAACTTGATTCACTGAGATTGTAACGCCTATAAGCTCGATGCGCTTGATGGATATATAACGTCTGGATCATGTTCGTGATTGTCATTCAAATATTCAAATATTAACGAGCGACAGTCTTCGCTGACTACAAATGGAATACCCCAAGATACGAGGTCATTGCCTCTTTAAAACGCATTCACCATCATGACTTGTATGCAAGAAAGTCAACAAGTTCTCTGTTACATTCGTACAATAATGACTTGCACGTTTTGCTCGCTATTATTTTAAATTATTTCATTGGCTGATTGCAGGTCTTGTAAGTACATACAAAATGACTCTAATTTATCATCCATGAATTTCAAAATTATTTTTACCCACCCGATGGGCCTGTTGAAGTAATCTTCCGATGTTACACTGGGCCTGCATCATGAATGTGAGGTGTGTACAAAGTTGGACTTGACTTGTGTCTCTCAACTACAACATTCCACCCTTCAAATTTAGTTCTCGCGTTTAATTTTGGCGATGCTCACAAATATGTAATATCACAGAACGCAAGTTCCGTTCATTCAGATATCAATTTTTTTATTCATCTGAGATGTTTTTTGCTTGATTAGTTTTCCTAGTCTAAAGTACAAAAATAGAAACTTAGGTTACTACTGTGGAATTATATATCTATTTATGTAACTTTTTCGCATAATTTAGAGCGTAAAACAAATTTTACGTTAATATTGAAATATTGTGACTTATAAGTTTAGCTAGATTCTTTGTCAACTAGTTAACTCAGTTTCTCCCCAAAAATTGTTCTGTAATTCTAAAATGATGTAGCTTGTTAAATGTATATTTTAAATGGAAAACATAATGTTGTAATTGTTATCTTTGTGACTTTTCAAACTTAGCTTATTTGCCAGTGACGATAAAATCATACATACAGACATGTGTGCCTAGTGTCAGAAGTGATATACAGGTAGAAAATTAGAACCTATAAAAAATGCAAATTAAAAATAACAGCCAAAAACAAACAAAAATTTCATGCATTCTAAAGGTTGAGATTTTGGAGGTACAAATGTGAGAAACAAAATCTTGGCCAATACGATTTGGAACTAGCAATTTAATGACTGTTCTTTTTTTATTCTTGTTATCCTCTATGTTTCATTTGTGCCTTGGGAAGAGCAATGCTTCCACTGATGTCAGTTTTTAACCAAACGTTGAAAGATTGTGTATTATTGAGAAGGCGTCCTTCTTTTAAATTTCAAAACTTATTTACGTTGTCGAAATATATGCACTAGAATAATAATGAATATGCATTCATTTGCAATTTCATTCTAATTAAACATATAGGGTCATATGAATAAAACGATATTATTCTTACAATCCTCAAGCGTTAAATAAGTTGCAACTTCGAAACCATTATCAAAATCAATATATTCAAGTTCCGCTTACACTATACCATAGTTACGGCGCCTGCGCAAGAGTCTGTTTCAGTACTGTAACATGTTTTGGGTAATATGTAAAGATCACTGTCGGCGAGGATTCGTATCCAATGATACATATTTACTTTTGAAATCAGAAATATCGAATCAAAGAGATTCCATTGTGCATCACTAGATTAAACACAAATTGTACTAGTTTAGTTTTACATCGAATTTACATTCGATTCCGCAGGTTATCAATATGCATCAGTGGTGTAAATACGGTAGTCGTGACGTGTACGAAAAGCATGTTAATGAGATATGTGTATGGCATAAAGTAACCTATTTACTGTCGTGCTGTTATGCTTGCTTTTCAATGTATTCTGTGTTTTATATACCCCCGCTGGTAATCCGTTGAATATTGATCATCATTAAGTACTCTCTTCCTGAGGACATGCAATATGTTTTCCGTGATGATTTACATCCATCAATAGTGAAATAACACTTGTCCTTTACGTTATTCAAAACGAAACAAGGATACTGCTGCACGTTCCATTTGATAATCTGATTACACGGTTCAAGTACATGAAATTAGTTTTTGCACTATCGTCGTGTTTAAACTTAATGATGTGTACGACAACCAAACAGTATTTGGTAGACCGCGAATGCTTGTTTGTGCAATTGTTATATTGAGATCGAAAGACGCGTACGGGTTTTCAGCCACAATGAAAAATATTTCGAGGTTCAGGGCCTGTTAAAAGACCTGTTGAATGGTGATGTGGCTATTCGCTTCCATGTGATACGTGTATATTTTTAGAAGTAAGGGCAACTTGATGGAAAGTTATCGAACGTGAAATTACCCCATTTAATCTGGAAGGTAAAACAAAGGGCGCTGCGCTTAACTTTTGCATGTGCCCAGGCTGTCATTCTAAAACTTGAATAAAATTGATTGGACTGTAACCCGGGCCAGTTATAAAAGAACATGCTTCCGGCACACCTTTCTCGCAGCAATGTACACCAGTATGAATGTCTGTGTATGGTCATCCACGCTCCTTAACATCAACCAAGAAGACACCTCACCAAAGTGACATCTGAAAGAAACGTAAACCGATACATAGTAGACGATGATGTCTGAAGTGGTGAAGTAGAATATTCCGCTATTTGCACTGAATGGGATTACGAAACGGCAGTTTCAATGGGGGTGGAGGGTGGGGATGAGGCAGGGGTTCGTATGACCTGGGCCTCAACCCCTAAGGGCCTCTGTGTTTATCAGGATTTCTCTCTCTCTCTCTCTCTCTCTCTCTCTCTCTCTCTCTCTTGTCTTGTAAATATTAACATAGCAAATGATAAGGGCTTTTTTTTACATTCCAGATTTCAATTTAACAAGGGCCTAGGGGCCTCAAACTCTTAAAGTGGCTCGGGTCTCTTCCATCCTCTGAAGGGGCCTGTCAAAAAGTCACACTTGGTCAATCTACCAACTAGGTAAGCCGCCATTTTTAGGAATTGACGGTGCATGGATATCAGTGGTTAAACGAATGTCACACTAGGCAATCGACTACGATTTTATGGATGAGTGAAGCCTAGAGATTTTACATGAACAGGTCAATTAAGTTTACTCGAATGAGATGACGCGTGGCTACAGGGAGTAATTGTCATCAGAAATCTATCAAAACTCCAAAAGAAATAACATTAATATCGAAAGTCATGGTTCAAGTGCAACCAATATGCCTAGCTCTAACTTTAAAGATAATTAGGAGACTATTGGAGATTTACCCTGGCAACCAGGAATGATAAATAGTTCTTGTTTCCTGAACGAGAAGTATTCATAAACAAAGATCACACAAACCTAACTACTTGCACCATCATTTTAGAGACATGGTGTGCAATACCACTCTAATTGCTTCACAGATTTCAGAGAGGTATTCAAAACCAAATAAGGTAAACATGTCTACCATCAGATCTACCAGCAAAGTCATTTTACTGAATTATCAACCGCACTAAAATATTGATGGATATGTTCTATTATTTATTACCTTCTCACCCCACTCAGTCATACCAAAATATGAAAACAAATGCATGTAAAAGTACATTAATATATATGATCTAGTCACCCCATCCAGTCACGTGACATATGGAAGCATTAATAAATATGATCGATTCTTACCCCAGTGAACCTATCACCATATGAAAGATCTACTTTTCCTTCAGAACAATAATCATAATTTAATTAGCATAATTTAAAGTAAAGATCATTTGCAAAGTAATATAAAAACTAGTTTTTTTCCTTTATTATGTATTCAAGATCGCAAAACATTACCATCTGCTTAAAATAGTATACTTTTGGAAAGCATTTAAAATTTCTTCTTCTCTACTGTACTCGACCGGTCTCAACCATCTCCCTAAAAAGAAATAAATCAATCTAAGTCGTACATTGTTTGATGATCTCATAAAAAGCAACATAACAACCAGATGGTCACATAAAAAATCATTATTTATACCGTTTTATTCAACATCAAGCAATTTCATGATAGCAGGTATGTATATTATCATAACGCATATCAACAATCAACATCATATTTTTTTTTACTTATTCTGTTTCATCTATAAGCTTATGTGTTTCTTTTGTAACAAATAGTCAAAGAAAATTGATGGCAGCGTAGTTTTCAAGCTTTCTCTCAACTCTGATCGGTTATCAAAAGAAAGTTATATGGGAAGTGGAGAAATCCATTAACAGTTTGATAATTGTGACAAATAATTATAAAGGAGATGATATCAAGTATGATGAAGAAGTAATATATATTGAGGAAGAAATAGAAGAAAGTGGGGAGGATAAATAGAAGAGATATTGAGCAGTGACAGTCATCGTACGTGTGAGGCACCATGCACTGAGGAAGACTGGGTGTGTGCCCAATTCTGAGTCATAGTACGTGTGAGGTACCATGCATCGAGGAACTCTGGGTGTGTGACCCATTCTATTTTAAAATTTCCTAAACAAAAATGGGTGCCAAACAGTCAATAATGTCTAGCTCGTACACTGTAGTATTCAATAAACTAGCAGAACGTATGACTATCTTTCTATTCATTTTTTAAATTTTATAATATGTAGCGAAAACGAAAAGTATTTTCAATGTCAGTTAATTTTTTAAAATTTAAAGTAGGTTTAATATCATCATAAATGTATTAGGTTAACATATATCAAATTTTCCATGCATTATATTAAAACAGATTATCTCAAATGTATGAAATAACATATGTTACTTAAAATGTAGAGAACACATCAAAATGAAATCAAAATTTATACTTATTACATTTGTATTGGAGTATCTCATTAGAATCGTGTGCGAATTAAATTTATTTATAACTAATATATGCAAATGACTAGGGCATAACCGATTAGCATTTTTCTACTGATTTCCGATTCCGGATTTTGGGCATGAAATTTTTCCGATTCCGGATACGATTCAATTAATCGGAAATGCTAAATTAAAAGGTTTTTCAAATTAACTTTTTAAACCGTGTTACACACGTTTTGCATATCACACCGATGTCACAAGGGGAAGGATATGGCAGGACTATAGCAAAATGCAACGAAGTTCAAAGACACAAAGAATCCATGAAATTTTTTATTTTTTTGCCAGTTCCGACCCATTCTTTGTTCAACAATTAGTTGATCTTGCCGCCAGGCTTTTATTTTCCCGCCTTAATCATTTATGTCGGCAAGCGGCCAGTTCCATCCTGTACTTTATTCAACAATTAGTTGATCTTGCCGCCATGCTTTAATGTCGCGGTCAAATAAAAATAAAACAGGCTTTTGTTTGGTCCTATAAAGTTGGCCTCTTGCGGAATCATTTTCTTTTAATACCTCATTAGCATGTGTCAATGTATTCAATATTATGCCTTCATTATTGAGGATGTTGACATAAACGGGTAGGACTGTATTATATATTTTAATAAATTTAAATCTTTCGGTCTAACTCAAGTATTATCGTTTCACCCCGTTGTGTTGACCATATTGGACTTTTCTGACTTCTTATTTAACTTTATTAACGCACTATCGAATGACACGCAGTGTTAGACACGGTGCTATAGAAATTCAACTTTATTATTTTTATTATCCGAATCGGTCGTTCCTGCCTTGTCCGACTCCGATTAATCGGAAGTTCATACTATCCGGTGGAATCCGATTTCCGGATCAAAAGTCGGTTATGCCCTCATTTGAAATGACGATATAATCAAACTATGTAGACACCACATTCGTGTCTAACTTTTAATAATCTAACCTGCCATTTAAAAATGTAAATAATCTTGTAAGACTCTAAAGAAAAGCAAAGCAGGTATGGGTTGAAACATGTTAATAATGAGTGTAATAGCTATATATTGTTTATGGCATAAATGTATGAGATAAATATTGATAACTTTACATGTTAGCACGATAACCAGACTTTGGCATTTTGGAACTGTAGGACAGATTTTGTCATGTTGATGACGTCTGCACCAATCAAACATGCTTTATGTTATAGATATATGACAGATATTAATAACTATACATTTTAACAACATAGTCGGAAACGATGTGAAGAGTTGTTAAATGGAGTCAAAGGGAGTTAATTCGCATAAAACTTTCAATACAAGGATGCAAATTCCCTCTACATAAGTTACAGATGATCTTAAGTTAAACCACACAAACACAAATGTGATGTATGCATCAAAAAGACTAGCATAAGGCTATCAATGTATCTTGTATCAAACAGATCAGAGTCTACATTTGTTTTTATAGCAATTATAGAAATGTCACTATTGTGGTGAAAAGCTCTATCTCATTCCAATTCAAGTTTATTGATATATGTTTAGTAAAATCAAAAAATATGTCCTTGAAGAAACATTCAGATATATATATATATATATATATATATATATATATATATATATATATATATATATATATATATATATATATTGTTACGTGGTTAGGCTCTCGTAAACAGTAACAAATAAATAGTGAAAACAACAAGCTTTGTAAAATTTAACAAATAATTTTTTTTCCATGGAAACACGATGGAAAATGGAGAATTTTTTTTACGGTTTTAAGAATCAAATCAAAAATTATTCCAACAATAATCCACGAATTAAATTTTAGAAATCCTAGTAATGAAATGTTCTAATGAAATTAGAGTTCGAGTCCCGACGAAAAACCTAGAATGGAAGGCGATGACGAATGCTATAGCTAGTATTATGCTGTTGTGTCTACAGTTCTTAGTTGTTCCACAGACAATAATACTCCGGTGTTTGAATTCCGAATAAAATGTAAAGAAATATATTTGTCCAAGAATTCTCTAAGAACACTAAAATATTTCCAGCAAAAAGAATTAGTCTTTTAGAATCCCAAAAATGTGAATAAAACTTAAAATATAACTGAAAACTGGTTACAAACAAACGAACACCTTGACATGAAGTGAGTTTAATCCCAAACTGACTAAATTATCTATAAACATCAGTATTACTTATGACTACTGCGCAATTCCGGTATAAGCAAAATTGCGAAATAGAGGCTGTTTACTTATTTCACGTGTTCACGTATTCAAAGTACGACGTTAACAAAACCAATCATTTTACTCTACGAATAAGATAAAAATAGAAAGTTGTTTACTCGACTCTTTGGTTTCTGAATCTAGGTCGGGAACTATGTCATGTTAATTTGTTTACGACAAAACATTCAGATCAAATTAATTACTTGAAAATGTCAAATTCCAGTAAACAAAATTACATTATTATAACATGCCAAAAAATTTAGCACATTTAAAACATACAAACCGAATATCAAATTAAATCAAATATAAATTAAATAAAATATACATAACATTTCCCAAAAAAGAAAAAGAAAGATTTATATGTTTTCTCTCTAAGCAAATAGTATAGATTACGAGTAAGAAAATAAATATAGACTTAAAGATTAATGAAAGCAAATTTATGTTATGAGAGAACAAAATTGTACGATCCAGTTCAAAAATTATTCATACAGGCTTCAACCTCGAATGATCATGAAATAAAATTAAACAGCAAACTCTCAAGATTGTTATTGAACCACATGCCACTCTTTAAACAAAGAATAGTATTTAAATTATCTCTCATTTGAGATATAACAATTTGTATAATATAACTTTATATTATTTTAGTTATAGCACTAAATCAGTTACAAATATTTTCCATGTGATAATAACTGCTATTATTAATAATATTTCATTCCAAGCATGATATTATAATCATAACGCAATCTAAAATGAGTTAACTATAGTTGAATATTTACTAGTCGAACCTTGAAAACATTTGTTTGGATGAAATAATGATTATTTTTAGAAATATCCTACAATGAATAAAATATTCCAAAATGAAATGTGTCCATATCATGCAGAAGCTTTCTATTTTCAAAGCAAGACAATGTAACGAATGTTTCTTGAACACACATCGCGTGTGTACTGTGAATGGAGATGATACTATTCTGCTTTTCTATACATGTACGATGAGTGCTTTATATCAAACAATTTGTCCTATTGAACATTTGCAAACTGAATGATGGATATACATACTTATGCAAGAATGGATCCAGAGGGATCTGTTATAAATGATAGGTTGTAGACACAATGTCAAGTGTACTTGTGATATTCGATTAAAGTACGTTCAGTGTCAATGATGAAAGAAACCTAAATCATCTGACTTTGACAACGAAGTGAAATCTGTATATATCATATTGATGAATCAACAGATTGAAGACAGAATGGAAATTGGAGAAAAAAGATTATAGATAGATGAAATTATATAATAATTTATGCATATACATCAATTGCACATTTCATTTCCAGTGCAAAATTTGGTTTGAGCTTCAAGCAACAGAAATATGTATGCCACATTCCAAACTAAATACACAAGCGCATATTCATCATTACACAACAACAATATTGTTATTGCGCACATAACTCCGCCCAGATAAATTTAAACTTAGTCGCGCGCTCGACATAACTTTCGATAGAAAATGGCGTGTCTAGTTAAAATTGAAATTTGGAGTCAGATTGTGAATGAATGCACATTGCAACAACTTTTCCATTTGATATGGAATGAATAGATTTTCGCATTTGTTTCCATTCTAGGAAATTTCGTGATTATGGACTGGATTTATATATGACAATTCCACATGAAAAATACATGGGATTGAAGAAGCGAGGGAGAAGCGTGTTGACATCTGCAAATGTGTTTATGTTTCTGTCACTGAATTTCTGAAATCATAATGTGCGAAAAATATGAAGTCTTTCAATTGCAATTATCAAAAAGACGCTATGTAAGTTAAATGCTTATTTCATTTTGACTACAGTAAGGAGGATGTAATTGCACTTATTATCGAAATTACAGTACAATTTCGAATTGTTTAATCAAGATTGAGAACCTATGACATGGCTCAAGTAAGTCGGATTTGCAGAACTAAGAAAGTACATCTTGAGGAAATTCAGGATGTAAAATTGTAAGTATATTTTTTTGCCATTCTTATCACCAGCTAAAGAAGACAGTATATCACTTGTCACTTGTATGTTATTTGTAATGACCCTTTCTTGCGTATGTTGTATACTGTAGCTAGCCTAAATCCGAAACATTGTATCAACGCGGAATGTGCCAACGTAGTTGGTATGTGGCAGACCACGAAATATCTGTTTTAGTTCATTGAGAAACAAATTTAAACAACCACAACGTAAAGTGCCTCTTACGCGAGTGTACATGATTTGTTTACAAATCAAATGTGCTGGCGTCTGCGTCCATTGTTTGTTTACAATAGAAAGTAGTTCCTTTATGCACGTAAATGCTATATGTGTATTGGCGCGCGAGTTCAGTATCGGGTAAAGTTGAAGGGAGTAAAATGAGCATATAATAATATATTATATGCACCTTCGTTGATTGATGTATGAAAATATAATGATATATCATTAAATTATATCACCTTATGTATCCAAGCAATGTGCAGTATACAAATTAACACCATTGACTGACTAATAATGAAGAGATCTGTCTCTACTGTATCTAAACTGGGCATGTGACACAGGTATACCATCATGGAAAAAAAATTGAGTGCTTATTGGACAAAAACAAAGAGTCTGTGAATCACTGTAGTATACATAATAGGAATCTGGCAAAGAGGAGAATGCAAATGGACACTGTGGTAACTGCAAATGTTAAAGGATTTTCTGGATCTGTATGTGACTTTGCAGATGCTTATATATATATATATATATATATATATATATATATATATATATATATATATATATGGAATTAAGATGTCAACATTATATAAGTAGTATGGAGGCATTCTCAGTGAGTGCCATATTGCATGATGACATACATCAAATTGTTGATATGAAACTAAATACAAACGTTTTAAACATAGGTCACTTAAATGTATATGTTATAGTGGGGAAAAATAATCCAGATCAGGTTATGTTAATGTTGTCTTCAAAGTAAAATAATATACATATTTTATGACTAACTGAACCAAAATTAAATTGTTACCACAACGATAATCTATTTCACTGTCAAGGCTGAAAAGAAAACTATTATACAGGGTGTAACGAACCGAAGGCAGAATTTTGCAGAATCAGAGCATGTGGGCCGGACGTCTTACTAGGAATTACATAATTTTGGATCTCTAAATTGGCTTCAAAGGTATTTAGTCCTTGTGCAAGCAGGGCTTCTACCGAAGGGCATATTCTGGCCGGATACCCCGTAGCGCGCCAAAATGGACATAGAACACAATTAATTTTACTATATGTTCTCTACATTTGTTTCTCAGTACTGACCTTTCCACTGTGTGACAATCAATGCAAATCATATGTTAATCTAAAATACCTTCAAATATGACTTCACGGTGAAGTTCTTGTCAAAGGTTGACCTGCTCTTTTTTGAGACGCTGGACTGTCAACAGAGCAACATGTAAACAGAATACATATTTCACTTCCTAATCATCACCAAGGCATTATTTCTCAATGTGCACTGTCGCTAAAATACACACAGACAACAGCACCCTGAGCTCATATTCTCAAGAATAAACAATTACCTTTAAATCCCTACCAAAAATGCATAAATAAAACTCTTCTATCATCACCAAAATGAGAGAGGAAAAAATGTTCTAAAAATAGACTAGAACTACATTCGTGGGTACTGAACTGGAAGTATTAATTTTGACCCGATTCCAAGATGGTGTGAAGAAACCTGGACCCAGGCGGAAAGAACATCAAACGGTAGGCGTGTCGACAAATTAGGGATGAGAGAAGTTAGATCTTCCGTTGGGAGGGGCTAATGCTTTAGACGGGAAAATGCTTCATTCTTAGTCGTAAACGCGCACATACCCGTTAGTGAGCTGCTAATTCTCGGGGTGGGGGGATAAACGTATTGTGTAGTAAAGCAGGAAGCTTATGTTGAGGAGGGAATTTTAGCTGAAAGCCACTCCGAGACTTAACTCGTGAAAAGAAGGGAATTGACCTGGGTAAACAAGCTTCTCAAAGGTGAGACGGTATCTTGGCCGAGTCTTTGTGCTTAATTTTAGTAGATAATTGAATATATTAGAATACTGAATCCTCACGTATAGATGCAGTTATTAGAATATTTAATCGCATCATATTGTTGAATTTATTAAATAATTGAATTATGACATGTACTTAACATCCGTCAGAATGTAGATTGAGCACTATGCGAAATTAGACGGAGTTGGATTTATTTGCATATGTATTTATATGTGTAATTCTGTCATTCTTTGGACGCATGCAATAGGAATGATTGCATAATAACGATGGGTAGATACAGTGTGAGTGTGTTACAAAAATTCATTGAGTAATGATATTCGTGCGTAGAGCGCAAGGCAGGAATCCGATAAGTGGAAATTTATAGGTACATAGGTCCTGGTAAAATTGTTCGCCCATTAGTCTGATGGAAGATCCGTGAGAGAGTGGTTAATTTCAAAGAGTAGAGTAGGGAGACAAAAGTGTACGTCCCTTATATTTCTACAGGAAGCTCCCACGGTGCCGTGAGAGTCGGTGCTGAGTTATTCCTGGGTGTACGAAGTGACGACACCGAGAGAATAAGAAGGAAGCCATGGAGACTTCCAGTGTGTACACAAGAGGCACAGTGTATAGAAGGAGGAAGAGGAAGGAAGGAGGAAAGAAGAGAAATTAAATGAGTACTTGGGAAAACTCACTGAACTTAGACTCTCTCACAATAGGACAGTAATTTCTATATGACGAAGTAAAGACTAAAGGGCATTTGGTCAACCCGGCCATTATTGTATTATGATATATCGAGCTGATGATTTATGTCCATGAAATTCTTGCATTCGTATATTTGATAAAATTGTTATTTATTCAACCTTGAGTTGTTATAGATAGAAACATTCATGTGAGACTGCCTTGATCTCCCTAAGTGATAAATGGTTTCAAGCACTTCTGGATATTTACAATCACCATTCCAGTATAGGTTACCTGGTTATGCTCCCCACCTGCGACCCATGTCTACCAAACATTATAAAGGGATGATCTGGAAATCTTCGACCGACTATATCCCAAGAAACGCGAGAAATAGCAGTAAGTGTCTAAAATATACAACGATGCGTTGCGGACAGGTCTGTGTGCAAACAATTCCTTGATTTTATGAATTGATGACATCATACCCATCAATCACCCATCAGTATCAACACAGGTTAGGGATTTTTACTTTTTATCGGACTAGACATAACACAGCGTGGCATGTCTCTAAAGGGATATGATATTATAAAATCAGAACATACTTTTCCTGCACTCACCCACTCTGCGGCGCAAAGAAAATGATTCTTAACACTAGCAAACTTTGTCACGCATACGTTGAACTGAGAAAAATAATGTTCTTTCTCCTTCTCTCGTTCGAACATCAGATGGGACAATTTATCTGATACACAGCAATGACAGCAAATGGAAGTCAATGCCAACAGAACACCATCTCATTCGACGCTGCCTAACATCGTTGCGTTCTTGTCCAGCTCATTCAGTTGAACAAGGTATTATACCAAACGAAGGCATTCTAAGTACCACGATAGTGTTCCAAATATGGACCGTTCATAAAATATTTTAGGTCTTGTTCAGGTTAATTTGCAAGCCGGGGAGAAAAGAATCTAGAACTTTGCATTAAGTGATATGACCATTTTGATGCTATCGCCATCATTAAGAACATATTTAGATCCTAACAATACATCTAAATAATCGCTATTCAGATGACTTTCAGAGATAACACCATCCATAATACAAGCTTTCTTTGGAATGCGACAATCTTCCCACGATACGCTCACTGTGCATGTTTCACAAAATGCAATGTTACCGCACATTTTAAGGCAGTGTGGCACATTTTTGTCCCAAGATATACGCATAGTGCACATTTAGTGGCAGAGGGACACACTCTCGTCCCAAGGTGCATCTTAGTGTGCATTTGATGACAGGTGCACCTCTTTCGTCCCAAGATGAATTGTACAAATCTGATGTCGGGAAATGTACGAAAATTGTAATTACGGAACGGAAGAGAAACACGAACGCGATTGTACGGGTATTTAATTACGTCCCGAAAAACAGTTTACAACGTTACGGATGTGATGGAATGCAAGGAATATAATGAAGGAAATACAAGGAATGGTGAACTTGCAAAATACGTTTTAGAAGTAATCACAGATAAGTATGTTTGCTCTGCATTGAAATTGTATTATAGATTATTAAAACGGCGGCATATCGTGCAGTTAAGGTTAATGAAACGACCGTTTGTGGCATACAGGTGTCTCTTTAGATATTTGTAATAAAGTCTGTTATTTTACAAAAGTGAGTAAACTCTCTTGATATGATAATGATTATAAACTATTTAAACCCTTTTGTACATGTATGGGACAAAACTGTATATATATAACAGGATCACCAAATTCTGTTTATCTCCGTTTAGAAATTTCCTTCACAGCGATTTCAAAAGGTAACCCCGTTCCTCCCGTGGAGGTAGAATTGCTCTCGTAGCAAAGACTCCTTAACTGCACTGCAACATTCTATTTCATCGATAAATCTTTTGAACTGGCCCAAGCCACCATCGCAATGGAGCAAATGTCAGTCCATTTAATATGCCTCTTCTACCTCCCTCCTTATTGTCGAGAACATAAGCAGAGTTTCTGTTTCTGGAACAGATTCCTGACCTCCTGGACCATGAAAATTAGATAGGTGGCATCTTGCTTATTTTTACAAGTTTCAAAGTTCACTTTGACCGTCCTGGAAACCTATACACATCAAAACTTTCAGATTCCATTCAGATTTTGAACCTTAAAAAGCCAAATAGCCAATCCACGTAAAATCATGGTCACAGTTTAGACTGGATTCTTCATAGACATGCAGATAATATTAAACAGTTTTCATTCTTGTCCTACGAAATTGCATCATATCACATCTGCGTTATATACCATGCTGATGTTTCGGTCTCTAATCCGCCATCTTGCTTTGGTACTAAGACGAACCTGAGGGTTATACGTATAACCAAAATAACCCTGACATCCAAGCAAACCAAACAATTTTGTAGCGTCTCACAGATGAAAAACTTGATAAGCGCTTGCGGTCAATGTTTGACAAACATGGTCCGACAATTTTATTTAGAGTAATCATTCAAAAATGTTTTCCTATTATAGTAGTGTTAGCTATCAGAGCTTGCCTTGCTTAAAGAAAACGCCATAAAGCTGACATGATTTGGATAAATCCGGTCTGACTATACATAAAATAAATTTATGAAGCCGCTAAGAATAGTATCACAAACGTTTTGAAGCGAAATCAACTTATTTGAGTACTAAGACACTGGAAATTCCAGCTGCAAAGAGGTCTTTGATATTAATAACAATTTAATGTCAAAGAATACATTCACACCACTTGCAAAGATCGTCTCCTCAGTTCACCTTCCGAACCTGTTTGCAATTTTTTTCGCTGACAATGTGCAAACCATTAGAGATCAGCTTAATAAAATGTGAATCGACCTATCGACACCACACAGCTGTGATAAAGAATTTCAAAGAAAACCATTAACATCATTTTAAGCCTGTCTGTTCGGATTGCTTGCGTACACTCCTGATGAACAGCACAAAAAGATTATGTGAACTTGATTCCCATTCCGACATCATTGCTGCTTGAGTGCTAGATTCAGTATTAATTTCACTAACTGGTGTTATTAATACCTCTGTTATTTTCCAAACCTGTCATTGTAAAGCTTCTGGCGAAGAAACAATTATCTAACAGTCACAATTTAGAAAATAGCTACTGCTCTCTTTGTGACTTCGCATTCATATCAGAAATCTTAGAAACGTTGTTGTGTACCAACTTGAATCCTATCTGAATTTAAATATAATTCTTTTAGCAGTTTACAGTCCGCATAGAAAATATTTACTACTTTCTGGCCGGTTTGGATGGTGGAAATATTACAGTCGCAAATTCGTTATGTTGATTCCTCTCAAACCCCTATGTTTTTCTTTAGTTCCGTCTAGAACTGACAATGATAATTCGCTTCTATCTCAAGAACTTATTTTAGAAACTTCAAAAGTTTAAAACAAAGCTGTTATGATCATCCTTAGAGTAATAAAATCTGAGTACTCCTTCTCACAGCTTTGTACCCTGGCTACGCGTTCGTTCAGAATCTAGCTCAACATCTGTTCTCTTTGTTACAGTTCATTGATTGCTTCAAGTTCAAAACATATATCGGACCTCACGCATGCACACAACCATTCCATATACTTACTCTTTTCTTTCGTATTATCGCCATTCCATCGATCATAAAACATATCTTACGTCAAACATCTACAGTGTATCAGGGCCAGCTACCTCAACGAATAGATTTATGAATTTAGACACAGTTATATTGTGAATACATTCAAGAGTGCTTTAAAAAGAAATATTTTGACTGCAAAGAACAGACTAAAGACTAAACAATGCTTTCTTCCCATGACGTGTTTACGGCATGCTTGTTTGTAATTTTACGGCTTGTTTGTCTAGTCCTCTCTCTCTCTCTCTCTCTATGTGTGTGTGTTTGTATATATATATATATATATATATATATATATATATATATATATATATATATATCCCCTAATGTGGTAACTGGTACTGTAAATGGCTATCTGTTGTTTAAGATTAAGAACTGTACTAAATCAATTGTATTATTATAATTATAGGCATCATTACGAGTTTGAAGATCTACCAGCTCAGTTACTGTAGCTCCCTAGTCTTGTGTGTCGATTTTGAAAGACGAAATACGTTTTATTTTTTATAAATACGTCCTCTACGTTTCGACATTAGGCATGTAGGAACAATACTATATTGACTGAGCACGTGTTTAAAGTGACTTCCCCATGTCTAAACGTGACCCGCTTTTCCTGCTAAAGCAGCTATGCTACGTTTTTGAACAATTTACCACCGAAGAAGGCAGGATACCATTAAATAAACAATTTGCTGATTCGTATCATAGACCTTCATCTCCGTGAATCGAGAAAGGTAAGAACATATTCGATTTAGATTGATTTATTGGAAATTAAACACAATAACAAAATCTGGTTCATATAATTTCACTCCGGTACTCAAATGGTACTCTTCCAGTGTACCAATATTATTCTTCTTCGCTAATATTTGCAGTACTATTGTACTATATAATTTAGGTTGTGTAAGTGTTTGCGTGTATAATTGATTGCTCAGAAAAAAACTAAACAAGAAAGATTAATGAAAAAGGACACGAGCTCTTGGCCATCAAATGTCGATGTCGTTAATAGACCTATACTGCTTTTAATCCCTGTGTATAAACTACATGGTCTTTTATAATCACCTTTGCATTTTGCCCACGTGTGCCCTCGGTTGATATTAGCGTGCTTGCTTCGAGCATTTTGTTTTAAATTAACACTTTTCTAAAGCTAGTCATTGATCCTGAACTCTACATTAAAAATTGAATAGAGCCTAGTACTGTATTCATAACAGCTTACCGCGCAATCAATATGTTATGAATTATTCCACAGGGTATCTCAAGTGCAGTCAAAAAGTTATCAATTATTCCACATGTTATCTTACCGTGAAATCCCTATGTTTATAGGTTATTGCATTTGTATGGGAAATGTTGGACGGAATACTGCACGACCTTGGGAGTTCATAGTTTCCCATACAAACGCAGAACCTTTTTATATTATATGCTCATTTTTTATTCTACCTAAGGCTTAATTACGTAAACAAAATACACTACAAGAAACAAAGTAAATGAATGTATGCTGTATTCCAAACTAAATACACAAGCGCATATTCGTAATTACACAACAACAACATTATTACTGCGCACATAACTCCGTCCAGATAAATTTGAACTTAGTCGCGCGCCCGACATAACTTCCGAAAGAAAATGGCGTGTCTCGTTATACTTGAAATTTGGAGTCATATTGTTAATGAATGTGCATAGCAACAACTTTTCCATTTCATCTGGTATGAATAGATTTTCGTATTTGTTTCGAGTCTGCGAAATTTCGTGATTATGGACTGGATTTGTATGTGACAATTACACATGAAATACATGGGATTGAAGCAGCTAGGGAGAAGCGTGTTGACATCTGCAAATGTGTTTCTGTTTCTGTCACTGAATGTTTGAAATCATAATGTATGGAAAGTATGAAGACTTTCAATTGCAATTATCAAAACGATGCTATGGAATGTTATGCTTATTTCATTTTGAGTGCATTAAGGAGGATGTAATTGAATTTATCATCGAAATTGCAGTACAATTTCGAAATGTGTAATCAAGATTGAGTACCTATGACATGGCTCGTGTAATTCCGATCTGCATAACTATGAAAGTACATTTTGAGGAAATTCAGCTAAAGAAGACAGTATATGACTTGTCACTTGTATGTTATTTGTAAGGACCTGTTCTTGCGTCTGTTGTATACTGTAGCTATCCTAAATCCGAAACATTGTATCAACGCGGAAAGTGCCAAAGAGGCTGATATGTGTCAGTCCACGAAACATCTGTTGTAGTTCATTCAGAAACAAATTTAAACAACCACAACGTAAAGCGCCTACTACGCGAGTGTACATGATTTGTTTAAACATCAAAATTGCTGGCGTCTACGTTCATTGTTTGTTTACAATAGAAAGTAGTTCCTTTATGCACGTGAATGCTATATGTGTGTTGGCGCGCGGGTTCAGTATCGGATAATACTGCACGAGTCTGGCGATGTAAAGTTAACGGGGAAAAAATGAGCATATAATAAAAATTCCACATGGTATCTCACCGTGTAATCAATAGGTTATCTATTATTCCACAACATATCTCACCGTGCACTCAGTAGGTTATCAACTAGTCCACAGGGTGGACGTTTACTTTTAATTCCTTGATATTCAGAAATAAAATGCCGCAATGACGAAGAGTATTCTTGCGCGAGCTGTACTTTTGGCTCATGGTGTATCTGATGCAAGAAACGATCACAAGTAAATTTGCAAAGGCAGCAATACGCCATGTATTTGTTGACATTTCTCAAGACGTGTCATGTTCGTTTTCTTTCTATTTCTAAAGATGTGAGGAAGGTGGGAATAGCTTAGAAGGTGAGAACTAATAGTAGTAATGGTAGTGAAGATGAATGTGGTGGGAGTAGTAATGATAGTGTTGTTGGTGGTGTCTTATATGCGCATGAGTTTAATTGTTAGTGTCCCGAGATTTAGACACGCACTATTATAGGCCAGGTTAACAAATGCTATCGAATAAACTGGAAATATAAAACGATGTGAAAGATCACACTTGTTTAATTTACATTATATTCATATCTCTGATTGCTTTCAGTCTTTGTTAAAGCCGTAAAGTTATATTTATATTTTGAAATATATTTTCCAACATTAATGATTTCAGAATGTTTCCACTGACAACGATGCAAAATGCAACTGTAAATCCTTATTTGATGATACAAGGCCCACAAGCGAGTTCTCCAATCAGCTCCCTCATGTTAACCTATTGGACATGTGTACCCCAAAGTGGCCCACGTGTATGTCATCGTATGCCCTCAAAGTGGCCCATAAGGCTACTAATCATAATATATTTTCATTCGATATGACGATAAATAGTGAATGGTAATGTTGAAATACGGAATAAAATATTTTATTATTCGAAATTATACTGCATATTGATTAGGCTCAAACGTAACAGCATCAGTGTCAAACATTATCGACAATATACATGAAACCAAACGTCTTCGATACCAAAAAAGTACCAGGAGAATGGGTACACGTCGCTATACTGTGGCTATGAGTGTATCAATAAACTTCAAGTTGAAAAGTTGAAAGTAAGAACTGAAGTTAGTTTCGTTCCTGCTAGAAATCACAGACGTAAATTTATAAAGGATGCAAAACTATTTGCCGAATACCGAACTTAATCAGGTTTTTACGGAGTACAGTAGTTGTCTTTAAAATTTTATTTTATTTGTTTAACATTTTTAAAGATTTGTTTTGACAAATAGGTACATTATATATATATATATATATATATATATATATATATATATATATATATATATATATATATATATATATATATATATAGACAGACAATATTTCAACTTCAAGACAAAAAAGGTATACATTTTTACACTACTTTCAATCACTAGAGCACTAAAGGTACCAATTTATGCAAGTAGAGAATAAATGAAGAGTAGAAAATTAAATATTATTTAAATATATATTTTATATATAAGATAAGTATGCATATGCAATTATTTGCTTTTCAACAAAATTAATATGAAAGCTGCCTATCTAGGGGTACTCTTAACCTGTTCAAACCGGTTTATTAGAAGCCAATTTTATCGCTTAAGACTCGATTGGACAGATTTTAACTGGATCATACCAGTTCAGTCATGCTCAAACCGGTTTACATCAGTTTTTCCTGGCGAAGTAGGCATGGGTCAAGAAAGAGCAAGTCGATAAATGGAAACATCCCTAATATAAACCTCTGACACCAGAAGGACGGGGCATTCGCCACGGAAGTCCCACTTCCGAGGAGAAGCGTCATACTTTTCTCTGAGTTCATATTTACAGACATCGTACCCAATAACTCGAACCCGCCTTATTATGCGTGGAGAATGGGGCGCGTGATCAAGCACTTAGATAGCATCATGGCGAACATTCGCCAGTCTACAATTTCCGACCACCTGACATAGCGAAATCCAAACCTTTGCTTTAGTCAGAGCAAAGGATACATATGTCTGATTTATAATAATGAATGCGATGTGTGCTGGGAGCCCGGTCATGCCAAGTAATCCATAATTGCAGTATCGGCAGATGTACGCCTTTGTTTGATATCATGAATCTGTGGCCGGCCGTTTTGTCGCTGGCCCTGTTTATCCTTCCCGTGTCCTGATAATTCACGTACTGTTCTAAGGTTCAGCGCCGCATCTCTCTCTCTCTCTCTCTCTCTCTCTCTCTCTCTCTCTCTCTCTCTCTCTCTCTCTCGTCACAGAAGTGTCCATAAAGAGAAATGTTCAGCAAAAGCCTCAGTAAACCGAAAACTTCTTTAAACCAAAAGAAAATCTGAGTCCAAATGGATTTCGAGGAGTTTCACTTTATGAAACCAATCCATAACATAATACTGATAGCGAAAGCAGAATGCAAGCTTATATCTCACGTACCTCTTCAGCTGAAGATTGCTCTGGTAAAGTGGACAGCTTCCTGAAAAAGTACGTTTTATTCTGATTATACTGTCTGACGTTACTGTAAGTATCCGATTATGGTGAAATTCATGGCCAGAAATTTTATGGCAATCAGTTTATTTTCACCTCAAGCTCGTTGATCATGCAACTTTGGATAAACCGAACTCAATATTTGAAATAATTAAAGACGTAAATAAAGCACTCATGGGTACGGACGTATGCGGTAATGAACTCGATCACGTTTCAGTTCAGGTATAATGCATAAGCATTAATTACACACAATTCCGAGACATGTGCTGGAAGCAGTCATGAACAACTAATTATTTAAACTGAACACTTCAGGAAGTCCAACAACAGCCGGGTCTTTTACCACTGGCAGAGGGGCCAATCAAGTCAAGGCTGTGGTACCCTAGCAATGCTCGTAAATGACGTTAGTGACTGCCCTCAAAGAAGCAAAAGGTCACATTCATGAGAGCAGCCAAGGTTACAAAACTGTATACGGTAGCGATATCTCGGGCAGCCATAAAACCTTCCAGGGCTGCTCAAGAGTAAGTGTCACAGAGAATAGTACCTGCCGCGATACAGCTATTTGCGGACCTGGGATCTGGCTCGACATCTGACTTGACACCGCCAGTGATTCGAAGCCTGAAGAAATACCCATCACTCGCGCATGTTCAATGACTGAGATGCAGCACATTTGGCGGCCTGTTGGGTGACTCTCGGTCTGTGAGCTGTTGTGTACGTCCCAGGGGCGCCTGATGATAGGAACATGCGTGCTACCGACAAGGTATGGTCTTATTACACTTCTACCCTGGCCAAAGAGGTCGACATCTCTTGTCAACCGCTTTTTTACTATTTGGCGAGATGTTGTGTCTCCCTGGTGTTTTGTTTGCGAGGAACTACAAGTCGTATTGAATGGCACAGAGGGTCTTCAAAGGGGGTTTTAGCCTTGGATTAGCTCGTTGTACGGCGCCGCCCATTCCGCGTGAACCTGTCCCTCAGCCTGGGCGTGACCATAAGCCCTATACATGATTTCATCGGGTGCGATGAACACATTCTTGCTGAGTAGGAAAAGACTTGTCTTATCGCATTGTTCGCGCGAATGTATTGGCTCACGCTAGGAATGGTGGTGCACTTGTGGCAGACCTCTCGGCCCTACATTAGGCAATCACGGTAGAGCTTGTGCCAAATCTATGCTTTAACCATTGCGCTTGCCAGGCCCTAGTTGTCTTGCTTGAGCATTTAAGCATTATGATCGCCGGATGGAATACGACGTGAGCCGCAGACTTACACAATCTGCGATGGGGTCGCTATAATACTCATCGATAAACTTTCCAACGAACGTTTCGTTGGCGTTACGTCTGACGGGGTAGCCCTATGAAAGTCTCTCATGCCCTTTGTAGATATTCTCCATCTCATGATTAATTGCCGCTACAGGAGCTCTGCCTTAGCCCTTTCACGGAACTTTATCTATGTGCAATATATCTCATAGGTCGAGCACGAGTGGACCAACCCGAGGCTACCGTCGAGTATCCTACTGTTCCTAATAGCAGTGTCAGTTACAGGCGCCACAACCTTTAAGCAAATGTTGAGACCCTCAAGGTCGACGTAGATGACATATATCAAATTCATCGGTTTAAACATATGTTTAAAACAAAAACAGCTTTTTCTTTCCAGGAAACGGTATGATGGTCGGCTAGGGCTTATCGCAAGAAGACGTGGAGTCAGCAGGAGCAAATGGGCTTCCAATGCTCGTGTGTGCTATTATTAACTAGCATTATGGAGTGGTCTTTAGTTATATCCTTTGTTGTCGGCTTTAGCATAAGGTCTACGGTATTTTCTAGCACTTTGGTGGTTATGCAGTGGGGTAGAGTGTCCTGTCCAAGCCAGAGATATTAATGGCGATGGATTGTTTAACTCTCTCAAGCTTTGATATCTCTGAGATATTCATTGGAAACAAGCTTATCAAAATGGAGCTCGAGTTAACAGTGAGTATACTTACTAACGCGTAAAGTGTTGACGAGTGTGAAGGACTGAAAAGCAGTTCCAATTAAAAGTGTTGTTTTTTGCTGTTCTTTACTTTTACGACAGACCGCGTGGGAATTCTGCAATCGTGGAGATATGAGTGTTGCAATTATATGTTTGGTACTGCAACATCAGCAGCTCCATCGACTGAAACTTCACATCCTACACGCCTGAGCATTTTCCCGAGTACGTTTCGAGACCTGTCTCAATATCGGCGATGGATGTGGACACCAGGCTCTCTAGGTCGTTCGCCGTCAGAACTAAGACGCTCGGTTGCTGCGCAGGCACTCTGTATTCGACACGATGCTTATCAGGTGTCGAGCGTTCGCTTTTCAAGAAGAACCTCTAATATAAGGCATGCTTAAGATTCTTTCTTTCAATCTTTTGTTTCGACAGAAAATGGCTTTATTTCCTTGGTTGTCATTTTACATATACCACAACTTGTCACTTAGACACATCGACAGCGTGGCTGGCTCTGGCACTGCTGATATTGGGGATGATAGTGTGGTGACCCCGGCTTCTGTTAGGGTGGCTTAGCGCTTGACAGACTTCAATAGCTCATCTGGATGTTGTCACGCACTATAATCCGTTGCGGATCAGCATGTTGGTAGCGGAGACTAGCGAGGTTCACTCATTGCAGGGCATTAGCACGTAGGTATGAAGACATGCGATACCTCAAGTGTATACGTGAGGTGGCTTTGCAATGTAACCTAGCACGCAGCTTTTATCTAGATGATAAATTTCACTGGGTGTTGTCACATACTAATGTCCGTTGCTGGTCAACAGGATGGTTATGGAGGCAAGTGTGGTTCACTCGTTGCAGGTCAGCCGGTTGGCTATGGAGTCGTTATATACCTCACGTGTGTAAGTGAGGATGTGAATGGTGTAACAAAGCACACTACTTGTGCCTAAATGAGAGAGATCGCTGGCTTTGGTCGCGCCCTACAGTGAGTTGTAGCTTGAAGGGAAGACATAGAGGCATCAAAATCTTTCCTCTTTATTGTTTTCCGGGTTTAATATCTTGGTACGCTGCACAAACTTGTAGCTCGCCTGTCCTTTTTATAACTTTCTCACTGCCTTGAGTTTCCATGCTGCTTGAGTAGCCACAAAACTCAAATCTTGCCGAGCATCTTGCACTGGCATGTGAGTCGACCATGACGCAGCAATGTCTACTTCATTATATTTCGCAATCTAACATCTCTAATTAAGAGAAGTTACCTATGTTTATAAAGGAAATGCTTTGGTTAATACGTCATTACTTGATATTGTCTGGGTAAGGTCACAATCAAGTATTCAAAGGTGGAATTGTATAGATTGCTATACACGCATATATAATAGATAGATGGTCTGACCAGCAAATGTTTAACACTAAACATGTCTCACCACAGAGAAATATGGATACACATCTTGATGTCTAAAATGTAATTGGTTTTTTTTTAGTGTCAACGGGTTATTTAGTGTCAACGGATTATTTAGTGTTAACGGGTTCCTTGGTATGCTTTCAATAAGAAGACAGTATACCAAGATATTAAGCGATTGCCTTCTTTTTTGTAACGATGTTTCAATATACCGATACATCGTCTGTGAATGTTTGTTTTTTGTTGGGTTTTTTTTTTGGGGGGGGGGGTAGTTCCTTTCTTTCGCTCGTTCTTCATTTAATTTGGTGTATAAAATTAATAAGTAGATGCCATTATTCTGACATTTTCATGCGTTATAATATATAAAAGGTTTCATTTATTTGATTTGTTCAATCCAAGTATTGTAACAGCATTGGAAATTATAAGGTGAAATATATTACTTAACTTTCTGAAAACAATTAAATTAAAAGTGAAAGAGATATTTAAAAAAAATGAAATTCTATCATTTAACTTCGTAATAAGTAATACAATCACACTGTTGAAAGTGAATCAATAACTGTTCTAACTACAAATCAAATTGATCATTCCTGTGCGTACAGTCTCAAATGTCCGTCGAATTCCATCGAATTTACATTTTAAATGGATGAAACATAATACAGAATGATTGGATGTGCTATATTAATTTCCATTTTAAATGGGATAAACGCTATACAGAATGCGTGATATGCTATTCCAGTTACAAGAATAATGCACCAGTTATGTATGGATTTGAAATTGCAACGGGGATAGGTTGAATAATATGTGATGTCTCACTAAACGAATATTTTTAAACGCTTTTATAATGGATACATTAATCATATGAATTTGAAGCTTATGTAAATACATTAACAAATAATTTTGTTTCAAAACAAGAAGTCTGCAGTAAAGCAGGATTATTACAACAAGTTTTTCGGTTATATTTTGCCCTACACCATTATTCATATTTGCAAATATTTTACTCCCTTCAAGCTCCACCCACACGGGGTGAAATTTAAAACCATTGTCCACATCTACGCACCATTTCCAATCACACTTGATAGTTAAAGTTTCTCTCCAAAACGATACTGGAATTTCGCACCATTATTCTTGTTACGTTTCTTTTTCATGAATCTTATGAAATTTTCTAACCTTCTTTCTTCTATCTTGAGATCATTTTTTGTTCATTCGTTTCTTCGTTTTTCATTTTTTTTTTATTTCTCATGAGGATAGGGGTGGGTGTATTTTCTGTATTGACATTTTAGGTCCTTACCTTTAATCAGTGCTATATACCCCATATTGTGCTGACGTGTCGTTGGAAGGATCATGTTCATACCTTTTTCTGAAGTGGAGTGTGTGGAATGATTCCCAATCAGTCGTTTTCCATATTTTGTGTCATTATTATGCTACATGAGATCAAAAGTAAATACTGTAAACCTTAATAAACTAACTCAGATAAACCTCAGTATGGCATCTCTTTGAAAGAGATTTCATACAAACAAAAAAACTTAAGGCTGACTGGCATGCATGATCAACAAAACGGTATTTACGTTGTGAAAAGGGTTTGTCCTATTTATACCAGTCACGATCTGATTGTGGATAATGGAACTACCACACGTATATGTCCTTCTCAGTTTACCTTTCTTTACGCAGCCGCAAGGTATCCTGTTGTGTATTCTCCCAATCGATCATAAAGAAATTAGTACCTCATGGAACGGCGATTTATGATCAAGAAGCAATGACGTTAATAGTTTGTGTTTGTCTGCGTAATTAGAGCTTCAGGAAATCTGCAGATCAATATTATTGGCAAGCCTACTACAGCAACTTATTGCGGATTGACTGGACATATATATTTGGCTGTTTAATCCTTAAGTTTTAAACTAGACCGTCAGTTTGAAGGGAAAAAAAAAAACGAAATAACAAACCCCAACTGTTGATTTGATTACAACTTTTTCTATTCTTAGCGTGTATAGGACGAGAATATACGACATTGTACATTTATACAAGGCGTTTCATTGTGCATGATAACAATCTTAAAACAACAAAGAATTCCCCCGCACCGTAGAAAGCGGACAACAAGAATTCGTATAACGGTAAATCAGTAACTTCAGCGCTGCAAATACGTAAGAATTTGCTCTTCGTGTGTGTAAAAGATCAAGACAACAGATGGGTAAGAAAAACCGAGTTAGTCCGTCTCTGCCCACAGAGGAGGGTGGTGTTAGTTCTTGGGATGACGAAAATCCCGAATACCAGTACAAGGAAAAGCAAGAGGATAATAATGGGGTGCGTAAGAGGAAAAGAGCGAACAGTGCCATGGAAGTTTACATAGATAGGAGGTTTGGGAATAGACATGTTTGGACACCACCATTAAGTGAAAGGAAAAGGTAGGAGGATACGTCATGGTTGATTCGTTTTAGGTGCTTTCTTACTGTAGGGAAAATAGGAAAAGTTAGACTTATTGTCACTACTCTCCTTTATATATCATTAGATTATAGCCTTAAGATGTCTTTTATATCATATCCTTCCAGTGTTTGGACTGTCACAGATAGATAGATGTTGAAAACCATATTTATTTCCCAATTCATCAATTAGGACTTTATCGCAAAGCATGCCTAATATTTATATAATTGAATGAAACAGCTGAATCAAAAGCAAACTCACCAGTAGATATGCTTGCACCGAGCCCAGGTAAAGAACACCCATTCTATGATAATGACAACCCTGTTTGCAAAATTGATGTATTTATATGTAACCCTTGCGATGAGGTAAGGTTAGCAAGAACTGAGCAACTGCGTGATTAAATTTGATATCGTGTAAAACCACATTCAACTAATCAACCCGAAATATTACAAAAATAACCAAGCAAAACTTTCATTCTAATGTTCAACCTTACACTCATCTAAAAGCTCAGAGGATGATTGGTTAATGTTAATTCAGTGAGTAAGAAGACCTCCGATTTGTAGCGCAGTCTAGATTGGAGCGTCAAAATGTTTTTTTCTTTTTCTTTTTTATATTTTATTTTTTAGTCTTGTAACCAGATTTCCACCTGATACTAAGTTACCAGAGAAAGTCCAAGAAAATTTTAAAAGATGTGTTTAAAACTCACACTAGATGTCAACCGCACTTGCTCAAGGAAGTGACAAAAAAGTATCGTTAAAATACTACTTCTTTCCTGGCCACGATTTCTCCAACATAAGTCAAAACTTACGCATAGCCTTTAGACATTCGACTGATCGAATTTATCCGTCTGGGATGTTACACTGGCAGCAATTAACGGACCTTATTTGTATTGTTAACGAATACTGTAACAATATGATAAGCAATGAATGATTTATAGTTACATATAGATTATCCGAACGATCCCTTTTAGAATAAATATATTCATTCTTGATTACATAGCAATTATGATTATACATTATGTTCGGTGATCGTAAAATCTTTTTGGGACCAATAATAATAAGCATCAGCTAGATTCTTCTAAACGAACTAAACATGGACAAAACGAAAATTTCCAAATAATAAACTATTACAGTTTATTAATTCCCCCCCACCACTACCACCACTCTCTCTTTCTCTCTCTCTCTCTCTCTCTCTCTCTCTCTCTCTCTCTCCTGGAATCTTCCGACATAAGAGTTGAAATAGATTTAGTAAATATATGGTTACTTGCTAATTCAAAGGCTTTTATTATGTGTAAATAACGTACGTCTTTGTTTTATATAGATGTTGTGCATTTCGTTTATGTAAACAGTGAGTACAATGAACACCAACCTTGCCACCGTAATATGTCTGAGGCAATATTTGAAGAAAAAAGATGCCTTTCTGGAGCTGGACTCCCCAATGCAGCCGATCCGTACAGAACCAATGTGTATTCTACCTATTTACATAAATACATTATATTTCTTTCCTTGACGCCGATTTAATGACCACTTATCATGATGATACCAGATTGATGATTTATGATTACAAGTTCAAGGGAATATCTTCAAGCATGTTTGTCAGAATAGATAATGTCTTATCTAAAGTCAAAACACTTGTTGTGTACCGTTTCATTCTTGAATATATTACGCTCTCATGTTAAAATGCGCTGGTGAACTACAAGCTTTAAAGCACAGTGATAGTGAACAAATGATAATTAGGATCAACTATGATACCCCACCCCTTAAAAAAAACACAAAGAAAAGATGACGTAAACAAACACGAGAAGATGACGTAAATACTAACTGCATGTATGCATCCAGCTAAGTGTTCTCAATAACAAGAAAGAATACCGTTGATGTGGTATCAAGACATTGTTTGTATTGCACCAGATTTTGTCTTTCTGCAAGATAGTAAACGTTTTGCAATAATTTAATATTAGCTGCCGTTTCAATTGTCATCACTCAGTAGCTTAGGGTCTAACTATGCTGGCTACTGTTTAGTTGACGTTTGCTAAGTTAGCCCCCCCAGTGCAGGTCTCTAAAAGTAGGCATACTTTTGGCTGTGCTGTTATTACGTCCAAATATTTATGATAAACTCATTAGCCACCTCCCCTCCAATTCGTGTTATCCAATGATGGACATTTTCTTATTGTGACACGTTTGTCTTTTTATAAATGAGACTCGTTCATACTAAATTATCTAAACTTTGCTTTTGCTGGCCTGATTTGCCCATCAGTGATTGCGATTTGTCTTTGCTGGTCTGATTTGTCCATCGTTGTTTGAGATTCTTCTTTTTTTGGCTTGCTTTTCCCCTCAGTGATTGAGATTTGTCTTTGCTGGACTGGTTTGCCTCTAAGTGACTAAGATGCGCATTTGAAAGCATGATCTGCCTCTCAGTGATTGAGATTTGTCTTTGCTGGCCTGATTTGTCCATCAGTGATTGAGATTTGTCTTTGCTGGCCTAATCAGACTGAGATGTGTCTTTGAAAGCATATGTCCCTGAGTGACAGAGATGTGTATTTGAAAGCATGATTTGCCTCTCAGTGATTGATAATGTCGTTGCTGACCTGATAAGGCCCTCTGTGATTGCGATTTGTCTTGAAGAAATGGACTCATTTGCACCTCAGTGATTGAGATTTTTCTTTGCTGGCCTGAGCAGCCCCTGAATAACTGATATGTGTCTTTCAAAGCATGATTTGCTCCTGAGTGACTGAGATGTGTATTTGAAAGCATGATTCGCCTCTCGGTGATTGAGATTTGTCTTTTCTGGCCTGATTAGTCCCTCATTATTGAGATTTATCTTTAGGAAATGGGTTTCAGCTTATGCTATCAAACAGGTGCAACAGAAAATAAAATACTGCATTATTTTGATACAATTATATGGTAAAATACGGTTTTGGCTGTTTGCTGTTTTAGTACAGTTGTGTGATTAAATGTAGTTTGTGATTTGTTATTTTGTTATGTGTTTAAATGTGAGTTATGTATGTATAAAAAATAGTAGTAATACTTAAGAAGTTCGGGCCAATTCAATATAAAGTTGTGTATGTTTTTGAATTAACTTGTTTCAAAAAAGCTTTTGGTTGAATATTTCCATACTCCATACACACATCTATCCACCTATCCATCCATCCATACACATCCATACATACATATCGTTACAGGATATTTAACTCGGATTGTTATGACATGTAATGGATTATGATTAAATATATTTACAACAAAAACTGGAATATGCGATATTCAGAGAGAAAGAAAGTGTGTGTGTGTGTGTGTGTGTGTGTGTGTGTGTCTGATTTCAGATTTTTAACGTAGATTTAACAATTTTTCATTCATATCGCTACAATGTCTGCAGTGTGGCAGTTTATAATGATGTCTAGCACTGGTGCGTTACCATGCATTCATGTAGCATGATGTCCCACCCAGTCACATTATTCTGACATCAGGCCGACCAGTTCTAACACTGACCTCTTAATGCTGAGAACCAAGCGAGGCAGCTGTAAGCACATTTTTTATAAGTCTTTGGCATGACTTGGTCGGGGTTCGACTCAGCGACCTCCCGCATCCAAGGCGGACGCTCTAACCACTAGGAAAACGGAGCGGTGAGAGAGATATTCAATAATCATTGGGTATTTCTCATGTGTACGAAAAGTAGAAGTAAAAAAGAAAGTAATTTATAGTTTAGGTCTTTAATCTAAAGGCAAATCTAGAACAAAATGATATATAAAATGTTTTTAAAATGTCATGTTCTTGATATTAATACATTTGCTTACTAATATCCTTTCAGAAACAATGTTCTGGGTGGCTCTAAGTCATCAAAGGGAGGTTATGGATGCAAGCAGAGCTGCAAAATGGTAAACGGCTTTCCCCTTACAAGATACAACACTTAGTATGTTTTGTCAAACCTGTAACACACGTTTTATGTACATGCTATCGAAGCTTTACAAAACTACGAATTATTAATTACGGATGTTAATCAATGGGTTTAAAAGTGGTATTTCAGGAAATTATTAATTACGGATATTAATCAATGGGTTTAAAACTGGTATTTCAGGAAATTATTAATTACGGATATTAATCAATGGGTTTAAAACTGGTATTTCAGGAAATTATTAATTACGGATATTAATCAATGGGTTTAAAACTGGTATTTCAGGAAATGTTATAAATTTTGCATAACGTTTTCTTGATTTTGTATTATAGAACATCACAGTTCTCAAAAAGTTATCATCATCATCATCATCATTATCATCATCATCATCATCATCAGCTTTGAATGAAAATTATATTTATGTTGCTGTATATTAATAGATAACAGAATGTATATTCTGTGCAATAACTTACCTACAAAGGCAACTGTATATGGACAATTACCTGCAAAATTCTTTACATTCAACACACACACACACACATACACACACACACACTGCTCATAGTACAGTACTATAGTTCAATGCTTTCCAGCCATACTGAATAGAGATCCAAGCTGGATAAATGGACGCCATATTGAAAGACTAAAGTTTCGTGTGAATAAAATGAGGACATGTTCAAACTGATATGTTAAATTACATGCAAATGTAGTTTGTTCACAGTATTGAATTATTTAAGTTTTGTAATAATTTTATGAATTATCATAGTTAATGATTTTAATGCAAAATTAACAAAAAATATTTAGGTTATTTTTCAATCCTTTCATAGCCAGAAACGTGGAAAATATGAGACCAGTTGAGGAATTCATACTAGTATGTGTGCAATCAATTTGAAGTTTCGGGTAGATAAAAGATTTTTTAAATATTTTTCATGGTCATTTGGATCTGCGTCCTTACATTAAATATCAGAGATGTTGACTCTTTTTATTCGAACCTAAATACATATACATGTTTTGTAAATTAATTATGGATTTTTGATACTGAAGATTTATTGGAAAGAACTTGATTAGGATGTTGATATGAGATGAACATGCAATCGTAAAAATTATAAGACATAGATTATATTCTTTTGCAGTGCTGCTTTGACTTAAAGAAGGGATGGAGAGAACTAACATACAAATTAGAACTGTGGAAGTCCTCTCTGAAGAAAATCGAGGGTGAGTTTCAACGTTTAGTATTCCATTACAAACTCTCTCTCCCTCCATCCTTCCCCCTTCTCTCTCTCTCTCTCTCTCTCTCTCTCTCTCTCTCTCTCTCTCTCTCTCTCTTGACCCTCTTGCAAGAGAGAGAGAGAGAGAGAGAGAGAGATTAATTACGCGATATTAATCAATGAATTTAAAACTGCTCTCTCTCTCTCTCTCTCTCTCTCTCTCTCTCTCTCATTAGAGAGAGATAGGGTCATTTTCCACTCATGTCTTAGGAGTGTACTATTTTTAGTCGACGTGTCGTGTGTCAGCACATAATTTTCCAATTATATACACTATTTTACGTACGTTTTAAAGGTTACCGTTAGCCGTGTCAATTACTTATGGTAAATGGGTCAGCTGGATTTAACGAAATAATCACGCGCTGTGCTGTTTTTCTACCTGTAGTTTCTCAGCCATTGACTTTAACTACAATAGCTTCAGACGTCATCAGTAGGTGGCCTGATCGCTTTGTCTGCATTGTTCCTTCTGTGTTTGTTGATGTTGCCATGAGTGGATACTGATACATCTGAAAATTGGGACAATCAAATAATAAGCACAGACTAGCTGAAATATAGAGCTTTCTTAAGGATACAATTACAGATGTTCTACCTACCGTGTGTATATATATGTATGTGTGTGTGTGTGTGTGTGTGTGTGCGTGTGTGTGTGTGTGTGTGTGACTCTGCCACATAAAGGCATAACAATAAATACCTTTTTGTCCCAAATCCCGATAGGGACGACACATTCTAACGCATCTTTTGCTTTGTCGAGGCATGGAAATGCGAGTAAAGGTTATCAAGGTTTCATTGGACGGGTATCGAACGCACTACCTGTGGAATACAAGTCCGACTCTCAAACAACCGAGCTACCGCTATTCCCTCTAAATATTACCGACAATTATTATTTATATTCAGACTCAAATCACATTTATAACACCGTGCTCGTTAGCGATTCATCGTTAGTTAAGCAGACTTTAAACTCTGGAGTTTGAACCGAGTTTGGGTATCAGAAATGTGTGTGATCTTGACAAAACAATCTATGTGGGATCACTTTTACGATTGTGATCTTCTTTAACAACAAACCAACAGTACAGACAAATTCACTGACTCATTTATTTTTTTTTTAACCAGTAGCTGCTCAAACATCAACATATTGTACTTTATCCTGAAAAAGTCCATTTTGAACGTACCCTGTGTGGTTGTCCTTGGTGTATTTTACCACATACAAGGTGTTGTTCAACACCATCTAGAAAGCAAACTACAAGCCAAGATACTGTAAAAATTTCTACATTTCTCTTCAAGGCGATTACATACGATATTCACGCAATGGAAAACGGCGGGGAATACGATTACCACAACCTGTGGTTCTTATGCACTTGGCCAGTTGATAAAGTCTTTAAAAAAGTTAAGAAAATACGAAGTAAACAAGTTCCATTTCTGACATGCTATTAGTGGAAAGCAACGCGCACACAAATCGATCCACATTAGCTCTACAGGGGTGGTCGTAAGCCACTGGGTCCACCAGCTAGAGCCCCATCAGATTAGCAAATGGAATTATTTAGTAAAATGTGTGTGCATCATCGTATGCGCATGGTTGTCATGGTGAATTTAAATGGGGTTGAATTATGATTTACTGTACGGGTCGAAAATAGTACACTTTGTATGAAGAAAAAAGAAGACTTTAAAGCCCTTTTCACTGTAGCTGAGACTATTTATGAGACTTGACAGCCCTTTTTAATAAACAATTCTGACAATTTGTATTACAATACAATAACATAGCATATAAAGTAATTTAGGCACCGTGTTGAGTATCATTAAATTGTTGCTCTTTTGTTTTATATGTGTTCTTATTCCAATTAATATGAATTCATTCGATAAACAAATGACTCATTAACATACGCGTTGATCCGGTGTGATTGGGTCGTTACCGTGCCGGAATCGTTACCAACGTAACGCGAGTCCGAATTCTGCCAAGTGGTTGTTTCATTGGCTAAGTCAATTTTCTTCAATCGTCACGGCATCATATATCTTGTCAGTTGTTTATGTGCTATTAGAAACCAATGAATTTAAAAAGATCTCTAATTGTATATGTATGGGCAGTTGGTATAAAAATTAAGACTCTAATGAGAATATGTTGTTCTCGCTTTGAAAAAAAATGAATGAAGAAAGTGTAAAGAATTAAGATCTCTAAATCGATTATAATAAGGTTGGTAACACAGAAAATAATTGTTTTAGTATTTGGTCAGTTAGAATTATGACTGTGTTCTGGAATCGTATTAATATATCTCACTTTTTCGACAATGAAGGAAATGCACATGACTTTTTGAGCTATCGATCCGGTACCTAGACGTTTGTATGAAACTGAGTAGCCGTAAAATAGAAAGAATAAATACACTGTAATTATATCCAGCTTAATTAACAAATAATTTATTATTCAGTAATGGGCATTGATTCGCCAGGTATCATATATTATGATATAAAAGTGGTATTTTGCTGATATTGATCCAATCACAGATCACCTTTTAATCTTTGTTCTTTGGATTGAATTTAATTAATTGTTATTGGGCTTGAAGCTTTATTGTTTTCTTTCTTTTTAAACCATGGAAAGTTCGTCAATTTCAAAATGGTATTTAATCGATATTTGTATTTTTTAATACAAATTTCAAATAATTTACAAATAAGAAAGCTCGTGTTTGATTAGGACGGCCACTATATTTTTCTCAGACCGAAGTAAAAGAATATACTGATATGTTGGAGGCTTACTGTAAAGGAATACATCTCTTGCATATTAAAGGTGCGGGTTTTATGTCCGATACAGTGATTTTATTTCATCTTCTGCAAATCTACAGATAGCCGTGTAAGCCAATTAAATTTCAGTGTTACTTCCTGTTAAAACAACAGCTTTATTACTCAGAAATTCAAACTTAAATGCGGAACCATGTCTTTACTCAATAGGTACTACTTACATTATTCATGGTGGGGTGGTTCAACAGTGGTACGAATATCTCAGCTTTTGGTGGCATTTTTAACTTAAAGCAGTTTCTTCTAAAATCATTTTGTAATATCTTACTGATAATAATCCTTAAACAGGTATATGGTTTACGAGGTTCATGCATTGCGTTATGGGTAAATTAAATGTGTGCCTTAAGGACCCTATAAATGTAAATGTTATGAATTAGGACACCATCCCTTCATTAAAAAATAAATAACCAACAACCCCTCCCACCCAACCCCAAACAAAACACACGATGGTCCTCAGCTCAACAAGATGTAGATATAAAATATCATCGATGATATTGATATTTACATTAAGCAGATTAGATGCATTTATTCTGATCAAAAGAGTGTCTCAGTAAGTGTCTCAACCTTCTCCACATTTCATTAATTACGGGACCTAGGCTTGAGCCTATACTCGTTTATAAACTGAGTACATTGCAAAGACATACAAATACCCTGATCTACGGTCTTATAATATGCAGGCAGATCAGTATATATGTTATTTGTTCTACCGATCCCTTCTAACAAACTGCATTGACCAAGACTGTGCGATGGCAGATCTGGGTCTAAACTGTTTGCAGTTGGACCCGACTTACAAATGAGTATAAAGATACACGGTGTTTACTCATCCAAAGTTGGTACCGAAATACAATGGATCATTATTTTCTATCACTCTGCACGCGAATTTTTCAGATCGAATCTCAATCTATTCGGTCAGATAAAACTGTACAATATCCAAGAATCTGACACGCAGCTTCCGTCACAGTCTGCATCTTAACTCTCGTCAATAGCTCTGTAATTGCATGTTACCGTCGGCAATATCATTGACTTGAGCACGGAAGTAGAAAAATTATTATAAGCATTTAGTAAAGATGATACATGTTTATGGATATGATTGTTATTCTTGGAACGACACTATGAATAAATAAATAAGTACAGTACTATTCAGTGGCGGTCCTCCCTCCGCCCCCCCACTCAACTCTAAAAATGAGGGCGAAACAAACGTTAAGTTTCCTAAAGTAAGTTTTCTTTAGAATTAGATGTACATCTATCTATCTATCTATCTATCTATCTATCTATCTATCTATCTGTTTGTATGGCTGTCTGTCTGTCTGTCCGTCCGTCCGTCCAACCAACCAACCAACCATCCATCCATCCATTTACGTTAAAATAATTAAATATACATAGGACACTTACCTACTATGGCTCAACAAGGGGACACCATTTGTACTGGAACGGTAAATTCATCAAACAGTATGGATTAACAAATACTCTCTGAAATACACTCCTACTTTGATGATCAAGAAAATGTACAATCTAAGTCATAAGCACGGTAAGTGAACGCATTCTTTGTAACTCGCTGTGTAAATATTGGATCTAGTTTGTATAAACATATAGTTTGAACAAGTTTTATTTCCATAGAGGTTGACAAGTGTGGCCGGTCTACATGTTCCCACAAATTATAATAAGCTATGCTTCTGCAGTCGATAAGAAATGTACTTGGATAGAGGCACTAAATTAATATGGTTTCATACAATTATGTCTAAGAACATTTTATTCAAAGAAAATAAGTATGAGAGAGAGAGAGAGAGATGAATAAATTAATGATCGTGTCAGAAATTGGACAAGAGTACATACACCAAATGAATACACAATAGAATTAATGGGAAAAAGAGAAGAACATCGTGTCTTTTTTATAAAAGTGATAATTCATTGAGTAGAGTATTAAAAATTTTGAATACTCTTTTTTAAGTAAAGCGTTTTGTCTATTTAATATATATTTAGAATAAGTCAAATAAGCGAATACTAAAATTCTGAAGCAATTTTCTACTCTGTTCAGTATAGTATTTGTAAGTAAATACGTATATAACCCCACTACAAACACTCGTGTGATTGCAGTATAACTCATTAGGAAGATCAGTACAGTTATTCCTAATTCTGATATTCAGAAAAGATCCTTTTCTTATTATCAGCTATGAAATGGGCAAACAATTGTGCTGTCTTTATCTCTATTTTACTTTTGAAAATCGAATAGTTACTTCCATCACTTATTGAATTTGGACGAGAATTGTTTTTTAAAAAAAATGCATTGCAAAGCTTAATAACGAGTTTCTACTTATTTCGAGTCTAACATTAATTCGAATTAATCTATTCCTATTTTAAAGATTATATCTGTCTGTCTCACCAACCGGCGGTAGTAGAAGGTTAGTAAGATAAGAAACAAACCACATAGAATGTTATGAAGTAACACAGTTTATGAAACTTTCGTCTATCTGCCAAGAAAGGCCATTGAATTACGACACAGTACACTTCTAAAAGGCACAATTCTTACTGCTTCAAATTTTAGGTTTTCGAATTTAAGAGATTATTCAGAGGAACAGCCATTCTTTATATATAAAAAATAAATATTGTTAACGTTTTTATACTAAATTTATAATAAGTATTTTCAAAGCAGTTTTCATTTTCGAGGTCGACGTAGATATGTTATCAGTACTTTTAGGTTCAGTTGAAAATACCTGCTAAACGTTACGACAAGATGTTTATGAAAGTCAAGGAAAGTGAGAAATTAGTTTGTTTTTTTAAAATTTTAGTTCTGGGAAAAGAGGCTCTAGCTTACGCGAGATGAATATACCTCGGTTTGGTTGGATTCTAGTCAACCGACCACAGCCTTGACTAATCATTAATCGTTTGTAAATAGGTTGTCGGTACGTATTCAATTTCGTAAGAATCATTTGATAAATACGCCAGTGGGCTATCATCAGAATAAAATCTATAAGACTCAAGACTTAGTCGCATATACTGTGATATGCATAATAAATAACAACGGACCTAAAACAGAGCCTCATGGTACTCCAGTCGCACCAAATAGGATACTTGATTCGGCAGTATTTACAAAAACTAGTTGGATTCTCTTAGATAAGCACTGTGAAAACTAATCAGTGCGAGATATAAATGTCATAGCTGTAGATAATCAGATACTTAAGAGACATCGAAAAAGACCACATTCATATCATCCTTGTATCAGATGCAGTACATACACTATGGTACATCGGTATGAAATGAAATACTGTAGAATTGTTGGGAAGAAATTCAGATTGTTATCTGAATATTTGAATGTAGGTGGTTGTATAGATTTTTTTCAAAAATTCTTCCACACACAAATAAGTACTTAAATAGCCTGTAATTTGAAGGGTCACTGGCAAATCCTTCCACTGGCGTGACTTTCACGGTTTTCCATCAAGATTAAAAATATTGTTAAAAAGACCTATAGACTCGTTGAATAAAATAAGAAGTGGTTTAAATACGAATCAGACCGTTCCTCTGAGCATATGGTGACTTATTTTATCCACAAAGCATGCTTTGTGGGTGAGTAATGCGTTAATCAGTACGTTTGTTATTCGTGTTGAAGTTTATATCCGGTAGATTAAAATTGTTCTCATCAATCTATAAACCTATGATAATGTTGTATCAATGAACCATTACGTTTATGCCACGGAGAAAATAATTACTGGGAAAAATAAATTCTCAAAAACGATTTCTTGCAACAGCCTGTCATCAGTCATCTGGTGTCCGGCACAAGTTTGTTATTGCTACTCCAAGTTTGTTATTGCTACTCCAACTAATCTGTCAGGACGATTGTAATGAAATATTAGCACATTTATCGAGAAGTGTTCTTGGTCATAAGCGAAAACAGTTCCACTCGAAAGTCTTATACTGTCACAACAGGGCAATATTGAAAATATCGTTGTCGCCACTCTAACATAGTTTCACTATATTTCGCTTTCTGATACGTTTGTAATCTGCGTGTTGTTCAATTTTGCGACGAAACCTGCTAAAGACCGGGACTTCGATCATATCAGACTATCCAGTGCATTTATTCGTTTATCAAGTCAGTCTTATTCTTCACTTGTTCATTTCCATCTTGTGAACATGGATAAAAATATTTCAAAATGGTAGTTTTGCCCTTTCCTTACTTTGGCAAACGAAGTTTTCTACAAGCACTTATTTAGAGATTAAGTATTTTAATTTACCTTTCTCATTACGAAACTTGAAGTAACATGTAATAACACTTACTTTCTCAAATCTTATCTAAAGAAATTGCTACACATTTTTACTTTCTACAATTGGGCGTTGACTCTGATAGCATAGGTTTGCATTCGAACGTTAAGGTAATCACACTGAGCCGAATACCCACAACATCTTAAACAAACACCTGCAAGCCAATATAAGCACCTGGGTGTCTTTTTTAAGCAACATATGTTTCCATATGTCAACTGTCTATGTTTCGTCTTTCTTTACGAATTTTACTTCAGCAAAATACTATATTAGAGAGTGGAACCTGATCTGATGTACTTCCGACATGGTGTTTTTAATAATAGACTTTGCGTGGCATCTATATAGTTTCAAACATTAACATGGTGCTGACCCAAGATGGCCATCTTAAAAATCGTCTTCTGAATCGTGTCGTCGCTAATTCTTTTGCAGAGATGGTTCGTTGAACATTGGGTTTTCATTACAATACGTCAATCGTGTCGTCGCTAATTTTTTTGCAGGGATGGTTCGAGGGACATTGGGTTTTCATTACAATAGGTCAATCGTGTCGTTGCTAATTCTTTTGCAGGGATGGTTCAAGGGACATTGGATTTTCATTACAATAGGTCAATCGTGTCGTCGCTAATTCTTTTGCAGGGATGGTTCAAGGGGCATTGAGTTTTCATTACAATAGGTCAATCGTGTCGTTGCTAATTCTTTTGCAGGTATGGTTCGAGGGACATAGGATTTTCATTACAATGTCGCTAATTATCGACACGTGATTGCCACTAAACGACTTCGATATTTACCTGGTCATTATTAAAGATCCAGCTTGTGTCATCTCCCAACATGGCTGCAACAGCCGTAATCGGAAACATTTGGCATGACTTCTTCTTAACTGATACTTTGACGTGAAGTTTTCACTAAAACACTTCCTGCCAAAAATAGTTGGTCCTATATTAAACAGATGCTTACCTAGCCTACAAAACGGTTGTCTTGTTGTCCATTTTGATAGCCTTCTTATAGCTTCTTCTTCTGAATAGAGGATTCTATCCGAGATCGGGATTTTAGTAAAGCTTTTGAACAGTATGTAGTTGATCTTCTTTTTGACAACCTTACAAATCTGGTTAAAGTTACTTCTCTTGAACGACAAATGCCACTTTTCACTAAAATATCTCCTGCAGTATGTAATTGGTCCTGAATACAAATTGCGCACTTCTGACCACCTGTATATGATAGTTATAGTAAATAAGCCTGAAAACCAGACCTGTTTCAGCTGAGGTCAGATCCTATGACAATGACAGCTCTCTCTCTCTCTCTCTCTCTATATATATATATATATATATATATATATATATATATATAAACTCAAAAAGGAATTTTAAAAAGTTGAGAAAAAACTTTGTATTTTGTTGTATTCCAATAAACAAATCGATAGCAAACACTCTATAGTTGATTTTAGAGACAATAGTCTTGTGACAGTCTAGCGACGGCTTGTGTGCACGATAAAATAAACATGTAAGGATTACTTGTCATTAAATCCTGTCTGACTATGGATATCTAAATAATGCTTTGATTGATGCAAGTTCAATAACTTGTTTTTGTTGGAAACAAAGTAGTATCTATGGAGTAACCAATTTATCTTGACAGTGTCTGAGACGAGTTTAATGGTACCCTATCCAAGATGACATGTTCAAAGAGAATGGACGCGATAAACATGTGTGTGCAGCACTTATCTCACTAGTTAATGGAAAACAAATTGCAGACTTACAATAAAGACTACTTATTACATGTCTTGTAAGAAAAGAAACACAACAGTACAATAGTAGTTTGCTTTCTCTCTCTCTCTCTCTCTCTCTCTCTCTCCATTCGCACTACGTGATGCCCTTATATAACCATGTCAAATATTCAAAGTCAGTTCGGGGCAGTATATAAACAATTCCACTACTTAAACAAATTAAAATTAGGCTTATTGGGGCAGGGGTGGGGGCGCTACACCTTCGCTGGGATCTGCATGAAACATATTGTTCCTGACAGCGTTCATTCCCCAGCTGTGCTAGGCTGATCCCAGCATTATAGAGTATTCTGAGTTCATCTCAAAGTAAATATAATATGTATTTTGCTGATCCCATCCTTAGAGCGTATTCTAAGTTCGTCCAAGATTAAGTAGAATATGTGCAGGGTTTATCTCAACATATCTAGATTGATCACTAATTAAGTAGCGTCTGTGCAGGGCTTATCCCTGCATTATCGTGTAATATAGGTGAATCCCCGATGAAGTAGACTGTGCCAGACTGGTCACAGCATGAAGAAATTATACGAATTTCAAATTCCATGTACCCTAACTAAACTAATTTTTATATCACTGTACTATGGTAGGAGTCTACAAAATGACTTTGGTTGATACCAGTCTACAAGATTTGTATAGTCCAGGCTGATCCCAAAGTCTCCAGATAAATCGGGATGGGGGTGGGGGTTTAATAGGATCATTCCTTAGTAAAAGTCATACGTAAAGGTTTTATGAAACAGGCATTGCACTTTTGTTAGTACAGCATATGAGTACTCGATTATACAGAAAGCATTTCGCATGACAGCATTATGAAGACATTAAAACAGGTGTAATCCATGTACAAGAGCTTGCTTCACATTGCATATAGAAAACTAGTGGGTGTCACGACTGGCTTAAGGCAAGTACAAACACAGAAATATAGTTGGATGATGACACTCAAAAACCAGATGTTTACAACTTCGAAAGTCCAGTGACAATAACTGATCACGTGACACTACATTCATACTCAGCAGTGATTTGATCGCAGAATACTGGTACCAATCATTATCAATTCTAGAGGTTCTGATCGTGTACCCTGTAAGCGATCGTAGCATCAAATAGATATCTAGCTAAAATGGCTAAAGAATCTTCTTACACGAGTTATTGTTTAGCTCCTCATTTTCAATAAACATTTTTTTTAAAAAAAACTTTATTCAGATATGTTTTATGACTAGACTCTTCTAACTTAATATTATTGTAATGATGGATTTTTTAAATGGAAAATTTTATTAAAATCAATTATAATTCTTATAATTCAAACGTGTATTATTTTATGGTTCCTAAGTAAGAGCCGCGAAATGTTTAGAATTGCACGTGCATTATGATTTGTGTCCCTATAGTCTAAGTCAGTGAATTTAGTGTTCAATAGTTTTAATAATGATTGCTAGACCAGAAAATTTATTTTCTGCTGACGCTTATCACATAAGTACATGTACGTTATGGAAAGTGCTACTACATCACATTTTTTTGCAACGATGCCGGTAAACCCGTAGAACAGGTATCAGGAAGGTTGCGAACTCCGAAGTTAGACGGAAACAAAAACGTGCGCAGGAAGGCAATCCTAGTTTGGAAGCGAAAATATTAAATTAAATTCGTATAATTTCGTAAAACTCACGTGTTAAACTCCAGAAAAGGAACATTGTAATTTTTCTAACGCTGAAACGTAAGTTAGGCTCATCACTCAAGGTGACGAACTTATATGGAAGCAAGTTATGATTCTTTGCTCTCCAGAATCACATATAAACAAAGCCCAAACAGTGCAAAACTTGGTTATGTCAGACTTTCACGATGAGAGTTCACCTTCCATTACAGTTCGAATACATGACTCACGGTACTAATTCAGTTCCCATAGTAAACCTATGCAAACACCATAATATCAAAAATTCAATAACTTAAACATTTTGAGTGCTCATGATCAAACCTATATTTATCAGTATAGATGAAACCTGGATGTCAGCTTCTGTGTAGAGGAAAGGTATATGAGCCGCGGCATTTTCTGGACCTGCATGTGTTTGAAACATGTGCTTTCAATTCCGCACCAACGAGTCAGGTGCTAATTTTAGTAATGAGTGTTCCAAACTCAAAACTGTTAAAGGACTGAAATTCGATCAATAAGACAATGTCTCTATTTTTTTCGCTTACAACTAGGATAAGCTCTCAAAAGATTCTTTTTCCTAAAACATAACTTACATTATTAGCGAATCCTGGTCAGCCAGACCCATGTATACTTTATTGTATGTTTACCCATTTCCAGGCTGGTTCCCAGTTGTCCATACCATTAGTACAGTGTGTCCTACAGTACCGCTCTCTGCATCACCAGAGATGGAAAATAACAATGTCACCGCAAGGAGTGATGCCTCCGTAAAGAGGCTAGAATGCTATGTCATCTTGTTATCGATCTGAGATTTCCCGCCAATAAAAGTGGCATGATGAAGAGATATTTTGCCATAAAAAATCATCCACTAATAATGTGTTGAAATTACCAGATACAAAAATTCAAATCAAGCTATGAGGAAAATCTCTTCATAACATGATCAGAATAGCCAACTCCCTTAGGAGAGAGAATGTGTGTGTGTGTGTGTGTGTGAGAGAGAGAGAGAGAGAGAGAGAGAAAGAGAGGAGAGAAGACGAAGAAGAACAAGATGCTGCTGCTGCTGATGATGATGATGATGATGACAATGATGATGAATTAAAACCCCACTCTTTTAACACATAGTTCTATACTGATAAACAACAAAATGTCAACAGTTATTAGTAAGTTAAAGATCACTCTTAAATTTTTGCTGTGTGTAAATACATTTAATGAAGGTCATGATGTCGTGTATAAGAAAATAATTGTCATTATCTGAATTAGCGCATATAAGAAATATTATTGCTACCAATCGAATATATCGGATTTCTTAGGAATTTCTTTGAGGATTTCAATTATTCAGAAATTAGAAAAAACGAGCGGATTGAAAAGCACGGATTAATCGTTAGTTCCTATATATTCTTTTTGTCATTGACTCCTTTTTTCATATGACGTGGTCCTTCCGCCTGTACCAGAGAGGTTATTTTCAAATTTTGTATCTCCATAATTTCAAGTGTGAGCATTAATACCAATGTGATGGCGCATGTAAAGAAACACTATTTGTTCTTTTTAAATCGCAGATAACGCTTATTCGAATTCAATATATGCTCGAAACCGTAACGAAGGTGAGTTAAGATCAGAAATGAAGTTTGTTTACAGGATCCTTTTGAAAGAAACGCATGTTCTGTGTATTTTATTATTCTGAGGGATTTAGACTGCATGTAGAGGCATCAAATTAAAACAAAATCTAGGAGAATACCGTACACGTAAAGTATTTGCTAAGATTTACCATAGATGTATTTAAATTCCGTTTGGTACTGTTTTGTTTTCCATTTGTAAGGCTCGGTTTATGTAAAGTCATGTGCTGTTTCGTGACGCTTTTGACCATTCGTGAGTGTGCTATCGCTTCTGAATCAACCAAAACATGGCATTTAGCGTCAGCGTCCCGTTCTTAAGTGTTTGATTATCGTATCGTTTACCGTGTTGAATGATGACTGCATTTGCAATGTTTCTTCAAAGCTGGAAATCAACTGCACGTCATCATTATTAGTGAGTTCGATTGGTAAAATAGTTTTTTTTAGGGGTAAATATAATTTGCATGGCATTTATCTATTTCAGGTCACCATGGAACTGGTGTCGTGTCCTATTTTGTGTTCCTGAAATGGATGCTTTTCCTTGACATCTTTCTCTTCATCCTTCTGTTTTTCACCATTGTTTTCTTCCAAGTCACCTTCAACGTCAATGATTACGATGAGCACGTCAAGGGGAAGGACAGTTTCCTGTTCACTACGACTCTGGCCGACACGTGCACTGCTTCGTACAAAGTCAACGTTTCCTCAGATGGTCTGCAGGTGATACTGGACTTCATACAAGGCACGGTATGTTGAATGACGTCCTCATCTTACTTACTCGAAATCTATGCGTACCGTCCATTTAGATGTAGTTTTCACTTTTAAGATGATAACAGTATTTTATGTTAGTAGGTAAAAAGAAAATGCGTGATTAGTGAAGCAATGGCAAAGTTTTGTTTCAGTATCACTTAAAGCGAAAATTACTTAATTGAGTGATGTTACATTTTGTGAAGACCTGGTCATATTGAAGGTTTTAATCACTGGAAGCAAAATTAGATATTTCTTTTTAAAAATTGTTGTTTTGCTTAAACAAAGTAGTGGTTACTTAATATAATTTCACTTCATTCGGTTTGATTGAAATCTAATGATTCTTTTCAGTTTTGGTAGAGCAAATTTTCCTAAGTCTTTGCGGAGTAATCTGAGAAATGTAACAAATAATTTATATCGTGCTTTCAAATATATCTCTTGAATAGGACTAATTAAACAAATTTTATTTAGTCTTTTCTTCCTTTGCAGTTAAAATAAGAAAATAAAACTCTAGTCTTTAATGTGATTTTTTGCAGGGATGGATGGAGAGAACGGCGATGTTTTATGGTTACTATAGCAACGCTGAAGTAAAATTGTCAACATCAGAGTACAACATACCACTTGCTTATTTCCTGGTTACTTGCTTTGCCCTCCTTGTGAGTTTACTCCTCATGGCTCGAAAGTAAGTGTATGTTTCAATAAAATAATTACCATTTAAAAAAGGCATGTGCAACTTCCTCCAGTATAAGCGATTTGTATATAAAGACAAAGACACATCGTATGAAGTAAATAAGCTGATAAAACCATTTCGAGGGCTCGATCTGGATTGCGGACTGTATGTTGTACATTCCTGATGTAGTGTATCTGTATGTGTGCTTAAGACTCATTTCGTCTGCAAAGAACTTTCCTTCAGTCTATGATGCCGAAAGAAACTCGTGGAAATCAATATTGCTGATTACAGAGTGATCTCCGAACATTTATAAGAGCTCGGAAAACAATCAGATAAGCTTGTTACATGAAGAATAAACATTTAAGGGATTACTTTTGGCAGCAGTGGGTCTTCAAATGTAATCATTGCTTTATGAGCTTTGGCGGTGGTGGTGGCATTATTTATGAATATTCATTGGCTGGTCATAGTAAATGACTGCATAATTATTATCGAGTTTGGGGCTGTATACATCCACAAAATACATGTATACAAGTAAAGCAGCCACATGGATGGCATGAAACAGCCATGGATGCCTTATAGGTAGTCATTTATGAAGCTACCAGTAAGGGTAGTGATTGCTTAGTGGCATCCACGTGGCTGCTTTGTTTAATCCTTATTGCTTAATGTGGTATATACATGGTTGATTGTTTATTCCACATGGCTGTACTAGACATACACGCGCGTGGTTACTTTGGGTGAATCCATATGACTATTTTATGGCATTCGCATAGCTTGGCTGCTTCAGGGCAACTTCAGTTCTGTTGCATGGCAACCACAATGATGCTTGTGGGTTCACATACCTGTTTCATGTCATCAACATCGTTGTACCATGTGTACCCCATATATGCCTCATGATATCCACATGACAGCGTTGTATCATACAGTTATGACTCCCCTGCTGACATCTACCCTCTTCCTTATCCTTAATTTCCGTCGTAATTACAACCACATCTTCCTGTCGTAATATATGCAGGTTCCATCTAAACTCCTCATCTATGCAATTTGTATTTTTTCTGCTATGTAAGATGCAAATCATTTAAGAACATGAAATTCCCTTTTTAATGTATCATATTTCATTTAAAAGGGACGGGGGAAACTGCCGGATGATATCCTGGCCCTGCTATGCATATGATGGGTCAATATAGCGTGACCCGAGTACCTTTATCACTAATGTTTCTTTCTACATAGTGATTTTGAAGGACCTTAAGGGTTCGACCCAAATTTGACATGATGCCTTGCATTAGAAAGATCTAAAGTTGAATTGTCACTATTTCTCGCCTTAAGTTCACGGAGTTATGGCCCTTATTTGACACGAACTACGCCCCTTCCTTGCTCAATGTCTTTTCAATTCTATAACATTTTGAGGACTTTCTGGATTCAAACGAAGATTAGGTAGGAGGCCTACGTTTAGTTCAATTTTCACCACTGCAAAATAAATAACGGAGTTCTAAAACCTATTTGACCTGGACCTTTGCGGTTTAATTATATCTGCATTTTCTTTCCGCTAAATATCTTTTGAAGGGCTTTTGCGGCCTGAGTAATAGAAAACTTTACACAAAAAAAACTGGGTCAATTTTCATTTTAATTTTTGCATACAAAATATGACCTCCCTTGTGTTTTTTTTTTCCCACCACAGCAGTGATAGGGCATATCAGTCTACCCATGTCTGTGCGTTCGTCCATCCTTTACACCTTTATTAGATTTTATGTTTAGGTCATTTCAGGCATTGTGCGTCTTTGTTCTGTCAACATATTTCAAGTTAACTAACAGCTTTGTCCTTCTTGTTGCATCATTTTGGCTAATTTGGCGGTAACAAACGTGTTGTATTGATACATTTAGAGAAAACAAAACTTCACTCAATACGGTAAGCGAAAAACGTTTCCATTGCGCATGCCACATGAAACTGTACCACGTATTTTTTAAAAACTTGTCCTGCTGCAATATTACACATCCAAAATAAGGTGATAGCTTTATATACTGATGCTTCTAGTAAAACATCACATGAGAAAACCTTGTTGAGTACTATTTGGTTACTGCGGTACGTATTTCAAGTGTAGTGAGAAAAGTTCAAATGTGAAAATACTCAAATGTATACGATTATACATGACATTTCTAACAGAACTGTGTAATAACATCACTGGAAAAGGTTAAAAAATAATTGTCAGTTTACTGATAATCAGTGCACTGTCTTTATAATATTAACTGGAACTTGGTGCAATAGTCATTGTCCATTTCTTACATGGGTTAAACTTGCTGACCATTTATCGTCTTTTATTAGATTTTTTATTCGTCTTTTAGCAGCCACGTGGGTTGTGGCTCTTTATATTATTTTAAGTACAAGAGTACTTCCTTGTTAGGCTGTCTATCTCTACAATACACGGAAACATATGCTGTAATAATTGAATAATGTAACCGTAAATTGAATAGAGTAGCCTATAGTTATAAAAAGGGCTCATCTCCCAGAGTGTAAAACAGCCGGATTCTTTCCAGCTTTCGTCGCTGAATGCGAACTGCTGTGTAAACCCCTTTGTTCAATCATTGTTCAGAGCGTTAAAGATTGCAAAATACTGTAATATCAGATTTTAAAGTATAATTGTGGATTTGTTTAGTTTGAGAATAAAATGTTCAAAGAAAGACCATTCGGACGAATGGTCCTTTTAAATTGCACAGTACTTTTATATTTATATTTGTACCCATTTTCTAAAAATAATTCCTATGGGTTAGTCAATTTTTTCTTTGGATATAAAACAATAAGGAAATCAGTTACATTGTACAGGTCATCCCTGACAAGTAGAAATGGCCAACGAATTACTCTTTCGCTCCGGTTTTCTCCATACAATGAAGGACCATTATATTTGTCAGCGAAAATCACAAGACCTGTGGGCAAAACACTTTTCAGAGGGCTTTGCCAAACCCAGCATGATTGTTCAGCGTGTGTTGCAAACAATAACACACCGATAATGGACAAAAATATTATAGGCAAAAGGCTTTTAAAGACGGCTGAGTCCAACCAGTCCAGTAAATGATCGCGTATTTCAGACACACGTCATTGAGAATACAATTATCAGTGAAGTTCATATGTAATTCCAGGCAGTATCCAGACGGTGAATCTTATATGGTGAATCTTATATGGTGAATCTTATATGTTTCTTTAAACAGATATTCCATTTCCAAATTAACAATGTCAATTCGCTTAAATGTAGAATCTTGGATTTTATGGAAGCCGTGCTAAAAAGAGAATGACTACGAGTAATATGGTCACATGACGCCTAAATGTGTAGTCTGAGACACTTCCAGCGTGTAGACCTTAAGCTGGTTTCACGTTTATTTATATTTTAAACGAAAACTGTTTACTGCATGGCAGCATTGTAATGCACGGTAATATGTTTTCAAAGGAGTAAAGCAGTTTTGATCGGCAATATTTAGAAAAATAGATGAAGTCATTTGTGCTGGGCATTCAGTGTGTTACCAAATAAATGTTTACGTTGTAATGCTCTCTCTCTCTCTCTCTCATATAGTAGGTAGACATATACGGCAGTCATAATTCCTCTGGCAAAATATGTCAGATAGTTTATGATTATTAAATAAACGAGACCCTAGTGCGTATTGTGTTAAGATAAAAAAGTAAATTCAGGTTGTAATGATCTACGTTTCCTTCCAGCTAAACTGGCAATATTAAATTTTTGGACTATACTTACTCCCACCCCACCCTCCTCTCTCTCTCTCTCTCTCTCTCTCTCTCTCTCTCTCTCTATATATATATATATATATATATATATATATATATATATATATATATATATATATATATATATATGTATGTATAGGCTAGCAGGAAAAACATCAACCGAGTTTTATATTGGCTCATTCTTTGCACAGGCCTTCAAATTTGAACCCATTTATAAGGGGGAAAGAATATAAGAATGTTTTATTTGGTTTGAATTTATGTTTCATGCATTATTTTACTCGAGTGACCAATTCTAATCTTGTATTTACCGAAGGTAGTAAAAGATACCCACATTCCAGGAACTAAGGTTTATTTGTCTGTATCTTAATTTAACCCTTACGTTTGCAATTAATTTTGTTCTCTCTCAGAATAAAAACCGTAAACTTTTATCCCTCCAAATATGCTATTTTTTATTTTTCCAGCACGGCTAAAAGTTTTAGAGAATCTGTGATAGATCAGGAGAACAAAAAGCATAGGGCAAACTTTTGCTACAGCGTGTTCTCAGTCTGGGATTACAGTATTAACGAAACGGAGGCTGTTATTCTGAAACAGAAAAATATCAACAGTGCTCTAGCGGTATGTATATATAGATCTTTCTTTTCATTGTCGATTCTGTTCTCTAACCTAACACAGACATCGATTCGCGCGGTGAAATACATTTTATAGACCCCTTGCATTGACATTAGGCAAACGCAATGAGATAATCAAGAACTCAAGAACAACATCATAATACCATAACATGCTTAGGTTTCATTGCGTACGTCTAAGTCATTCAGCTGAAATATTTTGCATTTTACTGAATGAACTATACTATCGTATTTCTTACAATATCACATTTGCACGAATTTTGTCTGAGCTGTATTATATTGGAAGTATTAAATTTGTGTCAAAACTTCACACAAAGCAAGCACTCGTGTGATATACGTTATTGTACATACCTGAACATCATTTCCATATTCAGAAATATAGCTCAAGTTTTTTTTTCTTCTAATAGTGAAACATGAGTTATGTTTCCAAAATAGAATTTCAAAGGTACTCTTTCAAACAGATATTGATGCAAATGAGAGAACATGAGACTTTTTCATTATTTTATATCGTTTCTTTATTGACTATATTGATTCATTCCAATCTATTTAGCATGGTATTGCTATCTTTTTAAATGTTACCTTCTGCCTTTTGTGTAATTTTAATTGCTTTTATTGCTGATACTTATCACATTGTTGACTGCGTCGCAAATAACCATGAAATTTGAAAAATTGCATTCATGTAAAATACATGTAAATCTTTTTGCTTTCGTTTTAAGTAGCAAAGGCTCATACAAATTACAATACTAAATTAAGTTAAAATTCGGAAGAAAATATCGTGTATTATTCAGTATACCAATATTTGAAGATGTAAATTTTAATGAAAACTACAGTTATACCTTTATTGAATTGTTATATAAATTTGATTTAATTATACCTGATTTAAGTGTTTTTAAGTTTAAATTTTTTTTTTTTAAATTTCATTATATGTCAAAATAATGTAGTTCTGTTTGCGGAACTCATACTTTTTCCAGAAAATAATGTGACGTTGAATGTTCGTTTTAGTAAACACCAGGTGTTGACCTGGATCCTGACCTTGATTCAAAGTTAGTAGTAGCCACGTAAATAAGTTCTATTTTTATTTTAAAATGATTGGTTGTTGTCAAGGTCATGATGAGACTACGTGATTATGAAGTAAACACTTTTTTAAAAATTCTATTTCTTAGAGTAAAATGATTGTTTTTTGTCAGGGTCATGTTTGGCGTACGTGATATAAACAGGATCACGTGCTCCCACCCCCCTTTTGATTTCGGAAATTTTGGAAACTGCGTTTTAGCATACGATATAATCTTTGTTTTGGAGAAATATTCTCATTTGGGTTATTTTCTTTACACTGGAAAGTATCTATTGCGTCGTTTGGAGTTATTTCAAATTATTTGGATTCAAAAGGATTATTCCTTTTGCGGAAAATACGTGTGCTCATATGAAATTCTTGAACAAAGACAGCTCTTATAAAACTTTATTCGGATTTCCAAAACTGGAGTGATATTTCTTGTTTCTACAAGGAACTGTAGACTTCAACACACTACAGATTACAGCATACGTCATCGTCTTCCATCTTGGATTCTTCGTCGGGACTTGAACTTGAAATCTTTAGAACATTTTATTATTAGGACTTCTAAAATTTTATTCGTGGTTTATTCTTGGATTATTTTTGGATTTGATTCTTAAAACCGTAAGTTCATATTTTTTCATTTTTACATTATTTTTCCAGGGAAACAAATTATTATATTTTTAAAAGCTTGTTGTTTTCACTCTTTCTTGTGTTTCTGTTTATTCGAGGGTAAACACGCAACATAAGAGAATAACCATTCATATTATCCTCTTGAAGTGGTCAAAACAAACATGTGGTCACCTTATTCGTATAGGTACATTTTACATTAATTTTTGTTAAATGGACATATCGCCCTCGACTTTTTGCTCAGGTGGTTCATGTAAGAAGGTAATTGCTTGCACAGATTTGATTGGCTTACAATTTTGTTTCCCAGGCGGACTTGAGTGAACAACGCTACGATCGTGAAATTACTCAACGAACGTGTGCAGATAAATGTGGAATATACACTATTCGATTCTTTGTAAACTTACTGATTATCTGCATGTTGGGAGGTGCTGGAGCCGCCATCTATTACGCTCAGGATTTTTCGTCCGGTGTAAGTAAACTTAATTTCATCTTTCGTGTGAATTCTCGTTTGTTTCTTTCATTATGCATGTTTCCTTACTCATGCTTATGTTGATCTCCACAGGAAAGCCTCACAGAAGCTTACAATGTTAGCAGGCTTTACTTGGTGAATCCTGCAACATGAAAGACTGTATTAATCTCCTTCATCACAAATTTATAAAAATGTACAGAACATATTTAATAATATAAAATATTCAGGGGAATGGGGGTAGGTCATGCTTTCTTGTCACATGCTGCCCAGTTGGGTTTATTATTTTAAGCCAAAAGTATCCAAAGTACATTAGTCGGTCTCTTTTGCAGTAATTTCCAGGTACATGCAAGCGAATGAGGCTACATCTTTGAAGCGCTGATTTTAGACCTATTCTAAATAATTGGATAGAATGCACAAACAAGAAGTCATATCCACCCATCATACTGAGAAAAATTGCTGATATAGGTCAAGTGTGTCGGTATCTATTTACCTGCATATAAAAGTTTGTGTGAAGTTGGTACATATTGCATGATTTGGTAATTTTCGGAGACTATGCAACACATCGTTATCAAAGGTATAACAGGATTCACTCTCTCCACTCCGAGTTTCAGAGAATTTATAAACAAAATGCATCAGTTGCACAATATTTTTTCTCCTTCACATAAAACCGTATACCTCATCTCTAATAAATAAAAATACCATTATGATTTCATAATTAAAGATATACGTGAACTGTATTTCTTGTGAGTAGCTGTGGCAATATTGAACTTCAATGACAAAGGTACTGTAATAATATTATATGTCTCCATCTGTTTTTTTTCCAGTTCACAAACAGCTCCAATATCAACAACTACCACAGCCTTGTTAAACTGCTAATACAGTTTCTACCGTCCCTCGTCATCACGTTGCTTAATGCAGTCTATCCAATCATCTTCAACCTTTTAGTGATTCTGGAAAATTACCGACCAGCCTTTGTTATCAAGATTTCGCTCATCAGGTACGTTTCAAAATATGCCGGAAAAATGAAAACCAGTTGCAACAAAGAAGATGTGCTGTTTTATCATCAACTTGTGCAACTTGACACTATAACGTCTGTGAAATTTACATTTTAAAGCAAATTATTTATCAGGTTATGATAAAAGCTTGATTTTAAAATGGACACACGTTTTATAGTTTTGAAATCTGAAACCATCCAAAGTTCCCGTAAAAGTTTTTCTGCATGAAGTATATTATTGAGAGAGAGAGAGAGAGAGAGAGAGAGAAAGAGAGAGAGAGAGAGAGAGAGAGAGAGAGATTCTACTAATGAAGATATATTTAAAAATGCTCCGATTTCAAAGTAAAAAAAAATGCAGTATAAAGTAAGATATACTTATTATAGTTTTACAAATATATTAACCTCTTCAATTTTTTTGTAGGATGGTATTTTTAAAGCTAGCGTCCCTGGCCATGCTGATGACCTCTCTGTACGTACAGATAACCTGCAGTGATCAAAACAGCTGCCGTGTGGGACAAAACAAATGCCCAGCTATTCAGGTACTGTTGTCGACCTGCCCTGTTGCAGAATGCATTATGGGCCAGTATTGTTTTGGGGTGGTTTTTGTCGCATTTTTTTGACCCATTCTATTCAAAGTAAAAATGAAACCCTCGTGATCGTTCAGTACCGTCAATACGCGCGTGCTTGCAAAAGTGCATAATGACGACCAACTCTCGTATGATTTAAGATACATACTGATACCTTGAGAAAAGTGTCTGCAGATGTACACATAACCAAATATACGGGTAGAGCAGTGGAGGGCTATTCCAATACCACCTATATTGATGGATCAGTGGAGGGCTATTCCAATACCACCTATATGGGTTTGAGCAATGGAGGCTATTCGAATACCACCTATACGGGTGGAGCAGTGGAGGGCTATTCTAATACTACCGATATGGGCGGAGCACTAGAAGGCTATTCCATTACCACCGATATAGGCGAATCAGTGGAGGTGCTATCCGGTTTGATTGCAAATGAGGAGAACCAGTAACCGAGACAAACATAGATACATGATGCTTTCCTGCAATTTTTATATTTTTACTTGAATTTAAAATGCACACACACACGTTATTCACTTTTTTTACTGAAACCAACTTTTGTTATTGATGTCTGAAAATTCTATAACAATGACGTCAAGTTTATGTGTGATGATACAATTTGAAACTGGTCATTAGTGATATGATTCAGAACTCGTCAGATACGTGTCCAGCTAAGAATGTTAAATAGGGACGAAACTCTGAGAACAGACAACCAATTATTTAATTGGGTGTATGTGTAATACGTGTGAATCGTCATCAATATGAATCATGACGGTACAAAACTTTATAAAGAGAAAATCATGATTACATTCAGATTTTCCGAAATGGATATTCATATACGTTTTAAGTTAGAAATTGTCTTTCCACTAGACCTTTCATTTATAAATTTGACTAAAAACAATAAATTTTCGTTTTGATGCTTGTTATTAATACTCTAGCGATATCTTTTTAAATTATGCACTAATATTCAAATGACCCTGTTCAGATGATGCATTTGGCGTTCATATTGGATTTTAAGTCCTAGATTTTATTTTTGGCTATATCGGTTGTATGACCATTGAAATTAAGTAGGTAAGATATTCTAGTAAAATATGACACCTATTTTATGTTGTAACGTCATCGTTATTGTTATTGAAAGTTCCCGAATGAGGTCAGCAGCAGCTGTATCTGTGGTATGTTGGCAGATTCGCCGTTGCGTTTATTAGGTGTTTGGAAGTTGAAATAAAATTTATTAAATCTGACGATACTGTTACAAAATATACATACATAAATAAAACGCAAATCAGGCTTTTTGTTAGAATCTATATTATTAATAATTTATAAGTTGATTTTACTTCAGTTTCGGCTTGTTCAAAATTGTCAAGTTTGGTGGATGCATATAGGAGAAACTGCCGGCTTGCCCATTGTCAAGGTAAAATGGGCAAAATATCGTCTGCTATTGACCTAATCGGGAAGCATCTACTTTTATTATTATTATTATTATTATTATTATTATTATTATTATTATTGTTATTATTATTGTAGTGCTGGGAGACCTTTGTTGGTCAGGCTATATACAAGCTAATTGTGGTGAATTTCCTCGTCGAGATCGTGTTCACCCTTCTGGTTGAGCTGCCTAGAAAGTAAGTTCCCTAATTCTCACACGATAAGCTTATATTTGAGGATAAACACAACCTATTCTTTAGGAAAGTTACAAAATAGTTCCAACTGACACCCCACCCCCTCTTCAATGTGAAAGAAATAATGCACAGGTGCTCGACGCGAGCTTGATGTTAAGAAAGAAAAAAAAACAATAATATTATGATAGAGAAGGTCCTATGTCAGAACGGGTCATGGGGGTAATCTAAGGTATTATTGCCACTCTGTATGATTTTTTTCCTTTAGACGATTGTTTTTTTTTTCTCCTTCTTAAAATCAAGCTCGCGTCGAGCACCTGTGAAATAATGTATTAAGAATAACGTGTCGTTTGAAATTTGTGCTAGATACACATTGATGAACACACACCAAAATTATGATTCTACATGATTTACTGTGTTTATTTAATTTTATATCGACTCTTACAACAGCATTTTTCCTAATATTTGTACGGCGTGCACATATTGCAAATAAAGCAAGAAAATCAATTCTTAAGAGTCCAGAAGTGTAGTAGCTCACTGGTTAGCATGCTGTACTTGCAACCAGAAGAGTGAGGAGTTCAAATGTAACGAGATTGGCGGACCGCTCCGGTGGCCTAGTGGTTAGAGCATTCGTCTCGGATGCGGGAGGTCGTGGGTTCGAACCCTGGCCGAGTTATACCAAAGACTTATTACAAACGATACTAACAGCTGCCTTGCTTAGCCTCAGCATTAAGAGGTTAGTGTTGGGACTGGTCGGCCTGGTGTCAGGATAATGTGACTGGGTGGGACACCATGCTACATGTCTGCGGCATGATGCATCAGTGCTTGACAGAACCATAAACTACCACACTGTGGACATCGTAGCGAAATGACTGTAAAAGTGTTAAAGCTACGTTAAAAATCAAAATCAAAATCACACACACACACACACACACACACACACACACACACACACACACACACACACGCAAGCCAGATTGACAACTTTGGCCTGTCTCAGGCAAGTTGTTTTACTCAGACGCTGGTAAGATATAACCGTTACTAAATAAAAGCCGAGGCTTCAGAATATGTTATAATGTGTTTAGTAGACTTGCTGCTGTTGAGAAATTTATGAAAACTGTATGGTGTTTTTCTTCTTCTTGTGTTCAACTAACTATAAGAAAAACATAATTATGTTAAATACAATGAATTACAATTTAAACAGAAAAAGTATTTGTAACAAAGAAAGTATAACTTAATCTTACATTTGATTTACTCTTCTACTCTCAGGTTGATCACAACAAAGTGTGACTGTGGGTTGGCAAAGAAGATTGGACCAGCCGTGTTTGATCTTCCTGCCAGTGTCCTGGATCTGGTATATGCACAGACTCTATGCTGGTAAAAGTTGGTTATGTTGCTACTATTACCGTCTATATTCACTTGTAAAATAAGTCCAACTGCAAACTACACAGACTCAGACCTGCCGGTGCATAATACGTTGGTAGATCTGGGTCTGTGAAGTTTGTTAGGAGTAATCAGTGAAACAAACAAATAGACTCTGATCTGCAGGTGCAATATGCTACGGCAGATCAAGATCTTTGTGTTTTGCGGTTTGATTCGACTAGTATAGACGGTGCATTCAATGACACATGACACAGACACTGCTGGTAAGATCTGATTGCATTGATATAGCATGCATATACATGCATTTCCTTTAACCACACATCTATGACAACCTCGGGTTGTTGTTGCAGTAATAGGTATTAGCTGTGCCAAGAATACAAAGTCCCCATATCCATAGGTTATCATATATACTTTCTTATAAGTCGAGTCAAACTGCAAATAGCAAAGATCTATATCTGCCATATATTAATACACCTGCAGAACAGGTTCTATGTTGATCGTTCTATTGATTATTCCTAAGAAAGTGCACAGACCCAGATCTGCTGGCATATTGGACTCTTCTTATAAGCGAGTATACACAGTAATACATATACATGAACTTATAACCACATAATTTTACACAGTTGTGAATTCAAATCCAGGCATGGTCATACATTTTCATTTTTTATTACCCTACTTTAAGAAGCAGTCAGAACATAGGATTAACTTTTTCAAATTTGATCATCTAATTGTGCATCCATCTTCCATTGTCATTTGAAAGTGACCACCCTCGATCCATCAAATTGTGGCTACATATACTGTGTGGAGATAGTATGGACTTTATTAGGTATTTTAATTACATACATTATATCTCATTCATTTAAGTTCCTTGTTTATACTTTTTAACTTGTAAGTCTGCAAAATGCCAAAATGAAAAATCATATTAAAAATATCTCAGTATTATTTATTTGGTTTGTATATAGAGGTGAATTGGATAGGACCATAACAAAATTGTTTTAACTAAAACCTCACACGGTGGAAAGTTATTGAAAATCAAGTTTTCTTTATAAAAGAAGGCTTGAGCACAAGTTAAATATTTTTCTAAGCCAGTTTTGTGACCATGGGGCCAAGGCTCACAGTTTTATGTACTGCACATTGGCAAAATATTGTAATTCTCAGCAAATTGTTGCTCCCTAGTGTATACAAGGCTAGTACAATAGCAGTTGCAGTTAATGAGATTAGATTTGGTATAATAATTTATATGCCAGTAAAAGCAGACCACATGCATTGTTAACCTCCCACTATGGTTATAAAGGCATAAAAATAAAATTTATATTCTTGAAAGTTTATGTTGTTTTCTCAATTCGTTTCATTACACCTCTTCAAGTGTCTGTTAACAATGATTTGTTATCTTTTCTAGGCTTGGATTATTCTATGCACCTCTCATACCAGCCATCTATGTTTTGAAGCTGTTTGTTATCTTTTACCTGAAAAAGGTGAGTAATTACAGGTAAACAATACTGTAGTAGTCTATGTAGTTGTTTATCCAACTGTGAACAGAGTAGACCCAGGTTTACCATTGCATCATACCTCAGCAGATCAGGGTTACCAAAAACAGTTCCTCCTATTAGGTAGATTAAACATTAAGCGTGGCATTTTATCTCATTCTTTGAAGCAAATTCTTCTGGAATCAAGGTGAAATTAGATAAAAAGTCGTCATGCATGTTTCCATCAGATTTCAGCTTGGTTGTGTGGCACTGGCCTTGTCCAGTGTCTAAGGGCAGTAACCCACTGTGGGAGTATGGTGCATATCATGTTTATTCTACTTGTGATTCAGACAAAACAGTTTAGACTATGATCCATGAACACAGTGACAGCCCAGTCAAATACACTATTCACAAAAAGATAAAGTTCAAAAATCCCCAATTGGATATCATAATTGGACTGCATCTTTAAAATCTAAATGTTGCAATTTGGTAAAGGGGACACAGTTCAGAAATGTTTTAAAAGGTCTGTGACTGCAACTGTATTGACACAGAAGTTACAGGTACTAACAGTTTCCAGAAGGAGAGCTTGAGTTTCATTGTGAACAGATTTTGTGAATATTAAGCATGATATGTGCTTTTTACCTCTGGATGCATATTGTTCATTAAAATTATAGTAAACAGAAAGAAGTTATCTAATAAAAATCTGGAACAATTGGTTGCACAGGCAAACTTTCATTGTTTAGTGTCTTATTAGTATTATAGTCAAGACACCTGGTATAAGGGTACCACCCTACTTTCTTTTTTAAATATCCCTACTTCCTTCCCCACCCAATCTCACCCCAGATGCCTCATTGGTAATCTGATGCCATGTACATAGCTTTCTTTTCTATCTAAGATAATTCAGTATTTCTTTGTAATTAAATGTTTCAAACTTATTTTCTTTTTATAAATAATTTTGTATTTAATATAATTTATGTTATTAAGGCATACCTGGAAATGTTGTAACATGTTCAAATTTATTTTTTAATAATCTTGACAAATCTTAACTGAAAATTGTGTTGAGGTTGTAGGTTTTAATTAGTATTGTTGTATTGGAAGTTTTATCTTAGTTCTTTTTTACGAGAGTAATTTTATTTGTCATTTATTAAAACGAAAATTTGGTGCATAATATTTATTGATTTATATTATGACCATACACCATTGTCTCTTCAGGAAAAAAAACCCAGAAAAACCTGCAATAATTCAAATAAACATGTAATTTATATCACATACAATTTCTTCAAAGTGTATTTAACCATGAAATAAACCAAACATTCTTTGATAATTTTTTATGTTGTTGTTGTTGTGCTGCCCTTGTTGTTTACAATTATTCAGAGTCCAAAAGGATGCAGAAAATTTTATTTAAAACAACTACTCAGAAACCATGATAATGCCTCACTATTTAACCATGATTTGAAGACAAGTTAAAGGGCAGACAAATTCGCATAAACGTTAGCTAATAAAAAGTTAGAAAATGGGTAATTAGTTCCAGAGCTGACTTATTGTGGTTGATGACTTACATGCAAACAAACTGTATTAATCTCCATTTTGAACCCAGTGTAATAACATCTATTGAAATGTTTGGTTTGGATATGACCATTACCTGTCTATTATAATGACTTTTAAAAACACCTATCCCTTGTAAGGTTGCATTTGATTATCAGGACCATGCTTGATGAAGTGAGCAAAGCCCAATAATACATACATTGTCCTTTCATACATGCATCTATCAATAATATGGTTTGCAAGAAAACCTTACTGACTATTCTTGGATTTTTGACAAGTTGGAATGGAGCATCGTATTAATGAGACCTCAAAAGAATTCAATTTCCAGCCATCTCTGTCATCAAACAGAAGAGCTATACTCCCAAGTTTTCTATCTCATAACTTTTGTTTCCACAGCTAAGTTTTCCTAAAGATTGTTGATCTTTAAACAAATTTGGTACGTGAACTGAATGAGTTTGACTTCTAGCATTTCAAAACACTATTTACAGGAGTTATGCCCCCTAGTTGCATGTCTAAGTGACCTTGGTTTCAGCAGCATAACTTTACTGTGTCTACTGGATTTCAACCAAATTGCTATTTTTGGATTTTTATGAGACCTGGAATGAGTTTGATTTTAAACATTCCACAATTCCAGTATATGATCAGCCCCCTTATACTGTATGTCCACCTGAGTTTGGTTTCCTCATTATGACTTATAGGTTTGGGAGTGGGGGTGGTTGATCCAAATCTGATTATTAGACATTTTTTTACATGCAGGAATTATTCCCCACTAATTGTCATGCCTTCTGACCTTGGTTTTATTGAAATAACTTAATCGATTTTTTTTTTAAACCAAATTTTTGGTTATTTAATTTTTTTTCAAGAGGCCTTGAATAAGTTCAGTTTTCAACATTGGTGATATTGTTTACAGGAATTATTTCCTCTGATTTGTATCATTCTGATTTTGGTTTCTACACCATAAAATTATCAAGGTTTATCAATTTTCAGCTGATTTTAGAATGTGACCTTTATGCTTAAGATACCTTAAGTTAGTTCTATTTCCAGAATTCCATGACATTATTGCCAAGAGTTATGCCTCTAATTGCATGCCCTCCTGACTGTTTTTTTTTCTTCCTCTGAAAATCATTATGTTACCAAGGATTAAAGAATTTCAGTCAGATTTGGCATGCTACCATCTTCATCCTGAATAAACTACATATTGTCACTAAGAAGAGTAATGTCCCCTAGTTCATCATGCACTTTATACTGATAAGCCCTTGAATGAGTCAGATTTCCTGCATTCATAGACTTCTCTGTTTCTGCTTAGAAAACTGCAGTGAGAAGGACCCTTTTGATGTACCCATTGCTAATAGCCCAAGTGTCTAGCTACATGCGGTAAATAATTTTACTTCAGTTATTATGTCCTGACACTGACATATGATTTAGGTTATGGAATTTAAATATCATTATCTTCATGGTGTCAAAAATAAAAATGACTAATGGCTACCTCTTCCAGTATGAAGAGCTATTATATTTCAGCATAGCTGATATGCCAGGTAATTAAAGTTTAATTAAAGAGCAATGAGAATTATTAAGAATGGTTTCAAGTTAGAATGAAACTAACCTTACTATGCCCAAAAAGTCAAGCATGTGCACATGTGTGTGATGGGCCAAAATGCAAATGGCATCACATTCTTTTCCCCAAAAATGTCCAGTGGTGTAGCAAGAAATTCAGCAACCCCTTCAAAACTTAATTATCCTCATAATGTTTGGTGTCCAAATGAAATCACATTCAAAATGACTAACACAGAGTTAGCACCAAACATTCTAAAACCAGTCAGAAGATATATCAGTATCAGTTGACTCATGTTGACAAAGTTTCAAAGCTAATAACTCCAAAATAAGTCCCGTCATCTTCATCATAAACAAAGGATTTTATCGAATAACTCATGTATATAACAACCAGTAGTTATATGACATGTGTCGAAAGTAATTCACTGATTTAGTAATGTGCAATTAAATGAACCACAATCAAGCCACTGCAGTTTAGAACAAAAATGGATAAAAGAATGCTTCATTTCATTTTCTTATTCTTTTTTGTTCTCAGAATATTTAATTTACACTACATATTCTAACTTTTTTCAACAAACTCAAACTAAACATTGATGTCCCAAACAATTGTAATATCTAGCATAATAACATTGAATCAACTTAAACTTTCAGATTTTTTCTATATTTATCTTTACTTTTGTTCTCTATTATTAGTTTCCATGATTCTAAGGACATACCATATATATTTGCTTATAAGTTCAGTCCAGCTGAAGAAACAAGATAGACCCTGATCAGGGTCTATATTATTTGATTTAACAATTACTCCTAACAGACTGCATAGACCCAGATCTGCCAGCTCATTACTTGATGGTTGATATGGGTCAGTGTATTTGCAGTTGGATTTGACTTATAAGTGAGTATATATGGTAGATATGCTGTTCATATAATGACCAGATGCTTGGAGTTTTTAAGCTTGAGATTAATGTTGAAAATATTTAGAAAACATAGGAATAATCTACCTTATGTACTTATTTATAAGTTAAGTCCCATTGCTTGAAACAAAGATCCTGACTTTCTATATCATAATGTGCCTGCAGAATAGGAGGGTCTATGGTTTTTTTCTTCTAATTACCCCTAATAAACTGGACAGAACCAGATCTGCCAATGCATAATGCGACAGCAGATCTGGGTCTGTGCAGTTTGCAGTTGGACATGTCTTTTAAGTGACTACATATGATAATTTACACTGTCATTTTTTGATATATATATATATATATATATATATATATATATATATATATATATAAATTGTTATGATATCTTGATTTATAAAATTGTTTCTATATTCTATGTGCAGTTGTCAGCAATGTACAACACAGTCCCTGCTGAGCGCCCCTACCAGGCATCCAGGAGCAATTCCTTCTTCATGATCGTCTTGATGGTGGCCTTTTTCATGATCTGTATTCCTGTCAGCTACACTCTAGTGGAGTCAGTACCACAATGTTTTGTCAAGCTTACACAACAATTATTTGTATTATAACATGTTTGTGCAAAAGTTGTGTGTTTTGTTTAATGAAGATTATGTAACAATTGTTGGTCTACCATTCCTTTACCATATGAGTTTGATATTTCATCCATAAAAGTGATAAAAAGTTTTTAAAAAAAAAGAAATATGAGAAATCTTACTATATAAACAAATATTTTAAAGTTTTAGGAACAAAAAAAGGATAACAGTATCTCTACATTAAACTGATATTTTTTTTTCTCTTAAGTTTTGGTAATTATCTTTTTTTAATCCATCTACCTCATGTATTTGGTCCACATACACTCATTTCTGTCCCTAAAATAGGGAAACAGTTGACAAGATTTGCTTCCCTTATAGCACTTACCACATGGTGACTTACTTAAATTGGCAAGAAAAAAGATTTTAACCATGTGTGTTAGTCGCATTGTCTTAATTGGATTGGCTGTTGTCAGTAGTTTCCTTTTTTTACTGGCAGAATCAAGTACCTGTCACCAGGACTTGACAAAACGAAGTAAAATATTTACTGGTTCTAACATTTTTTTTAAAAACCCACTTGAATGGACTGACCAAATACAGTCGTCACTCAGTATTACATCTTACATGAGAACCATGGATTATACTGACTTATAATTACCTAGATTATACATAATAATTTGGAATTCCTGGCCATATTTCCTATAAAACAAACCATGTTGTAATGAAGGACCTAATGGTTATTGAGTGTTATACATGAGGATATCATTAAACATTTTAGTAACACTAAAGATAATTGGGACACTTTTGAATTTTCCTGCAGATTATGTAGGAATTAACTGAGAGTACATACCTTGTATAAAACATACTTTCCCTGAGTTTATAAGTTTTGTCAACATTTAGCCTGTACGTGTATTTAAGTAATGTGGTTTTTCCATTACTGCATCATTCCATAAAGTTTTAACTGTTTATGTAAATTATGTGAATAAACAAGCTACAATTGTACAGAGAAACTTAGCCTCAGAAAGTGCGATGACGAAGGCTATTTTAAGCCAAATTGTTCTTGATTCTAGTGGTAAAATATATCAAGTGGAAAATTGTCAGTTATTAGTAATTCAAGTATACCAGTACATTTATATACATATATTTCAGGATGACGCCATCCCCCATGTGTGGACCCTTCAGGATTTACAACAGCCCCAAAGATGTCTTCACTGTTGCTATAAAGAATACAGACTATGGATTCCAGGTCACATGGTCTATATTGACTTCATCAGCTGTGGTGGTAGCCATTATCATTCTCCTCATGTAAGTGTAGTCTAGCACCCAAAATCACTGTAACTTTTGAAACCAAATTAAAACACAGACCAAACTTTTTCAATAATTTAGGCAAAAATTACATTGTTTTTGAACACATTGATTGATATGCTAAAAATGTTCCCTATATATCTTTCCCTTGATCCCAGTTTTTCCAAGTTCTTATGGAAGGTGCTAATTAATTATTCTCCCACTTATAGAAAAATTACAGATGGTACCTTTTTCATGTCATAATGGAAGCAATATTTCATTTTTGTCTTGGACATATATCATGATGGTGTAAAACAATTCTGACTTGCAATGTTGTCTTTGAAATCTCTGTCATGTATCTCCTAAATAAGCATGCTGAGAGCGTCAAGAACCTTTAGATACAATGTAAATTATGTTACTCTCAAGAGACAAAGAATTCAATATATAATGTACACATGTACATAGAAAGTCAATAACAAATCTATGCATGAGATGCAATTAAAGTACATGAACCCTTTGCAAGGATTGTTCTCTAAATACAGATTATATAGAAGCTTACCAATATTTCTTTTTCAAAGATATGCATTTTTTATTGTTTTAATTGTTTACTGAAGATGCAAATGTTTGGTCCAGATATGTAGTAATTGGCTGGTCTAGATGTATACAATGATTCTCTTATGATGAGTCCTGGATGCCACTCTAATAAATTTATCAAAATGTAAGGCATGGACAAAAAAAAATATTTATCCAAATTTTGTGAAAGTCTGGGATGGGCTTATTACAAACCATGGGCTTATTATCAGATAAATGTGATTAGTTGCTTCTAATAATTGATCTCCATTATTTTTTGCAGACTGGCACTGTATTATTGCTCAGCACTGAGGTCAGGACACAAGGAAATGATTGCCTTGATGAAAGAACAGATTGTTCTGGTAATAATAAAAACATTATGGATAATAAATGTATATAGACAATATGGGCAAATAGACTTTCCAGTACTTTTATAACCAGAAACAAGCATATTTGTGTGTACAAACAACAAACAAGTTTAAGACCTCAAATTTGGTCTTGTGATCACTGTTTTTATTAATTACATGATTAACAGGCAGTAAATTCTGTATATAGTACATTGTTCTGTTACTTCCTATTTCTTGGCTCTTTGTGCCTTTTTCTAATGAATCATCATTTCATTCCTTTTGTAATATACCTTAAACTATGGAACATGAATGTAAATAGCAAAACTTCAGAAACATACACAGTGATACATTTCAATGTAGATAGAAACAGTATCCAGTATTTAACATTTTATAAACATAAATAAGGATAATGGGTGTGTGCTACATTCAAATTTTACAAACTTAATTCCAAAGGTTTTCTTGTCAATCATCAAATGAATTTCAAGTCCAGCTGCAAACTGCAAAAACTCAGGTCTGCCATTGCATAATGGGCTGCCATATATGGGTCTTTAGAGCTGGCCTACCATATATGCTTGCTTAAATGTCCAGTCCAACTGCAAACTGCACTGACCCAGATTTGCCCTTGCATCACAATGGCAGATCTGGATCTGTGCAGTTTGTTAGGAGTAATAAGTAGAACAATCAGCATAGAACCTGGTCTGCCACCACATAATGCAAAGGTAGATCATAGTCTATGTTGTTTGCAGCTGGACTAGACTTGTAAGGGAGTGTGTGTGTGTGATTTGGATTTTTAATGTAGCTTTAGCAATTTTTCAGTCATATTGCTATGATGTCTGCAATGTGGCAGTTTATAGTGATGTCTAGCACTGGGGCATCATGCCGCAGACATGTATAATGATGTCCCACCCAGTCACATTATTCTGACACGAGGCCAACCAGTCCTAACACTAACATCTTAATGCTGAGCACCAAGCAAGGCAGCTGTTAGTACCATTTTTGTAAGTCTTTGGTATGACTCGGCCAGAGATCGAACCCACAACCTCCGGCATCTGCATGCTTTTGATGAAAAATAAATAAAGAAACAAGTCAATATGTCTTAAATATTTACGTTGGTGTTACATATTTATAGTTTTTATGATATCTACATAACATAATACATTACAACATATAAATAAATGAAAACATAAATTGGTCAAATAAAATAACTACTGTAATTTTTTTTAAACTATACCCATAACCTATTCCTCATTTTTACACGATTTTGAAATTTTTTATTTACAAATGCTGTGTTTAATGATGAGTGTATTCAATACATTTCATAAAGCTTCTAAGACATGCCCTATGAGATCCTAAACAATAAAATTTTAAGAAATTGTATGCTTACATGAACCAATTCATATGTCCCATGGGCAACAATATTAAGAGACTTTATTGATGCACATTCTCCAATACTTATCACTAGCAAAAATATGACATTAAAGATTATAAAGTTACAAGTCCATCATTATTTGTAAGAATACTATTAATTATATGCTGTCCATGTTTTATTCTGTTAGTTCTTGACCTATAAGCAAATGTTTCTTTTTCACAAATCTTGTAATCAGGCATCACAAGTGATTTGTTGTTTTAAATCATCAGTCGCCATAATAACTGTCCATAGTGGAAACCAATGTATGTCAATGAATGAAGATAGCTCATGAGAAGAAAAAAAGTTTTTTTTTTTCAAAAGTGAGACATTTAAAGGAGAAATATTCTTTCTCTTTTTGGGACATATTTTATTTTTAAAACACTTACAGAACAAGTTTTTTCATTAGTTTTTTGGGATTTAAATCCCAGATGATGATGGTTTCTTTACTTGCATTTTTACTTGGTGTTTTTTTTATTTGCTTCATTCAGGAGGCAAAAGATAAGCAGTACCTTTTGTCCAGAATTGGGGGGATGACAGGAGAAGAGAAGAAAAAACCTCTACCACTCAAATCCCAATCATCACCCATCAAACAATCCCCAGCCAAAGCTGTGAGTGTAAATGAGGTCAGTACCTGGTCCTCCACTAAGCAGAAAGAGCAGACAAGTTACCAGAGTAAGAAAGTAAGTAGAAAATGAAGCGATCCGCCATATTAAACAAACCTTAAAATATTTACTTGCTTATAAGATGAGTTCAACTGCAAACTGCACAGACCCTGATCTGCTGTTGCATAATGCATCAGCAGATTGGGGTCTGTGCAGTTTGTATGGAGTAATCAGAAGAATAAACAACATGTATCCTGATCTGCAAGCGCATTATGCCTTGACAGATTAGGATCTTTGTTGTTTGCAGCTTGACTCAACTTATAAGCAAGTATAATTGGTACTTGATACCTTCTTAGTACCACTTGTTGGACTTCCATCTGTTACTAATCATGAATAAGTGAATGATAGTGGATAAGGTACTGTATATACTCACTTAAAAGTCCAGTCAAACTGTAAGCAACAAAGATCCTGATCTGCCATAGCACAATGTATCTGCAGATCAGGGTCTATGTTTGTTTGGTCTCAGATTACTCCTAAAAACCTGCATGGACCCAGATCTGCTGGTGCATCATGCATGACTCATCTTATAAGTGAGTATGTACATTAGGACAGCTTGTTGGAGTAGAAGTCTGTAGAACCATAAACAGACATAAACATAGATACACAACAACATGCTGGACCAAATATGTGTGGTACCATAAAATGACAGAAAACACAGACACACAGCAATCTATGGGACAAAATGTTTGTAGAATCATAAACTGATAGCAATTTAGATCCACAGCAGTTTGTGGGACCAAATATTTGCAGATCAAAGACTTAAACATACATAGGAACCTATGGGACCAAATGTTTATGGGACTACAAACTGACAGATTCCTATCAGCTGTACTGAATTCTTATTCTTAAAAAGCAATTTAATACTTTTCATGACCAGTTTTCAAAAGTACCTCAGCCGAAACAGTTCTTTTATGTCTACTTAAAGAACAGTGAAGTTGACATGATCATTGTCAAATCAAGTGTAGCAACTTTTATAAATCAATGCTATTTACATGTCAAAACATCCTTATCAATACATTCTTAAACATAAAGTACTACTAGAACTGTAAATTACACAGTCACCATCTTTTGATCATCACAGGCAAGAACTGTCATATGGTATTGAAACAAGTTTCATAAAACTGCATGTCAGAAAAGGATAAACTTTACATATTTATTGCATCCAAAATTTCATGCACTGACACAACTTGTTGCAAACAAATTATTATAGGTCAAAAGGGTCAGTGACTAGCATGACCTTAGTTATCTCTCCTGATGAAAGTTCCACCAAGATGTTGTGCATTACTTCCTTGACTAGCAAGACTACAATAATGACAGAGAGATTTTATGAGATATAAGATATTACAAGATCATGTGCATTACTTTTATGGTCAGCATGATAACTACTGTAAGAGATTTTTTGTGATATCATGAGACATTGTGTGTTGCTTATATGTTTAGCATGACAATATCAATGAGATTTTATGTAATATCACGAGATATTAGAAGATGATGTGCATTGCCTTTATGGTTAGCATGTCAAGCTAAGATATTTGATGAGATATCACAAGATATTACAAGATCTTGTGATATGCCTTATAGTCAGGATACCAAATATAACTGAGAGATGTCATGATATTTTGAGATACATCAAGATCTTGTGCATCACTGTTTTAGTTTTAGCATACCAGCATGATAATTGAGAGATTTTAAGAGATATCATTCAATAATGTGTGTATTGCTTTTTTATGTCAACATGATAAGTGGGAGATTTTATAAACTATCATGAGATATTGTGTATTGCTGTTGCATGCCAGCAAGAATAACTGAGAGACTTTATTAGTGATAACAGATATTACAAGAACTTTAGGAATGCATCAATGGTTAGCATCACAACAACACTGACTCAGCATCAAAATTTTTGATGTGGAAAAAATTATGTCAGCATTATTTGAGTGTGGCCACTACAAAGAATAACTCTATGTGTGGAGCCACTATAAGGAATCACTCTCTGTGTAACTTTTTATAAGCAAGACAGATTAATCAAAATTATGCAAATCCTGTGATTTTATTCTAGGAATCCCCACCACCATATGACAGCAAGCAAACAACTCAAGTATCATTTGGTCAGGCTGACAACACCTCATCCCAACCCAGCTACGAGATGAAGGGCAATGCAAAACCTTCAGTCTCCACCAACCCTGTTACAGCAATGGCAGAATGGTAGAGTTTTTCATTATTTTTATGAAATATGTGACCCCTTCTTCTCGGGTCATTCTCATGTGGAGATTTGATTAATCAACCTGATAATTTGACATAACTTTGCTTTCTACAAGGTAAATTAAATTTTACTGAACAAAACAAACAACAGTTTTATTATAATGTGATTGTATCTATGGTTATATATGAGTTATTTGTATCATGTATCAATTTATGTGGTCTTTTTCTAACAGTATAAAGCCTTGTTGTATCTATGCTGCTATTTTTCTAAAAGTTAGTTTGTAGCAATGCTAGCAAAATTTAAACAGATGTTTTGCACCTGGTAACAAAGCTGTAATCCTCTGTTTTTTTATGAATTTGGGAGGTTTTGGTTCTGACAGACTTTTTTCATTATTTGTTGTCAACTGTCTAGGTACGATGACTTGTGGATACTTAAATCTACATATGGATACCCACACACCACATATAAATAAATAGTGTTAGCATTTCATAATACCATGACCCATATTTCCTATTACCATGCTTTCAGTTATGCAGAAAACAAGTACAAAATGTATATCTCAATATGTGTAGAAATCATTCAAAAGTCCATTTCTGTCAATTTTCATATTTAACCTCTTGACAGAAAATAGTTAAACTTAATACTCAATATATTTTATTGGCCATTATTATCAAAAATCTTTAAAAATAAACAAGATAAGAGTTATGTTCTGAAAACCTAAAGTATTGTTTTAGTTTTGGAATGGAATTTAATGCTTTTTTGATTTTGAGTGCAGTAATGAGGATGTAATTCCACTTATATTCGAAATTACAGTACAATTTTGAAATATGTAATCAAGAAACATTGTATCAAAAAAGTTAATGCAGAATGTGCCAAAGCAGCTGGTATGTGGCAGTCCACAAAACATCCTTTAGGCATGTGAATGCAATATGTGTATTTGCACGTGAATTCAGTATCGGGTAATATTGCACAATTCTGAAAATGTAAAGTTAATGGAGAAAAAAATGAGCAAATGATAATATAGATTATAGAATGCATTACCCTGGGACTGAACAAGACATTTGGACATAGATTCAGATCCCTAAAGCCAACTTTTGACCCCTGATTTGATACTTGACATTAGTGCTAAGGTCCCAGACACAATGAAATTCATAGATCACTCTGATCAGGAAGACACAAATATGATAGAATCATTAAGATATCATATAACACCAAGACACACTCCTGGTATCCTGTCTATCTTTTTCTGAACACACCCAGCATTTGGGAGGTGAAGGTCAGAATCTATTGCCTTCACCAGATTTCTCAGAGCTGGTCAACATCTAGAAATGTACTATTCAGCTACCCACCTTATTAAATTACTCATGTACAAGTAGATCCAGAAGTGTAATGTCTTCATGCTGCATTTTGCTAAAGAAAAATGACTAGAAAACATAACTGTCGAGCTGTATGTCTTATTGTCTCATTCTAATGAAGATTATACTATAGAAAAATTCCAGTTCTTGGGATTTCTTCAAGAGTTTGTAATGTTATTGAATGTGGTACTAATAACAAGGGACCAATGGAGAGGTCAGTGATCAGTTCCAAGTTGAATTTGGTACTGATAACAAGGGACCAAAACAGAGGTCAAAGATCAATCCCAAGTGCTATAGCATCATCAACAAATCTGGCTAATACTAGAGATTTGAATGACTGAGGATCTACTTTTCTCTGGAATATCCTTAAAGTACTAAATATTTTCTTAAAAAGTAGATAAATAACTTTTTGTGGTATAAACGGATTCTTCAGTCCTCATAATGAAAACATATATCTTGCTTATATTGTTAGATGAAGACACTTTACAGCTTAATCAATCTGCCAATATACAAAGTTAGGAAATGGTTCATTCTGTTGAAAGAGAATTTCACCATGACATCATAAGCAGATTAAGTTTTGCATATCTATTGTACTGAGTCTAACTGTAAACTACACAGACCCAGATAATGCCCTAGCAGCTCTGGGTCTGTGCAGTTTGTTATGGAATAATCAATAGAACACACAACATAGACCCTGGTGTGCAGACACATTATCCTGTGGCATTTCAAGATCTTTGTTGTTTGCAGTTTGACTCATCTTATAAGCAAGTATTTACAGTACATGTTTTGGGTATTTTATAGTTTAATCTTTACGATAAAAATAAAATTAACTTTATAGACTATCTGCCTAGACAGGTCACTCATAGGCTATAAACCTTTGTCATAGGTGTGCATGTTTTTTGGGTGTGTGTGTTATTTTCTTTTTTTTTAACACAAAGGTTGTTTACACAGTGCTGAAATTCAGAAAAGTGATGTCAGAATATTTTTTTATTTTTGCAAATATGTCTAATAAGATAGATTAAGCTTGACATTTTTGTAACTTTACTGTCTGTACTCACTTATAAGTCAAGTCCACCCACAAACTGCACACAAACAGATCTGCAGACTCATAATGTGCAAGCAGGTCTGGGTATATGCAGTTTGTTAGGAATAATCAGTAGAACAAATTACAGAGACCCTGATATGCTGGCACATTATGTGATGGCAGATCAGGACATAAGTTGTTTCTAGTTCGATTTGACTTATAAGTGAGTAAATATGAATGTCAATAGGACTAAAAGCTATACCCTTCCAGAGTTCTGAGAAAAAAATACTTCACTAAATTAGAAATGATAATGAAAAACCTCAACAACATTAAAGATCAAATATTTTGAGCAGATTAATGAGTGTTAGAAATATATTTTACAGCAGATGATACTAAACGTGACAGCTCCTGTACCAATCATCAGTTTTTCCAAGTTATTGTGGGTAAACAAGGCATTGTAGATAAAACTGATACAGTGTTATACCTTTAATAGTTCATGCCATTTTCCAAATTAGAGACCTATATCCAGACAAACCCATTCTACCTTGCAAAAAATTACCCACAATGAATTTCAAAAAATGGCAAATTTATAAGGATGTTTGCCTCTTCTGACATCTGCCATAAACTGTATATTCCAATGGAAATAAAGTCATTACCTGCTCAGATTTAACTGAGCTGTTATGTTGTGATGTCAAATTTCTTAATTTGTTGAAATACTTTTTATAATAGTTCTAATGGAAAGTAGTTTTCTTATTTAAGTAATGTGGATGTAATGTTGTACTGTTGTATGTATGACAGTGTTAAATGTATATTTAAACAATCTTTCACATTTTTCAATGGAAATAATTACTTTTGTAAAAGTTTAATTAATGGCTTGTAATAACACTGGTTTAATTTGTGACTTATGAGTATTTATACATGTATATACAAGGCAGAGGAAATACTTGAGTGTTGAACTATTTAAATAATTTCAGTTTTGTAATAAATATGGTATTTAGTACAAGCTGAGTGCAACAATAATTTTTTTCCCATCAATACTTCAATTATCTGAAGAATAATTTAATTTTCCATTAAACAGTAAATTCTTTTCTGACATGCATGTAGTTTTTATAAAGATGTATTATTATTGATCAACTGTTATAATCATGCAGCTTTTATGTATGGATTATTGTAACAACTGAATTAATGATTATGATAATATTTATTAAAACATGTGATTTAAGGGTATGTCAATACACATCTAAAACAAAGAGGAAATATTAAAAATGTTGGGATTATATTTCATTTGAATGTTGAATTGTTTAAATGTTTTTACAATTTCATAAAAATAATTTGGTACTTGCAATTGAATCGCAAAAATCATTGTTTCATATCAATGTCAGATCTACACATTATATATATATATATATATATATATATATATATATATATATATATATATATATATATATATATATATATGCAAACATTGCTTTATTTTTATAAAGAGTAATTTACTTCATTAAGCAGTTAATTTTTTTCTGACATGTGCATCAGATTTTATAAAGTTATGGATGTAATAGAATCAATCAATGTTATACCTCACAAAAAATCTTCTGTGCCTGAAACACACATACACATGCACACACTTATATATATATATATATATATATATATATATATATATATATATATATATATATATATAGGAAGAGAGAGAGAGAGAGACAGAGACAGACAGACAGACAGACAGACAGAGATAGATCATATTAGATCATATCAGCATTGAATTGCCCCTTAAAAGTCCAAGACAAAATTTTCTCCTGTGATGTCTTGTAAATGATAACTGACTCATGGCATTTGTAGTGTTTTTGGACCCAGGTGTCAGGAATAGATTCCCATTAGATAGCTGGATTGAAATGGCACATTTAAAATCTACTTTAATGTGTCTTGCAAAATAGATGCAAATCAGAAATGCTGTAAACAAAAGTAGATTAAACATTAAAATAAAATGTTTCATTGTTATCTAAGTTGGATCATTTTTGCTTTTGAAGCTAAATCCTGTTTAAATAATTCACAGATAAAACTAAAACCTGCCTTAATAACTCACATTTGCAAACAAAACCTCCATTAATAACTAATAGGTTCAACTATTACCTGCTCTAACAATCCACAGGTTCATCTAAAACCAGCCCTAATAACACCAAGGTCAAAATGCAACTTTTCATAATGACCACAAGTTCAAATGAAACCTAACCCAGAGTTTCGTCTAAAACTTACCATAAGAACCAACCCAAAATTAGCTATAATAGTCAACAAGTTAAACTAAAGTCCTTCCTAACTACCTACAGATTCAATATTTGAACAGTTTTCATGACATGGTGCTCAATTGGTGGACTGAACTCATCATTTGTTTTGTAAATTTCAAAGGAAATCAATTTGACAAAGATAGTTCTGGTATTTCAATTATGAAAGGTAACTGCATTTACCAGAAAAGTGATTTGGTATGACTTGCTCTTTTTATTTTCTAAATAACATAATAATATAATATAGTAACTCATAGACAGATATAATAAATCATGTGTTGTAGGTATGATTGTATATTAGATCCTTTCTAGTTTTTCTACAACAATTATAAACAATTAAGATGAACAGTAGTAATTTCCATTTACAACAACAAAAACAATATTCAAAATTGATCCAGATTTTACTCTAACTTCCCTACACCACAATTCAGCGATCTGACACATACATCTGCATTAAAAATGGTAATGTGAATGAAGATCAAAGTGGTTATATAAATCAGTGAAACTTTAATTTTAAAGGTAAAATTTGAGAAATGGAATCAAACTGTCTGAAACTAAAGTAAAAATTCACTGGAGGAAAGTTGATGACTATTGCATTACTTGTTCATTGACTGGTATATATACCATGCTTAAGTTCAGTACATTTTGGTGACTTGGAGATAATGCATTCATGTATTGTTGATTATGTTGATGTGTATATACATTTCTTACATTGAGCTGGTCTCCTGTATCATTTGTTTGCAGTCATATGTGTAATTTATCCTGTAAAAACTTTACTATACTCTCAAATTGCTAGGGCTATTAACCTCATATTAAAATGGTGATATTGGAATATGTTTTTTTACCTTTCAATTTAAGTCTAGTAATATTTTAATAAATTAAAAATGAATTCTTGATGTTATCCAATATGATATAGATGTACAGAAAAAAATCTTAAATATTGAAAGTATCAAAATCTAAAGCATATGATGATAAAATTATAAAAGATGTAAGCTTAACGTTTCAGTACACATTGTTTATTTTTGAAATATTTGGAGATGTCATATTCAAGGAGTTAAAAATCTAAACAAGAATCAGCTCTATTAAATGAAAACAAAGTCATGCATGGTTTAGCACTCAAAATTTCTAAAATATAAAACGTACTGATTGTTTTCTCTCTGGTAAGATTTAAGATACTTTTCCAATGCCAACATATGACTTTCATTTTATTTGTATTACTCTTTGTCAAAAATATGTTATTGCTTAATAGATACAAGTGCAATTGGTTATCAGTTTATACCTGTGATAAAGAGCTTTTACTTTCCTTTGTGTGCCAGACAACATTTTTTGGTGAAATATTCCGTCCAAAATACATTTATGTTAATAAAATATTTCCAACTGAAGACATTTCTTTTGTTTTTAGTGTGAAATTATATGTGGATACCCTGCTTCTTGACATTTTTATTCAACCTGAGTCCTACAGGGTTCTGTTTTATTGTATGGCACTTTATCATTACAAAATACTATTTGTCATTGAACTTTCTGAAAATGTTTAACTTATAATCAGACCATATCTGCATTGTGCAAGTTTATTTTCAAAAGCTAGGCCTGATTCAAACATAAATTACAATACATACATATTCTATTTACAGTTAATTGGAGATGAAAGCTTATGGATTTAGATTACATTAGCTTTACATTGTATAATATGCATCAAAGAAATAATAAATGGCATTTTTACATACTGGAATGAAAGTAATTCTTACACTACAGTATGCATTCCTGCTAACAGTTCCTTTTCTTCATTATTTCTTATCTTAACAGTTTTAAAATCTCAGTGGTCTGACTTTCCGACTTGAATATTTTGTTCATTTTGTTTAGCTTAAATGGTCAATTTTAAGATTTGTGTTTTTCTAATGCAACATCATCCTAAATATAAATGTGGTACAACTTATGTTGTTCATTCCTGCCATGGGAGGGTAAGATGAATGATGGGGGAAGAGAAAATCAGGAAATAGGTAATAAACGATACAAAGGTTCATGAGAGAACATAGAGGATACAAAGGTCCTTGAGAGAACAAGTGGCTCTGGGGAACAAGTGTTTGTATGGCAGCTGTTAGCAGAAGAAAAGCTTAGTGGCAGTTTATCCCTCTTTCTGCCATCTTAATGGAATTTTGGATCAAAACTTTTAAATCTTCTAAAGAATAAATGCTTCTCATCTATACTATAAATGTACATATATTTATGTACAGTTAAAACCTGTTATAATGCGATGCTTGGGGCCCAAAGAATAACTTTGCAATATAAGTGGGATCACATTAACACATTTTTGGAAACACTTCCCCATTAAAAAAGGTGCATTGAAATTTCAATATTATTTTTAAATAACCTCTTGATCATTTATCATTTGTTTTGTTCACTGGGTTTACTTCCTCCAAACATTATTCAGTGCCAAATGTATAAAAAAAATCGTTTTAACTTATCTGAACATAATAGCTATTCTTTTTTTTCATTAACAAATATAACACTGCAATATGTTTTAGAAAATTCTGTAAGTTAAGGCAACATTAAATGCAGTGCTGGGATTAAAATCTGTGAGGGATACGAATAATTGGCTTTTCCGAGAGCATGTATTACGTATGTTAAAAAGAGAGGTCACCTTAAACGAAAAAAATGGGAGCCATGCTGCCATTGCATTATAAGTGGCTTTGCATTATAAATAATCGTGTTATAATGGGTTTTACCTGTACCTTGGATTCGGCTAATGTGGGTATGTGAGAAAGCTTGCCAGTAACTTTCGTGGGTCGGTGGTTCTTTCAGGGGTTTTCCCGAGTTCTTTCTCCACCATTAATACTGGCCGCCATGTATAGCCTATCGTGTGCTGAAAAATGGCATTAAACCCTACAACAACAAAGACAACAAACTGTACCTTGAGGTGATGTGTTTAACTTTTGTCCATGATTGTAGATTGTAAGGAACATTTGTAAACAGAATATTACAAAGCTTAACTGTGTACATGATTGTGTATTATACTTTAAGGTAATGATGATTTTTAAACAACATTTTTACCTGGATTTGTGTGAAGGACCTTGCTTATACCCTGGGAAATTATTTTATTTACCTGCCTATGGGGTGTCAAATTGTTATGCCGACACTGTGGTAGGTATGTTATGATTGGGGTGGGGTGCTCCCAATATACTGTTTGAATTATTATAGCAGTTCCACCCAGGCCCAATTTTGGTTGGAAGTTAAATTAGTGAAAGATAGGTGTAAACTCTGAGCCCCCATTTAAAATCTATCGCAAACACGAAAATAGCTACTGTTTAGAACTTCCACCCTTAAATATGATGATATCGGGTCCAGAAAAATACAACCACGAAAATACACAATAAAGCAGAAGGTTACAAGCTTCTCCAGGCATGTTCTAGATAGGTTTACGTTTTAAAATGTTTTCGATTTCTATTATATTATTACTTTTGTTTCTTCAAATTATCGACAAGTCTTTTTCTTCTACATAATTTTGTGCAAAACAAAAATGTGCTAATTTTGCCATCAACTGTGTCCATGTTCAGTTGATTGTGCAAGAGATCAGAAGCCTTTGTCCATGTTCGTGTACGTTTCAGGAAAAGAATAACTCGAACTCTCCATTAAGACTATCTTGATATCTCATGTCAGACTTATAATGCCCACGCTTACATCTTTTCCCCTCTATCAATCTAAAACTTGAAGAACAGTTTCAAAATTTGTAAATAATTACGAAAACCAATTCCTTATCGAACCAATCAGCGTATTGAAGGAAAATGTCGGACTTAACCAATGCCAAGAAGTGTGCACGAATATCGTGATTTACAAGTGGGGATAGGTCAATCTTTCAGAATCCTGCTCATAATCGAACTCATCCAAGATATTAAAGATAAATATTGTGTGATGAAACTGTTTTTCCCATAATACATTCCTAATCAGTAGACCAATGCCTCACAAATCCAGCCCTCTCAAACAGAAGAATGGTTTAAAAATCTAAAACGAATTCTGCAGAAAATAGTGATTTTTCCCTAGCATAAACTGACTGGCGTCAAATCCAGTTCATATTTCAGTTAATACTAGAACATCAATGCATACTAAACCAGTGGGCTACTAACTGATAGGAGGATTGGAGAGTTCGATGATATTATGATCCGCTGAATCTTATTGAAGAAACATTTTACTCCAAACATTGGCTTATTCGTCAAATGTGCTACCCGTTAGGTGGGAGGGAGTTATATCCCTTACACCGCAGAACGCCCGAATTTTCGGTCCCCTAAGGTATGTGAGACATGTACAGATCTTGAGGTTACATGGAGCTGTTTGGAATGAATGAATTAGAGGTTAAAACCTGTGGCATCCATGACACGGCCTGTATCAATGTCTTTTGGGAACAGTTACGCTTGAATACTATTCTAGTTGCTATTAGAGACGAGATGCACAACTAATTCCTTTGGTTAGTTCTCTGTATGAAGAGCGAATAACTCGTCGTATGCAAGACTATAGAACCCGAGCTGATATATCTCCCTTTCCTTCTATAAATAGGTGCCTTATCCAGTATGTTATGCCCATGGAAAATGTCTTTTCTTGACTAGGTCCAAAGGCTTCGGTCATGACTAGTCAAAAGTTCAATAAAAGATGGATAGGTCTTTGGTTTGTCTCAGATTATTATTTTCCTGATGATGGTAGAACAGTAGCGTTTTATAGTGATATGTGCTAACTCCATTACCTTGAAAAGCCACAAGAGAATGATTGTTACTTGTGTTGTCAGTGCTTTAAGTCGGCGATGTGTTTCCGCTCTCACCACTGGGAAACAAATTTCCACATGTCCTCATACACTTTCAGAGCGATGTAAATTCTTGCACAAGCAATTCAGTCCTCTACTTATTCTGAGAAACGTTTTCCCTTGAGGTTTTGTTTGATATGACACTCTGGGTCTACATATCTCGATTCAGATAGGTTGTTTTTGTACCGCTGAGGAAAGATTTTACATGGAATTTACACTGTCAGGTTTACTAAGTCAATTCAACTATGGAGTCCCCCGCTTGAAGGGAACAATGCAAATAAAACAGTAATCATATTCACTTTAGTTTTACAAGACCTTTTGAAACAGGTGGATTAGGATTAATCTATGGAATGCGTGACGATGATCATTGTAGGCTCAGTGTTTTCATTCTGATTGATGATGCATGTGTGAACATTTTGAGAGAGTGTAAATCATAAATTGGCCGAAGTGTGCCATTAGCCCCTGGTATCAAGAACAATCTTGAAGAAAATCTCAGTGATTGTATGCTCTGAACAATCACTAACACCTTTTACTGAGAAGATTGTTTTTTAACTTCTGCTTAACATTGGCTCTGACGAACCTTTTGAAATCTATGTAGCAACATAAGCCCTGAACAGTGTAGGAAGGGTACTGATAGTAATCTAGAGGTCCTTCAAAAAGAGCTGTAGGACCCATGAATTATCAATGCAAGGTCTTTACCATCCCATTCCAAAGTCTCTTTCATTACTCCAGTGTGAACTATCTACCAAGGTGTGGTGAGCATGGCATTATATATATATATATATATATATATATATATATATATATATATATATATATATATATATATATATATATATATATATATATATGTGTGTGTGTGTGTGTGTGTGTGTGTGTTTTATTCGCATTGTTTCCCTCAAGCGGGCGACTTCATAGATAAATGAATATATGTATATATATGCATGTATATATATATGTATGTATGTATCTATGTATGTATGTATGTATTGACCAATGGTACCACCCAGTTTCTACTGAGTGCAGATGTGAAGAGTAATGACATTTGTATCGCCTTCAAACCATCCAGTCAACAAACGCGAACAACAAAGTCGGAACCTACCTGTGGATCCATTGGTCCCCCTTTTGAACAACTATTCTGACCAGCGTCCATCCGTTTATAAAGGCTATGGTATTTGCAGCAACGGACAGGCATTTTGTAATGGGTAAGATGTTTCCATTCGTTACTCAGTTGCTGATTCGATATAGATTCACGCAGTACCTATGTAAGTGTCTGATTGGCCTATTCTTTAGGCTCCCAGGCTGCTTGTTCCAAGATGCCTCTTTGTCCACATCTGCTTCAGGTAAAAGTAAAACTCATAAGATGTAGGTAAACCGGTTAATACAACTTAAAATTCAAGCCAACGAAACACGTGAAACGCACTTGATTTGACAGATCAATATTAGTTTAATAAGTTAGACCTCCCACTTTTCACGGTTGCATGGATTTGCAGTAAAAGTAATCAACATCATGTAGAAATTCTATACTCTAATACTGCTCATCAGGGAGGAATATGTAATTCATCTCTAACAAATATAACATGTAAATATTCTACACTATTGTATGTGTTTTCTGTATATTTCTTTAATTTGCATCTTCAGTTGTAAACTTCTATGTTTGCCCAGTACAATTATTATTTTTTTGAATGAACCCTTAGGACCCAAAATATAAGGAAAAGAAAAGGGGATAAAAAAGAATGGATTATCAATTTTGTCACATTTCTTCTCCAACAGGTAGAGCTTGTAGGCTAACAGTGTTTCGAATTAGACTATTACAAGCTATCTTCCGTAGTTTGGACACTTAATTCTCATTTCATGTAAACTGATGTGAGTTCTGACAACACTGTTATACACTTTATGGAGTTTTCACTCTTTAAATCATAAAATGACTACGAATTCAGAACAATATCACTGAAAATGAAAATGAAACCAGAAAAGAGTTAAATCATAGCAAAAACGTACTGCCGGATAATATAAATCGTGTAATATCCAAATATAAAATAGGTGAGAAAGTCACTGTCTCCAAATATATTCGTTTTTATTACATATGTTCACAACTGAACTTTTGAAATTATTTAAATCTGACAAAGTTTTAGGAGACGTAAGAAATCTTTTGTGAGGTAACAAGCATGGTATCGGTGTTGTCTTATTTTGTCACATTATAAGTAAGGAACAATAGCCAGATTGCAACATGTGTATGCTAGACTCTGAGGCTAATTATTCGCTTCATCAATGTTGCGAGATAAGCCGACATAAAAAAGACGGAGTGGAAGACAGTTGTGTATAACATGGCCATAGGAACTTGTTACTGGCGCCTTATTCTGCTGAATGCGATTCACAGGTAAGTGGCAGGAATTGACGGTGTTGGCTCAAAGAAAATCAAGTGGGCGTCGTAAATCCACCCTTGACAGACTGCCGGGGAGGGGGAAACGTCTGCTAATTATGTAGACCATGGGTGAATCGACATCCACTCGGAATTGAGCAAGGCGTTGCCACCATTGGAATCGCAAGTTTAAATCTAGTGTTTTGAAAATAAACGTCAATAGTCGCTAAACCATCTTGCGGGAATTACATAAAGAAGTTCTAAGCTACTCCGACGTCATTCGAAATTGGCGGGAAACATTGTTATTCTGGGAATTACAAAGGAACTTCGGAAAGGTCAGTGACTTATTTGCTCGATTGTCGCAATCTATTACAACAAGGTAATTGTACTTTAATTATGTGCAGTATGTATACTTCATTACTAGTATAGTTAGTACGTAGAATTACCATTTGTAGGGATTGATTCCTTTGTAGTGTTTTACACGCATATTTTGAGATATGAGCAATGTTTATGTAAATAATTAATAGTGTAATTCGCTATTTGGTTTATTCATATGATATTCTAGATTTGCAAATGTTGAATTGAATTATAACTTTGTATAATGCTTGCAGTGTGCAACATTAGTTACTATGAGTATTTGACTATTTGTATATACTTTGTAGAAGTATAATGTGTAAGGATATATCAGCGCATGGATATGTGGATATCTGTGTACACTTTGTAGAAGTGTAATGTACACAGAAATGCATCTGATTACGTGATAATGTTCTGTATAATAAGATTGAGAATCTATATATACCGATGTGATGAAATCTATTGATATGTCCATGATAAGCATTTGATACAATGTATACCATACCAGAAAGTATGGGTATTTCGATGTGCATGAATGCGTGACCAAAGAAGGTAATGGCTTATCTGATGATAGATTGTTGCTTAGTGTTAGGCTAGATAGATAGAGGAAATTACTAATGTCCTTGTGTGTGTTCGGACAGGAAGCTTTTAGGGACCGGAGGAACTGTAGGAGACAGAGAAGGGAAATACCCTGATACAGTTGGTCCCGAGTCTCTGTGAGACAAGAAAAGGAGAGAACGGAAGTGAAGGAAGTGAAGGGTGAAGGACATGGTTGTTGGACTGAAGGTGTACTGGGTACCAGTCAAGAAATATTACAGATCAAGAGATGAGTAGAAACACAGGACAGGAGAAAAATCTATCACACTAAGTCAGATGATGAAATAGGCCGTCACTTGGTCGAGTGAAAGAGGAGTGATAGGGTTTTGAATATTGAATTTCATTTGAGGAAGGATTATCTGTAATTGAATGACATTAAATTTGTTGTTTATTTGAATTTCACCTTTTGTGTATTCAGTAATTTAACTGTTGGCATCATTGACTGGGGGCTCGGAGCTTTGCATCTCTATCACTACTTCAATTTCTAACAAAAACGAGCCAGGGTCTGTAATAATTAAAGATAATACTGGGAGCACCCCACCCAAGCCTAAGGTAGTCAACGACGAGGGACCCTTTACATATTTCATTATTAGCGTATTACGCCTCATCCATTACTTAACATCAGAAACGCAGTTCTCTGTGCTTTCGATGGTAGAAGCAGATTCATTTGGACAGCTAGGTCTGTACAGCTGAGCGTCATCAGCATATAACTGCTGGGGCACAAGATGGCAATTTAAATAGACCTGATAGTGGCTGTGAGTGTCAGATAACGATAATTGTTCCTAGAACAGAACCCTGTAGGACAATGTAACAAAGATTATCTGGACTGATATGATTAACATTTATTGAAACAATTTTATTTCCTTCAGTTAGGTATGACCTGAACCATGATAAAGCAGTACTGTGCATGCAAAAAACATACAGCAGACGGTGAAACAAGATATCATGGTCAATTGTATCAAAGGATCTAGATATGTCAAGGAATGTGAGAACTGAAGTCTTGCCATCATCCGAAGCGGAGAGAAGGTCATTAAAACCTCTAGGAGGACAGTTTCAGTATTGCGACATGGGTGATACGCCGGTTAGACTTTGCCGACGATATTGTGTAAATTTAGGCGAGATTCTCTTTGAGACAAAACTACATTTTCTAAGACGTTTGATATGAGTGAGAGGTTAGAGACAGTGCAATAGGTTTTCAAGTAGTTTGGGCCTAGGGTTTCCGTCTTAAAACGGGCTTTACAATATCAATTTTAAAAAGTAATGGCAAAACACAAGTAGAATGAGAAAAATTGATGACGTTAGTCATACCAGGTAGCAGAGCATTCAAACACTCAAATAGCAGTAATGCAGGAATTGGACCAAATTTACGAGACTTTGGGGAACACTTAATAACTTTTCGTAGAAAACCCGTATATGTAGGCTACACTGTTGTGAATTGTGAATGGAAGTTGCTGAAATGTTGTATCATAAGGTGCGGATGGCACCGGTTATATGAAGTTGATCTCTGATAGTTTAGATTTTGTCACTGAAGAAATCAGCAAGATGATCTGGTAGACTGTTTGGGTATGCTGTGGTTGGTAGTGATGTAGATTTTATCCCCGCCAGCAATTTGTCCGTGATGCTGAATAGCTGTTTGCAGCTGGTACTCTCAGTTTTATAAACCTGCTTATGCACATTCAGACCAGATGCCAATCATTGTCTCTCGGCCTTACGGCATTCCGTCTTGACGGCACGCAGCTTGTCGAGTATGATGCTGTACCATCGAACGCATTTTGTCACCGAGACTATGCGATTTTGTACAGTTGCCATATAAGCACCAACGTCGTTTATTAGCTGATATTTTTTTAATCAAGTTAATGTTACAATTTGAAGTCTAAACAGAGGGTGGCTCAGTGATAGACACATCTGAGGTGGCATGTGATGCGTAGGTGGTCTGATGCAAGTTCATGGGCGACAGGGATGGTTGTCAAAATATCATTGTTAGGTCTGTGCACAATCAGCTGAAGCTGGATGTGAGCATGAGACAAGATAAAATGGTATTCTTAGCAATGACAGCAATACATCGTATGTGTGAGGGCAAGGAAATGAACTGATCATGTTGCCGTCGAATGTCGAATCGGAACATATCCCGTCATTCCTGATCTAGGTCTCAGTCAAACATAACATATCGATCTCATGGTCGATAATAAAATTACAGATTTGTGTTCTTGTCTGGTTTCCCAAATGATCGGGAATTACCGTCTGCTTGTCATGCTGAGCAACACACTGAGCTACAGACACCCAATGGAGCAGGCAGACGATAGCGGGTAAACACCTTACTGACCAGGGGCTGCCCGGCTTGAGGCGGGCAGTAGTCAGCCAGTGGGACATGATGATCCTTCCAACCGTCGAAGCTGACCCATGGCGCCCCTTCCCAATGCCAATCCGCTTGGACGTATAACCCGTAGACTACCAGCTTCCGTGTTGTTTTCTCACTCAGTAGGGAGACTGGAGTGACCTCTCCAGGGCGCAAGCCTGGGCGTGGAGTATGGAGATCCTCAGCTGCCCAGACCTCAGGATCCCCCTCTCGTCCCTGCTTCTGGGGTCCAAAGGAATGCTGAGCATGACATTTGGCACAAGTTCGGATGCAGGAGCTGCCGGAAGGAAGTTGTAGCTGACGCCCAGCCGCCTTAGGGGCTCCACTCCCGATTATCTGTCTGGGTTTACTCCCGTAGCCGTTCCTTCTCCCGAAGAAATTCACAAGGCAGCGGAGCCATCATCCAGTGGATGGGACTTGGTGGGTTTGAAATCAGAGTTTCCTTCTCCTAGACGAACTGCTTGACAAGGCTAACGAGCTCCATCTGCCCGGGTTTGGAGTCTGAGTTTTCCTTCTCTTAGACTGACAGTCTGCCCACCCAGTTATACCACCGGGTACTCGGTCGCGCCACACAGCAGGCTCTGTGGAAACAGGGGGCCCCGCGTGAAGGTGCTGCTGTGGACACAATAGTATAGGAGAGGCCATATGCAAGTAACCTACTGCCCAGCAGAGCCAGACAATGTTGTCGCAGCGATCACTACACCTGGAAAGGAGAGGCTGTGAGAGACGCTTCACTTTTCTTTGGCGAGCGAGACGTCAGGTCCAGGCCTCGCACACACTGCATTTATGATGGCTCTAAAGTACCTGAAATCAGCACTAAACCTTATTGATCAATACCCAGGCCTTATTAATAACACTGATAAAACAAAATCAGTGTGGATTGTGAGTGGAACAAGTAGAAATAGTAAATGCTCTTCAGAATACCATTTAGACTGGGTTTCGTCTGAATTTGTTTACCTAGGCACATTTTCCACAGAACAAAACGATAATTTAAACTAAATTATGATAACAAAGTCAGTGAAATAAAACATGTACTTCTGCAGTGGTCAAAACTATCACTAATCCCTTTTGGGAAAATAACAGTTATCAGACGTTTGTCATTATCAAAAACATACTCCTCTACTAATGCGTGTCCTTGATCCTCCTCATAGTGTACTTCAGGAACTAGATTCTCTTTTTTGTTCACAAGTAATCTTCGGGAGATAGTGAATAACTTTATTCCTTGGTGGCTCTGGACTCTCTTGGTCTTGTGGCAGATAAGGTAGAGTGTGTTGGTTCAGGCTCACCTATGTCGTCTTCAACGTCACTGCGCTGCACTTTTGCTAGCATTTCTGATAGCGTATAAGGCGAGACCAAAAACCGTCGTCTCTTTGTTTCTTCATCTTCTTCTGTTCTTTCTTCAGCAATGTGTGATCGTTTCATTTTGATTCCAAAACTTGATTTGATTACGTTTCTCATACACTCGATCACTATAAATACAGAGATAGATTTTTGCCTAAGATTATATTTGCATTCAGCTTTCAAACTTTGAGAAAGAAATAGATAGGTCAAAAGAGGTCGACCTACTGGTCAGAGATTTTCAGAGGGTCATTCAAAAATATAACTCAGATAAGACTACAGACTACTCCTCTCCAAAGAAAAGGAAGACAAATACTGGCGGCATCTGCATTAATAGCCATATTACTATCAATCCAATCCAAATAAACAAAATATCCTTAGCAGGCTCACACCAATAAATGGTCTTTAATTTTTTCAGTCATAGGTGTTGAACACAAATACTATCGCCATGGTAAATCGTACGAACGCTGGTGCGCGTATGTGCTACAGCGAAGGCACGCGTCCGCTCTCATCTTCTAAGAGGAGAGACCCAACTCTGGCTGAACTGTTTTTTTTAAACAGTTTGTAGTGCAACACTGCAATCAGTTTCGATCCTTTGCTGTCATCTCTTCACAAAACAGCTAAAGCAAGATGGGGACTAGTGTAGAGTCATTAGCCATAGGTTTGGGCATGCTCTTTAATCTGGAGTAAAGTATGCATGGGAAGGCTTTGCGGGCCATTACCAGAATCACAGACATAGCGATATGTAAGAGACTAAAATATGTGGAGAGTCAGGCGTGTCTAAAGAGGAATTTACCCTACGGAAGAGTCATACGGCAAAGTTTGAGAAGAGGACCAGTGAAGCGATGCCACTTATGTTAATCGGCTTTGGTTAACAAACCCAAAAGGTCCTTTTCAGGGCTACCCAGATCTCTATAAATGAGAGATAATAATTTTTTTAGCCAAAACAATTTATTTTATGTTTCGTAAATGCATGTATTTATATATGTTATGTTATTGACAGCTAAACCTTAATATTCCCTTTCAACCCTTCTCTCACGATGTTTTGTTGTAAGAAAGTGTATTTTAACGTCTATACCCATGTGATTGATATAGGTTTATAGGTAAGGAAATTGTAGTATGTTCATAAATATTTCCGTACACTTGTGTATGTTAGTGTGTGTGTGTGTGTGTGTGTGTGTGTGTGTGTGTGTGTGAAAGTACGCTTTATTTCACACACAACCGTTCCTGAACATCTTTACTTTTTGGATGGCAGGGTTGTGTTTTAGGATTGTATTGGTGTGCGTTTGGATACTAATCGAAAAGCGGGTACTGCATTGTATATATGATGTGTTTTGATAGTAATAAAAACCAGGTGGTGCATTCTAAAGGGTGTCTTTGGATAATATATGTAATGTGTTGGATTGCAAAGTTTTATGATTGATTGCAGATAAAAAGACATTACCGTTCCTGTTTGAACCCACAAACATTTTTGATCCTATCAAACCACTCCATGTTAAACCTTTGGACCATTTTAACCTAAGATTTCCAGTCTGACTCTCCCGCATGTTAACCTATGGGCACCAATATTCTTATGATTTGACCCAAAATCCTCACATACAACTACTTTCCTTTTCTTTGCCATACAGTCAAATCACATTAATCAATAATTATTTTTGTACAAAATGCACGTAGTTACACTTGTGTTGTAGTTACAGAAGTCACTTATTGATCAATGTCTCATTTTCCTGTCAAACTATTATCTTGCGGCAAAACTAAAGTCGTCTAACAGGTATTAATAGTACAGAGAAATCAATGTTACACATTTGATTCTCAGCGGGTGGTGTTGATCATGAGTTTTTAAATCGTTTCTGTATACATGTAGTTCAGGCTCCTGCTTCTGATCAAACTTGATCAATATATCTGCGAGAAGTATATATAGGATGGGATTGAATAGGTGATTGTCCTCAAGTTGTGTTGTACTGAACTATATGCTGATGTGCTGTTGATATAGCATCCGTGTTTGATCTACATATTGATATTCATTGAAACTGTGACATTTGAAAATCGGTTGAGTATTTTTATTCCAGGAATAACGGGAGGCGTTTGTTAAATCAAGCAAACCATTTATAAATACTTACAAAATTGTTTTACAAAATTACAAACTCAAGAAAATAATACAAACATTTATTGCTTTTTATATCTTACATATAGCTCCTCATAAATTCTCAGATCAATGTCGATTCAGTTCTAACGAATACATTATAGTAGTAGTAGTATTTACTATGTTGTTGATAATGATTTCATAATGAAAGGATTTAAAACGCGTTAAAAGATAAGAACATAGTTTTACATAATATTGATTTTGAAACACCGAGAGTAAAGAACTGAACAACTTTGCGTTCAATACATATAAACACTTATATGAAGATAAATAAGTGATAAAAGTTATATTGCCTTTTATAATGTGGACGAGAGAGTCAAAATGGAACTTATCTGGGCCTCAATCTTAGTAATTTTATCTTATCTTATATGTTCTATAAATATTACTACCTGTCCCCTACCCTCATTGCCCCAGAGTCTAAAATGCTACCGAAAATTTGTATTACCAACATTATTCTATTTGAATTCTTCAGATGTATTAAAAGTTCAAAATTGTCAGTTCTACTTCACCTTATATGTTTTAAAAAAGAAATTTGGCCTTTACTCCCCGACCTGCTCCCCAGGACAAAAAAAAAAAAACATACTAAAGAAAAGCTATCGAGACGAGGACTAAATCTATATATTAGCATTTATTCAAAATTATGGTAAATGATAGCAACAGTTGTTGTTTTTGGGTTTAACGCCATTTTTCAGCACATGAAAGGCTATATATGGCGACCAGTATTAATGGTGGAGGAAGAACCCGAAAAAACCCCGGATAGAACCACCGACCCACGAGAAGCTACTGGCAAGCCTTCTCTCATACCCACATTGGCTGAATCCGAGACTCCAACCCACGCAGACAGAGGTGAGACGGCAGTGATCCGTAACGGAGAGCGCATTAAACCACTCGGCCACTCGTGGCCCGATAGAAACAGCATAACTTCGAAATAAACTGAAGTGCAGTTGTCAGCAAGGGTGTACTCTCCAGTCAATAAAAACTGATTTAATTCTGAAACTTAAACACATAGTTTTAAAGGATTACTTCGATTTTAAATGATGTCTTACCTACCTCCCCTGACAAGCACATAATCAAATTTTCGCCATGGCCAGTTTAGCACGAAAAGTTGGTTACTACAACCTCCATTTAGTTTTCATGGGTGTTAGCATAAGTGAGAAGTGTAAATGCACAATTTAAAGGGCCTCATGATGCATACAACGGTATCTGGAAAAGAGATGCATGAGACGGACCATCTGGCGAAACCTATATCAGTAGGAACCAAATGTGTGGGACGGTTAAGAGGTGATGCTCTTGCCTAGGGATGATGCTGCTTTCGACGCACGAATCGATAATTCAGATCAGAAGTCAACAGCCGCTAAACGCATAGATGTGCTGTTCTGACATAGATTAATACTAAAAGGTGAATGTGCTGAATAATCTAATCCCATGGGTCAATAGAAGAGGGATTATTCTTACCGTCTAGATATAAAGATCAGCCGAAATAAATCTATGAATATAACTTATATCACTAGGAACTAACTAAGGTGTTAAGTGGACCATCCAAAATGGATTATGTCTTCATACGGTTGTTCCTGCCACTGGTTATATCAGAAAAAAGAAAAATAGAACATCAGCGAGGAGCTGCTTGCTATCTGCTAGTTCCGCCCCATTTTACACCCTGAGTTGTAACGTGACCATGTTGCTCGTCATACTCTATTTTGAAAGGTAAACTCGTACGTACTTCTAACATTGACCGTCTTTAAACGAGACTGTAGGCTTCTTTACTTTACCTTTAACACAGGTCTAAAGCGCTCACCGTTCCAGATCACTAGCATCTCACCTCTGTCTGCGAGGGTTCGAGTCCAAGGCTCGGCTAGCGTGGATACGTGGGAAAGCCTGCCAGTAGCTTCTTGTGGGTCGGTGGTTCTTCCCTTGGTTTTCCAGGGTTCTTCCTCCACCAGTTATACTGGCCGCCATGTATAGCCTATCTTGTGCTGAGAAATGGCGTTAAACCCTAGAACAATAACAACAACAACCTTTAACACATGCTTGATTTTACGACATTTTGAATCAGAACAAAATTTTAAGATAAATTAAGGAAAATTTATAAAACGGTCATCTTTGAAGTGTTGCCCCATAATGAGCTGTTAACATTATGAATCAAATTTTTGCGCAAATATGTTTTCAGCCGAATCTAGAGTATATTTTTCGTAGATACTATAAAAATCATGTCGGACGCAAAAAGGATGTCCATAAAGTGCAAGTTTCCTTGAAGAACATGCATTTGTACAGACGAAATTTTGCAAGAAATTAAGATACATGCAATTAATTTTCTCACATTTCGTTTGAAACCAATGAAAGGAACGAAACCTAATATCCTAGGGTTGATACAGTAGAAGAAGTCACTGTGTGTCTGAATCAACGTGTTGATGGAACAGAAACTTATGGGATACCGGTTGTAGAAAACGAACAAAAGTACACTCGCCTCCTGTCAATTGAGCTTGCGCTATAATTGTACTACTTGCTCAAGTATATATAATATGATTTGCAATATGAAATTAGAATTTACGAAGACTTGTTTTTCTGTTTCTTTTTTTTTTTTTGTTGGTTGTTTGATGGGGGGGGGGGAGGGGAATTGGAGCTCTTTAATGTTTCCCATCAGCTGGAGCACTGCTAATATCGATTTCTTCAATATAATGTACAGTGTACAAAGCAACACAGGTTTAGAGGATATATAATAAATAGTCTCAACTCGTATAGCTAGTGATATGACGATTACCTTTTGCAAACGGCCATGCATATATAGCAGTAGATCTACATAATCTTAGACGGATTCATGTTGTTAGGGCATAATAACGGAGAGAGAGAGAGAGAGAGAGAGAGAGAGAGAGAGAGAGTTTCATTAACATCGGTGGAATGTACAATTTTTAGTACCTCACATACGAAAATAGTTATATAGACATAATAAAGTTGTCGCTCTTGAAACATACGTCCATTGTTACCATTTTCTCTTAGATATGACAAATACTATTTCTGTATTTTGCTGTAACGAGGATTAAATGAAGTTTCGACCCTGCTCAGGTTTGACGCCTTCCTAGGGTTCGCTTCACAAGATGATATATAGCATCAAGTCGTTTCAGCGGGTCAACGAGTTTCAGAGAAAGACTTCAGCAGTACCATCAATACTCAGTCGCATGTTCTTGGGCATTTCCTTTATCAAACATACACTTGAAACATATTCGAAAAAGGCGAGCATCTTAATGTGATAGTCCCGCAAGGCGACCGTTTTCTATTGCTTCTGCATCCTTTTAAATGTTCGGTTTAACTGAAATTATATTGCCAGGAAACGTGCAAGTATTCCGATTGTACTTAATGACAAACAGTGATGCTGTCATTGAATGAACATGTATATCATTCGCACACTTTATTATACCGAACAAATACCATTATTCTCCAATTACAGCAATAATAATAATAATAATAATAACTTTATTCAAAGAGGGTGGCACAGTTGTGAGGAACCGAATAATCAATTAGTTAACAATTAACAAGTGCCAACATTCTTTAAACAAACTTCTCTTTTGATCAATCAATGAGCTACTGCCTATGACTAGTCTACAAAAATAATGGTAACAAACATTGTTTGATGGTTATGGAGTGGTACTGCTTATTCAATATGACCGAAGACATTGAACTAAAATCAATGAAACTGGCAATAATATGTTTCGACCTCAATGAAGAGGTTAACTGTGCCAATAAATTTTTTGCACTCACAAAACTTTTCAAAGAAGCCATACGTAAAATTTACTGGCTACAAAATCACAGCATGGTCTTTGATATAATGATTCTTAGAGTCCTCGTAGCGAACATCCACAGCGCAAATCCGATGATGCATACCACAATGGCAGCCCAGGCAAAAAAAATGGCCCAGCCTACTTCTACAACTCGGGCATCACACGCCGGTCCTGGAAGCTTCTCTATGGTAAAACTGAAGCACTGGTATTTCTCATAATACATTTTTGTGTGGAATATTGTTAATCCAAATGCACAGAAAATACCTGGAATGAAAAAAGAATTGCGAAAATTTAGATAAGTAATGTTAAACTTCTCTTTCTCTTCTCTTCAATTTTTGTTAAAACAAATTCTCTCCCATTGCTCATCGCATTTTGTTTTGCCTATACGTGGTCCATTTCGAAAGACGTCAACGAGGTCAAAACAGCTCCGATATATACAAACATACTGTATAAACATAAATGTGCAGGGCTCAATTTTAATTTTTAAAGTGATTCATCTATTGTCTAGAAAATTTCGGAAAGTGCTTATCGCATTTCAAACGTTTTTGCAAAATATGCTTATTTATTTATTTTCGTTTCTTTTACAATCATGTAAAAATTAGAAATTAAAACCTTTTTCTCAGCTATTTTGTGTCTGTTTGTATTTTGTAACTATTCATAAGCACATATGTCCCAAAAACGAATAATCTGGATCTTGAAAAGCACATTCTAATGAATGTATCGACTCTGGAATCTGAAGACCATGGCATGATGTGACTTACGTGCTTGTTTTGAAAATTCAATGAACAAGAGTCCTGAAAAACCTGCATGTTCCTTACAAAATTAAGTAGTTGTCAAGTGGAAAAAACAAATATAATTCATACTACGAATTTGTTGTCAGTTTTGTCTTCCAGCTGATCAAATATTACGCAATTCCTAAAATTGATGTCAGATATTTATAGGTGACTGCATTTGTATGGGAAAATATGAACGAGTTTTTCGGATGGAAATACTGCACGACCTTGGGAGTGCAGTATATCCATTCGACAAAACGAGTTCATATTATCCCATACAAATGCAATAACTTTTGTATCATATGCTCTTTTTTCAGCTACTTAAGGCTTAAAAATAAAATACATTACAAGAAGCAGTGTATTTGATTTATGCTTTATTCCAAAATAAATTCACAACCGTAGATTCTCCAATACACAATAACAGTATTCATGCGCACATAGCTCCGCCCACCGACCTTTTAACTTCATAGCGTACCGTGCGCTCAGTCACTCATTTGAAAAAGAAATCCCATTTGCTATATCTAAAATTGAAATTTAAAGTCATATTATGAATGAATGCGTCATTGAACAAAGTCCCCACTGGTCAGGAATGAAGGAATTTAGTTGTTCTGTCAATCCAGCTAAATTCTGATTATCTTCTTCTAGGTGTTTTCCGCACGAAGTACATGTGACTTGAGGGACTGGCGTTGACAACAAGCTGCATAACTGTTTCTGTTCTACCATGGATAATTTGGAATCGTAAGCTGGAAATATTTGAAATTTTTTAAATCTAAATTCTCAAGAAGATGCTGGATTCAACATTGTTTTATTAGAGAACAACAAGCTCTTTTCGTTTAGGAGTGCAATACAATCTACTTTGTAATGTGATTTCGATTTAAATAATGTGGTCTGGATTATAGGCCTATATATTACATTACATTTCCACGATGTGGATCAGTATTTGGAAAACGGCTTGGTTCTTATCAGCACAAAGAGCCCACAAAGTACATTTTGAGGAGATTAAAGTAGATTTATTCTCATTATTATTAACAGTTATAGATGACATATTTTTATGCCCAGTCACTTGCATGATCTATGTTGGAGGGACACCAGCTTTCGACAGTGTTGTTACTGTTGTCTTCTTTACTCAATGGTTGGTAATTCTCCCCTGGAGTTCTGCCCTTCCTGCGGCTCGTTTCATCAAATTTCCCAGTTCATCAACCCCCAATGGTCTCGGATAATACCTGTAATTTTTTATATTTTGTCCAGTAAAATATATATCTTTTTATTTTTTAAATGTACACTTTCATAAAAATCTGTTTTCTTATATTTCGCAAGGTTGGTTGATGCATTTCATTCTGCAAATTGTTTGGTATTTGCAGAGTACACAATTTATTCAGGATTTTCCCCATATTTTTTTGTTTACTTTGATATAATTTTATTTTCATTTTTTCTTTTTACTGTCAGAAAATATTTTACGAATATTTTTTGATATATTTTTTTTTTTTTAAATAAGGACATTAATTTGATCTTTAGAAGTATAATTACCATATCTGGGAAGTTTCTGTCAGTTTCTGCATTGGAACTGGTGTCAAATAAAAGGGGCTATCGGCATCCATCATTTCCAAAGGCCTTCGTTTCAAATATTGCAGGTAAAGATGAACAGGGTCTCGCTCCGGTGTTGTTCCAGTTGAACAAATGCGAGGTATTGTTGATCTGTAGTCATCCTTCCAAGTAACGTCAAATGTTTTGCTATCCCCCTCAGCATATTGAAGATGTGTTGTACCGGTTGAATCTGTGAAAACTAATACATCTCCAAACTTTAATTTTCAGTGCTCGTCTGGGCCTCTAAATCCAAATATTTTTCCAAAAACGTAGAACATGGAAAATTGCAAAGCAGCTGGCGCGTGAGAGCCCATTTCACCGGCCGAAATTAAAGCTTCTTCGTCATTGTGGCTTATCGGCTATGATGCTCTTGCTTTTCTTCCAAAACGAGCCTTTTTCAGTTAAATTTGTTTATAATTGAGTGATTCGATTGATGTCTGAAATGGACGGTTTCTAAGAGAGACGGGATACCCTTTAGCCTTAAGATGCCATTCTATACTGTTTCTTATGGATTCTAAAGAGCATGGCTCATACTCAAAACCATTGGCTTTGCGAATCGTTATAAATATGTCGGCTAAATACGTGTTTAAATGACCTGGAATGATATTTTCAACGCAGCGTGTCTCACGTTTGTTATCATACAGCCCTCGCTGCACATTTCTGTTATCATGTTCAGTCGCCTGCTTTGTTGAAAGTTTCTTTTATGATTCTATGAGTTGATCCACTTCAAATGGCTCATACAGTTGGTTTACTTATCCACAGACAAATAAAATAAATCGAAAGTTCTGGCGCCTGCGTCCATTGTTTGTTTACAATAGAAAGTAGTTCCTTAATGCAGGTGAATGAAATATGTGTATTTGCACGCGAGTTCAGTATGGGATAATACTACACGATTCTGACAATGTAAAGTTAACGGAGAAAACAAAATGAGCATATAATAATTATTGAATACGTTGTAGGTCCCAAGGTTGTAAAATTATTTTCTTACATATTTGGGTGGACGTTATTCCCTTTTTATTTAACTTTATATCTATATTGTGCTTGAATAATTGTGCCTTGTTAATTTCACTCTGTGTAATAGGACACTATATTATTCAAATAATGTTGTTGTTATTGTTGTTGTGGGATTTAACGCCATTTTTCAGCACGCGATAGGCTATGTATGGCGGCCAGTATTAATGGTGGAGGATGAACCCGAGAAAATCCCGGGAAGAACCAATGACCCACTTATTCAAATAATGTTATGGAACTGTAGTATTATTGCCAATGACCATCATTACCATCAATATTGTTATCGTAATCATCACATTGCTAAGGTCAAGTAAATACCAGAACTTATCCATTCTTTGTAACTAACATTCAATACCTAACAATACCACCACAGGATACCTAAAGTGCCAAATATGGTCTCTCTCTCTCTCTCTCTCTCTCTCTCTCTCACACACACACACACACACACACACACACACACACACAAATACACACACATGAAAATAAATATGAAAAGATTTAACGTTGAGCTTCCTTTATCTTTATATTTTCTTTATCTTTATATATTATCCTTCTAGTTTACAAGAAAATTGCAAGGTACCAAAACTTTAAGAAGCGCATTTGTCAAAAGTATAAATTCGTGAAAAGATTGAAATATTTCTCGTATTTACTGTTTCTCAAAGATATGAAACATCCTTCATATTTCCTGTTTCTTATATGTAATGAGCCCTTATGAATCGAACGTGGCAAACCAAATCAAATATATTTACTCCCATATTGCTTCCCCCACTACATGGGCATATATGCGACTTACCTGCCGTACCATACAGAACACCTGTGACCATGCAGGCGGACACCTGCCTCTGTACGATGGAGAGGGTCCCTACTATAGCCGCCGCCACCAAGTTGATAAGGCTGACAATAATGCAAGAGGCGGCGGAATTCTGCATCCCTTCAACGGAAAGGAAAAATATATAATTACAGTACTATTGTCGTGCACCAGTTGAGATTTGCACGGATCTTTGTCTAACAGTTTCTACTGTCTGTAGTTCATTAACTTAATGTGCCCGTTCTATCGGAAATAAAACAATAGAACGATTCATGGTCATATTAATGATTACAAGTAATGCAGACAATAATAGTCACAATGCAAAAAATCTTAAAGTGCTTACATGTATTTATTATTATTATTATTATTATTATTATTATTATTATTATTTAACAATTTTTGACTGTGTGAGTGTAGAAAGACACTAGCTACAGCATACTTCCTATTTCAACATTGTAGTTTTCTTTAAGAATATCAATTTTTACCAGATCTAGTGCGTTGTCAAGGTGACCAATGAGAGTCAGCAGCGTTGGGATTACATAACAGGAAGAAAAATGCAATAAAGAAGGTTGACACGCTAATTAGTTCCCAGTACATACTACATGGAAAATAGACCACAAAATAGAAGGATTCATATATTTTTACCTGGTAAATACTACAGAGGTGATTACAAAAACAAACTATGCGTACCATCCATCTACTTTTCACCTGTTTGCTATGTGCTCTATTTGATGAGTTGCGTTTTAACATCGAACTGACATCAAATAAATGCGTTCAAGACGAATTCGAACAAGCCTCGTTACTCTCCACTTTGCTTATACTACCACAACCAAGACGACAGTCAGGCTATCCTCGTTACAAAAATTGAACCCAACCGCGTCACCACCTAAATCTCCCATTAGTACAACAGTTGACACAATAGCTAGTTTTCCTACATTTTGCATGCACAAGTGCTGTTTATAAGACCATTGATATCTAGCCACGATTATGTAGCCTATTCCATACAGCTTTTCATAATCACTTTGTAAACTTAGTCACATCATTGTTACATACCATTATTCTTTTGTCCTCTACTGGTATTTTTCCAAAGTACAGACCTTATTTTTGTTCATCACTGTATTGCATGAACTCTGACTCCGAATGATTGATATCGGTTTCCGTTTCATAAGGTCGCAATTGTATAAACAGAATAAAGTTGGTACTAAAACAACCCAAAGAGGATGCAAGTTTTATACTGCTTGAAACTTGCAATCAATCTAAAATCAAAGATTGTTCTCTTATTTCTAGCCTATTGGATGCAGATTTGAGGGTATGTGGCAAGAATGAACCAACATGACGTTCTGTAGAATGACGTCTAGCATTCGACTATACAGTTTATAATCCCAAAGCTTAGCATAGCCAGCGTAGCAAGAAAAGTACGTGATTACGTCCACAATTGACATTTTATGGGCGTTAACATGAGTGTTTGCACACATGACTCGATGCTAAAATGGATGACAAGCGTCTAGCGTACTTTGCCAAAACAATGATGATAGCTATATATGTCTAACTAGAGAGAGAGAGAGAGAGAGAGAGAGAGAGAGAGAGACCTATAGCTTAAACACTTACTCGGTAGCACAATGCTTCTATTAAAACATAATTTTGATTTGCATCAAGATGCAAAAGACAGTCCAACAGTGCTGTGCACCCTATTTCGTTTACATTGTACGTGTCTGGTACACCATTCTGATATTATGGTAAAATTTTATTTATGAATTCGATTCAGGCAGTCCAAATAGGAAGTACTCTATTGCTTCAGGAAGTATAATCTGCCTCAAAATACCTCTATAGTTCAAAACCTTCTAATAAGAGGACATTTTAGCTTTCTCTAATAAAACGGATACAAAACTGTGACCTAACCAAACAGAAAGCGAATCCAAACGATCCCGTATCATACTAGATATTATACAGTATTTATACTCCTATCTTAAAATTAAGTCTTATGAAACACTGAATTGGCTATAGCTGCCAACTGTGTGTTTGTTTTTATTGCTAATTTTGTCTGTTTGTATTTTAATTATGCATAGCTGATTCTGTGATAGTTTTTGCCTTTCTAATATTGTTGCTTTTACGTGGGAAAGGGTATAAATAGCCAAGTAATATGAAAGATAGCCAAGTCCTGAAGTAACTCGTTCAGTCTAACTTTTCATTTATACTATTTTGCCAGTGGCGTAGAAACTGGCCAAGAAACCAACCCAGCTGTCGGAGAGGGGAATTGGTCACGCCATTTAAGAGCCCAAAATTCCCATCAACGGCCAGGACATGAATTTCTTGTTTTGCCACTGTATGCAATATCATACATTCAGTTCATGAGTCGACGGTTTCGATGAAAGATTGTTCAATAAGCACTGACATACAAGCAATCATGGGGAATAGAAGAAGATGCCATATATCTACAACGGAGATACTTGATATGATTTACCTCCAATGCCTTTCATTTGATCTGATAAATTTGCGTACTCCTCATCGTACTCGCTGACGTACAGGTAACACCTCTTCATCGTCTCTCCTTTTATTGTCTCCAGCCGATAGCGAGAGTCGTCTGAATTACAAGCAAATGAGAAAATATTGTAGTGAAGCGAAATCACGTGATTCGTCAAGTTTACAGGAGTCAAATATCTAGGACAAGCCTTTAAAATCATATCATAATTTCAAGATTTGACAAGAATTCTTTTTTTTTAGACTTCATGGTGATACGTCTAAATTTAAATATATTAGTATTTATACAATAGCATAATGACAACGACGTTGCTGGTGATGATGAATCTTAACTTACACTAATCCTATTTTGATTTTAAGTCATTGACAAAAAACAGCTATTCTTATATATATATATATATATATATATATATATATATATATATATATATATATATATATATATATATATATATATATATATATATTCCTGGTATTCTTTAAAGGTCGGTTGCTTATTGGGTGTGTTGGATCGGAGGGGAACTTTATTACGTCATAGTCCATGGCCGAGTCATACCAAAGACTTATAAAAATGGTACTAACAGCTGCCTCGCTTGGTGCTCAGCATGAAGAGGTTAGTGTTAGGACAGGTCTGCCTGGTGTCAGGATAATGTGACTGGTTGGGACATCATGCTACATGTCTGCGACATGATGCCCCAGTGCTAGACATCACTATAAACTGCCACACTGCAGAGACCGTAGCGATATGTCTACTGTTAAAATTGTTAAAGCTACGTTAAAAATCCAAATCACACACACACACACACACACATACACACACACACACACACTTATTACGTAAAATAGTCACCCGTGCATTTTATTGTTATTAGTTACGAAATCTAGTTAGCTAATCGATGTTGACTTTTGATATCAAACAACCTGTTACAGACCATGCATCAATGACAATTCACTTCGCCCAGAAAACTGGTAAAGTTAAAGTCCAAATTTAACCTAATCGGCAAATTAACCTTATAGCGAGTAGACATTCACGTGAAAGAAGGTTTACTTGATGCAGAAATTCCCATATTTACTGTAATGTATTTGTGACCGAATATTTGCAGTCCACGATTTGGAACACTAGACTGCAGGATATATAGACAAATTTCATTTTGAGTTGGAATTACATTACATATTTACCGGGTAAAAATGCAATGGTTGGATAAACATCTGTCAGTCTGGAGACCGGTTTCTGCCCACACTCGTCTTTGAACAGAGGTGAATTTATTTACCTCTTTAAGTTAACATTTAAACCACGTTGTATATAGGGTGGATTCCATGCCACAAGTTTAACATCCCACTCTACCCTCACCCTTCACACCCACTATCAGCTGAGCAATACCCCTAGTTTTACTTTTTGTTGCTGTTCTTGTCTTGGGGTTTTAGCCATTTTTCATGTTATGATTTGTTATGCATGACTTAAAAAGCCCCTGTTGTGTATATTCAGACAGACAACACCTTTTGTCCATAATTCCTTTTATGACTAGAATAAAATAATGGCCACCAAAATGTTCATTGAAAACAAATTCTTGCCAAAGGCGGGGTTAATAAAGGTTTCCCACGATCGCAGCCATTCAGTAAAGAGAATACTGCACAATAATTTATTGGATTTATTTGGACCAATCAGAATTACATAAAGTGATATGTTAACATGTTATTATATCAAAAATATTAAACGGCACACACTATAGGCAAACTGTACGGACTAGTGATAACATCGTTTACTCTATAACTGGTTTCATATCATAGCAAAGTGTCATTTGGTTTCAACATGAGTTCAAGTTAATCAGATGAAAATGTTTGGACCAACATGGCGACGGATGTACATTTCGTGATTATTACAGTATAATTTTGATTATTTTCATATTGAAATCTTTAAGGTTATAGTATATATCAAACAATCAGACATAATGCGATGCCATTTAGTAAATAAGCTCGACATGATCTCTAGTGAGCTGAAAAAGTCATCTTATTTATTTATTGATTGCTGCTGTCGGATGGTAGTTGACTTCCTGACGTCATTGACTTTGGGGTCAGATTAAACATTTAGCATCGAGTCGACGAATCAGTTATACGATGCTATATTTGCTTAGCAAAATTAAAGGAACCAAAAAATTGCCTTAATTTTAAATATTTAACAAACGTAGTTGTAGCTGTAAAGGTTATCGTCATTTAGCGATTATTTATTTGAACATCGTTAATCGTTGTTAAGAAGATATTCCTGAAGCTATGTAATTAGCTCATTAGATGGTACAGTCGTCCTACCGAACAGTATTCACGAAACTTAGAATAGATGAGCTTCGAAAATTGCCACCGTCAAAATTATTAATGAGACTATATGTGGATATTCTCACCTGAAAGTGCATAACAATTAAAGTTAGGAATACTTTTGCGCATTATATATTTAAGGCCTGTTTTTTTGTGCGTGGCGTGAATTACCGATCTTTTGGATAAGATATGCGTTCTGATAAATTATACTAGTATGAAATCAGAACAAAATTTCAGGTGTGAAATAACAGATCCGTCAATGTTTGATCTTAAGCTTGGCTGGATGAAAAAAAATATATGGATTAGTACGTTTTACAACCGAAAGGTGACAGCATATGCTTTCTTAAGTTCATTGGCAATAAAGAGGAAAGAACAAATTCATGCCAAATGCCAAATGTACCCAATACTTTCCTAACGTTTTTCTCTCGTTCTTGATATGAACCTAAAGAAAGAATTGGAAAATAATCCATCCCTTTATCCCGTTAGTTTTGTTACAATATATATCTTATGAAAACTCAAAACACGGGCAAAATCTGCATGAATGCAGAATCGGAAACAAATAAAGAGTACAAGAAATTTTTTTTTTTTTTTTTTTTTATAGTGGAAGTAAAAAGAACAGAAGAAACCTTTATACAAAACAAGCTAAACTTTTCTGGACAAGAACCTTTCTAGTGAAATTTCGCCCCTGAAACTGTCGTATCGAGCTTTTGAAGCACGAATTGTGTCCAAATATTCATAATGACTTAAAATCAATTTTGCCAGTGCATATTTTGCTCTCAGCAAATTGTGGTTGTAATGATTAGAGATCTTAAAGTTCTTCCAATGTCTCCAGATTCAGTTTTCAAAATAAATCAGTATAAGTGCGCGTCTTGTTATTGAATCGAAAGTAACATTGGTGATATGTTTCCCTAATCAATATATCGAGTCAGTCTACATTAATCTACGGTTTTCCGTTGCTAGTTCAGGCTGAATGGGTGTGTCGTGTTTCATATTTACTGCAAATGAATATTTGCGGTTGACATAGCAACGGTTGCTTGATACAGATCTCATTAGAAGCTGTGATATTAGTTGAAGGTTATAGCAACTGTGCCATTAAAATGTAGTCTTAAAGGTTGTTGGTATGGATAAGAAACCTTGCAGGATATTTTTTTTAATTTTAGGTAACTAATGAACACTGAAGGAACTCACAATACATCTGAAAGTCAAAGTAATTCACCACTTGTTAAATGCATTATTATTATTATTATTATTATTATTATTATTATTATTATTATATCATCGTCCTTATTTAGCACCTATTATCTATAGGATATTTTCTTGAATTTGATTTTACTTGCTGTCGATTTTTAATTGACATTAAGAATTGACAATATCCCTAGTATACTTGTGGATATAATATGATTTGGTATAATTCGATTTTAGTCACCTAGGTTTTCAAATAATTTAATCTACCGCACGAATGTACGACAGAGATATGTTATGTTTGAAACTGAAGACTCTCTTAAATCACAGATGCCCTAGAAATTATCAAGCATTTCGACATAAAATGTAACTGAGCTATATATCATATGTTGTGGTAGCATAACCTTGGCTAGACTGACATTACGATAAGGTCTGAGAGCAAATGTAAAGGATCAAATCGTAAGGAAATCAGTATGCCAGAAAAATAAAGTTATCAGCTAAATTTCAGCAGCTGCCTGCTATACAAATGTCTTGTGGTGGAATTGGAATTTATGAAAATAATCGGAAATCGTCGTCTCTTTCCGATGCCAGCAGATGCACTTTCTCTGACAACTGAGTCACGCTTCTGGTGCTACCGAGATAGCTTTATCGCAGACGAAACGAGAGTATTACCACATTCTTGCTTTTGATACCCTTTTTATAAAATAAAAATTACTTTCTTATTAGAAACTGAATCCTGTTTTTAAAAAAATTGTCATTCCTGTGAAAGAGGGTTTACCTTGTTTCATTTAATTTTGATAATAGTTATCTAATTTATTTCCAACAAGATTCATGTCAATTTAATGGCGAGCACTGTGCTCATGTTGTTTGTTGCTAGGCCCTTCCGTGTGTTTTCATATTATTTAACTTCTAATATTTTGAATGAATTAATTTTCTTTGAAATTAATTTCCCGTCCACCAATTTGGCTAAGTCATAGTATGTTTGTGAGCTTTTCCTTTCCATTTGGTGTAAACATTTTTTGTATGGATCCTATCACAGCAACGGTTACACATATACGTAACGAACGTACTTAGTCTCGATCAGGATTCCTTCGGACAAAGCATGTCCGTTATGTATCTATAAAACCGTTGCTCTGACCGGATGCATGGAATAACATTTTCATTTTTGACAATCACATTTAATAACAAATGAAGTTTTCACTTTAAATATATTCAGTATACACATTCCATTTCTTCGATATTTAATTGATAAAAGGACATGCCATAATTACAAAATTAAAGAGTTCACACTAACAGGCAAAGGGAGCCACTAATCAGCTGAAAATTTTACTTGCTTGCCTTCTTCTATAAAGAAAGCGAAAATGACCCCTGGCAGTGAATTTTTAGATGTTCTCCTAGAAACAGTTCTTATTACAGCTTTTGAGATGCTTACTAAACCAAATGAGTGCTTACAAGGTTGCATCACTGGCGAAATGTACTGCAGCCTTGTAAGTTGTTGATATTAATCGCGCCGCCAAATCAAGTATTTGCACATTAACATGCATGTGTTTTACGACCTGATTGACCATCAAAATAATACTCGTTAATGGAATGTGTCATCATCATCAACAGAAAATACTTGGATATACTTCCAAGTAAGGACATGTTACGTACCGGTTATGTGTCATTTTTGGTTGTTACTGGTACATCATGTATTTAGTTATATTTTGGTGTTGTCGTTGCTGCTGTTCTTGCCGTTGATTTACCCCTATCTTTAAACAATGATAGGCTATAAATGGGGGCCACTATAGCTGGTGAAGGAATTATCCCTGTCGAATCACCGACCCATGGAAAGCTACTGCCATGCTTTCTCCTGTACTCACACTGGCCGAGCCCGAGACTCGAACCCACTCGAACAAAGGTAGATGGCAGTGACCGGTAAAGGCGTGCTATTTAGACCACTCAGCCACCCTGGGCCCATTTTAGCCATAATAGTTTCATATCAGCACAGTATAAACACAGCAGAAACTATACACTAAATTCCTTCCAACTGATAGAAGCGTCTAAATTACATTATTGTAATTACAATTAGCTATAAATAGCCAATTAACTCCCACTGGAGCACGCTATTTTGTTTTAGTTCTCAAAAGCTCCCCCGAAAGCAACCGTTGTATAGTTAAGCTAATTATCTGCAACATCAGCGACCACTTTGTTATGTACAAATGAACACTGGTATGAACACACTCGTGCATGTGCTCTCGACACATTTACATCGGTTGTTTCAAACTACTCTAGTTTGGGGAAAATTTCGACTTTGTCATTTTCTGGTGATGTCTTAGAAACTAAACAAAATATAATTGAATGTTTAGTGACCATTATTTAAGTACTTGTGTCTATATGTATTTACAGTATTTTAATTAGATACTTCATATCAGTTAAAATTAATTACAATATATTATTTATTTTGTGCTGGCCAAATTACATGGAATAAGAACCAAGCAAGGCACTTGTACCTCAAATGTACTGATACTTCCCGTATCAACTGATTATTTTAACGTGGCTTCTACTTAGAACATATCAAGCCACGCACAAAACATGGTGAAATGAACTCGAATATGATAGTGTGAATATCTGAGGATGAGCCGCATATGAGTGTGTATAACTATATAATTTTCTACCTTACTTGGATCATTGGATCATTGATTTTTGGTTATGTAAACACCGCGTTTATCTCCATCTGAGACCATAACATTTGAAATTCCCCATGAAATGCAGGTTCTACCTGTTGTTTACTACATTTTGTATTATACGTTTAGTAACAAACGTTCCAAGTATTAAAGACTTTATTTTGTAAACATTTGGAACCTTGAAGAATGAAATTTTCAATTAGATAATAGTTTTTTATGTAGAAAATGTTAACTGTGACCTGAGATCAAATAAGCTCCATGTAATCTTGTTTATTTAGATATTATTCATTATAATCTGTTGTATGATTGTTGTGTCCAACTTTTTTGTTTTTATATGGAAATTATTTATTTAAATTGTTTAATTCATGTTATTCTTCTCTGGAAATACAAAGTGCTAAAAAATAACATTCTTGGAAATGGATTCCCGGATTAATAGTGAAATACAAATAAGCATATATATTTGGATTGTATTATTGTGATTCAACAAAAGACTTGGCACATCACTACGACACAGACCATCACAGGCATATCAGTACCTCTAGGGATGGTTTTGGAATAACACTAAAGTTGATTCGGCACATTAATAATTGGGACTTACTTTAGAAATTCTATGATTATTTGGGATTTAATTCACAACACCGTAAGTTCTTTTTAAATTTTTCACTTTGTGTTATAGGTAAATAAATTATTTGTTGAATTTTACAAAACTTCTTGGTTTCGCTCTTTTCTATCAATTAGTTTAAGACCACACACACACACACATATATATATATATATATATATATATATATATATATATATATATATATATATATATATATATATATATATATATATATATATATATATGGGTGTGGGTGGGTGTCTGTGTGTTTCCTTGTTTTGTTCCCAATTATCCCTGTTCATCCCTTCCTTTGCTTATACTCACGTGAATTTTGAATTTTCACTAAGTCACCATCTTCATTATCTTCTGTTTCTGCTTCCATGCCTTAAGTTTGCTTTTTATAGCGTTTTAATAAACTTGCAAATGTTAACCAGTTTGAAGTCGCTGTCTGAATCATAGATTGCAAGGTGGAGAGAGAGAGAGAGAGAGAGAGAGATTTTCATGCAAATTATATGAAGAAAAAAGACTTACCAGAAAGAATATCACATGTTCTCCATATTCCGGTGTATGTTGTAAACAGAAAATAATTTTTCAACCTACTTTGTTCAGAACCATTAACAAAGATTGTCTCGTTTTCAGTGAATTTTGAAAAGTCATTTTCTGATGTGGCAAGATCAACGGAATACTTCATGGATCTGTTGTTGGTGTACTGTGATAAGACATCCATCCGGAAGGCTACAGATTCCCAAGCATCGACTGATATAGCGATTATCAGGAATAAACTTCCCAGTATCCCTGCTCCCACCGCGAACGACACTAACATAAATAAAGGCGACACCATGGCCAAACTTCTTTGGCTAATTTGTCGCAATACCACGTAAAAGTCTTTGGTTCTTTGTATCAAGCATGTGGGAAGAATCTGTCTTTATCGATTGGTCTAGGTTTAGTAAAGACCGCTTTCCGCTGGAAATGGCACGACTCTAATGGTGTCACCCGAAGATATGTTAAATCAATGTGTACGTAGAGCCCGTTCACACGTTAATTATGTAAAATGTTTCAACGATTGATAACAATACTTCTAATTATTATTAATTACTGTCTACCAATATGTGAAGCTATTAAAAAAACAGTTTGATTGTGACGGTAAAGTCAGCAAATAAAGTCTATTGCTTTTTTCTCAGATTGATGCCATCAGATCGCATGCCTAGAAATGATCTAGTTTGTCCTCATTCTGTGTTAATGAACAAACAACAAATTACCCACCTATGCAGGTAAAACTACTTTGTTCCTGTCGATTCTGCTACTGTTAACGTTATAGCATTAATCAATAGACTGGCTGACACGGAGTAATCATGCAATGACGTGAGGTTCATTATCATTAAAGCTGCTGGGCAAATTGAGAACTCAGAATAATTGGTTTATGTCAACAGTGGTTTCCGTCGGCATAAATGCCTAACTTTAATGCGATTTTACATATCAATAAGAGAACTAGAATGAGTGTTCCGCATCATGCAACCATGTTTTTAACGTTTTATTAACATTTTTTTTGCATTTCAAAGTGTTTTCAAAATCAACATTGAATCCTTCCGCTATCTCTACATCGCTCCGATTTTCTAAGGCCAAATTGTGCGATTATTAAGGTGTTGGCAATCAAATGTACTGAGGCGAGGTTTGCAAAACGAGTGTTTACTGTTTCTGGTAATCAAAAAAGTCGGAAAAGTATTTCTTCACAAGCGGGACATGTTGAGGGAAGCCTTTGATTTGTGATTTGCCCGCAGGCTGTTACTTAACCATGCCAAACATGAAAATTTTATCGCGGGAAAATGTCAGTAAATCACACGTGAGGTTGTTTATCACTGGTATGTTTCTGTTATGTTATTTTGTCTACTGACGCGATAAGGAATAAATGAGATCTTGAAATGGAATGCTCAAGATTTCAGCTAATAAAGGATGATAGCAGATTACAATATTAGAATCATATAGTTATATTTTCTATCTGTTCATTTATCAAAAATGTCAGAGGATTTTCATGTCAAACACGATCAAACAGTTGCTGCGCTTTGTATGACCTATACATAAGGACGGTTGAGTGAGAATATCGCAAACGATTTGTACTCGCTTCAATAATTCATACAAAACTCCATCATAGTCATAAGGAAATAAAAGCTAAGGACTAAAAATATGTGTTCACAAAATCCTTAAAGCACATCTTTTATAACAATAACCTAGACGCAAAGGTCACATGGTCTAACGAGCGTGTGACATAATGAGCTGTCTTATCTTCAAAATAATTCATGCAAAGTATGACGAAAGTATATAAAAAAAAGGTTTAGGAAAATTAAGCAAATATTTAAAAAAAAAGGAAAACATTTATGCAAATTTTCTATGATTGTGCCATTGACACCTGGATTAAAGGGGTGTAACATCATAAAGTAGAATGAACGTTCCTGTCCTCAGAATGATTTATTCCAGGTATGAATATTAACAAGGGGTTTAAGAAGTATAAGCAAATGAAAAAAAAAAGCTTGAATCAATGCCTTAACACAAATGTTTTGCGTTTGCTGTGTTTGCAACATATATACAACTTGATACGAATGGTAAAATGGACTTAGGATATCTGTTCAACTGTGGTATTCTAGAGGTTTTAAAGCGATGTAGGCTAATCTATAGCGAGAAGGTGGCGTCAAGAGTAAGTAAATGTACCAAATTCGTATTTACAAGATTGGCCCTAGTTTCATTAAGCATCTCTTAATTTCTTTCTCCTATTGAGATTGTGCAGTATCTTTCATATTGGCACGGTGAGTTACTCTTTTAACATTAAAATAGACCTGCCCCCCCCCCATGAAGTTCTCAAAACACATCTTCTAAGACTTGTCGAATGAATAGGAAAGCAGTGCAGACATGTAATGATATTTGGGAAACACTCAGCCACAAATCTAATCAAGGGTCGGATGGACAAGACAAGAGCGAGAGAGCAAGCGAAACGAACGCATAGAGATAGGCATGGATGGAAAGCTGATGCTGAACCTGCGTGTGGAAAAAAAAAGAGGAAACAATGACTTGGAAAAATTGAAACACATAGTCGGACCATTCACCAAATAAGAAGAGATAGACCACTACATGGATAATGAGACCGTACAACTTGCGGAGAAAACTTCTGGACTGTATACAGAGGCTCGCTATGTTCGCGATACTTTCCGTTCGCTCTCAAAGTCATTTGATAAATTTAGACTCGCAAAGCCGCACAAACCTCCCCTTTTCATGTTCTGTCATGCAGTCTGAACGTATGCTTATCGAAAGTCACAGCAAACACACAGGTGACGATAGAGGAACTTGCACGCGCTCAGAAGCAAATGCAGGGAGATTGAAATATTCCACCGAATCTTGTTAAATGGCTATGAGAGCTGACTGTGAGAAAACGTAACAGCTGAACATTTTAACAGTAAAAAACAAAACAAAACAAAACAACAGAAGAAAAATCATGACAAGTGAACTGATTTTCACTGTCTTGATATAACTTTATACAATCATATCACTAGGGTCTACTATCTTGTATCAGCGGAAAGGTAATAATCCTCATAAAGTTGACCATAAATCAATATTGCTAATCAAACATTGATTTATGCATAAATCCTATAATGTGATAATGAAAGCTCGTAATTTTTCCTATGATTTAAAGGCATTGATGATACACAGTTCATTCAGAGGTTCCGTTTTTAAGGGGGTTGGGTGGGGTGGGGGTGACATATAATCTATACATTGCTGCACATCATTCTGATTCGGATAATTTTCCGCAGCTTTTGGACTGGTCGGTGTGACGAGAAATCTAGTTCAATAACATGCCCCGACTTGTATCGTTTGATTTTTTCCCATCGATTTCAAGTAGCTTTCTTGTCCACAAAGCGGTTTTGGATACAGTCTGATGATGATACACAGAAGGCAAAACAAAGTTGATGGTGGGTGGATGACAGGATGGAAAAACGAAAGGACATTATTAACTATCTCTTGGATTTGCTACCTTCATCGAGAGCTATACAATTATGAATTTATGCAATCCGTTCGAGTTGAACAATAGGCACTATACTTCAATGTAAGTAGAACTAAAACGTACCTGAGAATGGGATTCATTGAATGCTAAAATTAGCAACAGTTTCAAAGAAGCCTATGGTCAAACGAAATCCATATGGCCTCAACCTATGACCTTATAACCATCCCATTACTTAAAATGTTTCATTTTCTCTGTTATATGATGAAAAAAAACAAAACGTTCATGGAAACGGAAGGTACAGTCACTTCCAAAAATGTTCAAGCGTTATCCCAAAATCTAACATGAACTATTTAACCTTGACTTTGATTTTGGATCTCTCATTCGAAGACTACTAGTATTCCAGGCACACTCGTGAGCTTGTGTGCAAAGTCTCGTGCAAACCTGTTCACGGGAATATGAAGTGCAGTCGTCTCCCAGTAGCTTAACTGTTTGACACAAGACGTCAACATTGGACCTTTCTAGCCTCGTAATATCTAGTAATTTTCATTATATCAGGTAAACTTCTGCACAATATCTAAAGACAATTAATTAATTGGAAGAGAATATGAAGTACATCTAATGGCCGAGCCCTGTACCAGTCTAAATAATTACCACAGTTTGATATTGACACATGGCATTAAAAGGAACATGTTTAAGTTGTAACTATTTTTCTTCTCATAATAGAGTCGTGAGTAGGTCTGATGATAGTAGTGAATGGGGTCACCCTAGCGACAATGGGAATTAGCATTAAAAACACCCTTGGGTCACTCTAGCGACAATGGAAATTTAACATTATCCACCCTGGGTCACTCTAGCGACAAAGGAAATTTAACATGGGCAAAAAACCCTGGGTCACTCTGGCGACAAGGGAATTTAACATTGGAGAAAGGAAATATCCATGCTAGGGACATTCTAGGGACAAAGGCATTCGAACAATGGAAATTTAACATGGGAGATATTGCTGGGTCACTCTAGGGACAATGGGAATTTAACATGGGGAATAGAGTTTGGGCTTGTCTAGGGACAAGGGGAATTGAACATGGGGAATAGAGTTTGGGCCTGTATAGGGACAAGGGGAATTGAACATGGGATTTTTTTTTTTTTTTTTTAAATTTTTTTAAAAAGGGGTAGGCAATGGAAAGTCAATCTCTTTTCGAGAAATGTGGGTGGCCCTGAAAAGGGTCTTTGGTTTTATGTTAATATTAACATAGACGGCATCTGTTACATCTTCTTCTTCTTAAACTCCTTCTAACTGCAGGTCCATACACAAGTACCCTCTTGAGGCATCCTTGTCTTTCTATGTAAACTCTTCTCATCAATAGACTAGTATCTGTCCTATCGACAACAGTCCACTTGGACCGGACATACATGGGTATGTCCGTCCTGAACATCATTGTTGACACGAGGGTGGAAGATTGAACGTCGGTCCACATCTTGAGGCTCCGAGAACAGGTGAGTGATTGCGCTGAACTGCGTTTATTTATATGGAAGAGGAAGGATTGAAACGGATTGAGTTCATTCACCAATCCAAACACGCGTGACAAAATTCAGTCAGCCCGCATCCAATCCGAAGAGAGCAGTCTGTGACGTCACGTGGTCTATATAGATTCGCTAGCGCCTGTGTGCAGTCAATCTATGTGACAGTGATTCAACATGACGGAAACTCAGAAAACGATTCACTGGGGTGCACCAACAGTGGAGACCGTCCAAGGGAACCCGGACTTACTTTCAGAAGAGGTACAATGGGATTTTGTGGATTTTCTTACCTCGCAAGAATTTGTTCCGGAACCTTCGTCTCATTCTTCATTACCGCAAGTGGAGAATTTTAGACAGAGACAGAAAGAAGAATTGGAGAAAATTATGCAACGACAAAAGGAAGCGGAACAAGCTTTTCTCCTACAGCAACAGCAACAAGAAGAGGTAAGAAAAATACAACAACAAGAAGAAGTAGCAGCAAAGAAACAAGAGGGTGAAAATCAAACGGCCACGGTACTGTTGGACATTTTAGCGGAGTTAAGAAGTCTGAAACAAATGTATCAGACTTCTTTATCACGACTGAAGAGAATACGACCTTCCCGAGCTAAACACGCCAACCCTGTGACTAAGCCTACCGTACCACCCTTAGTGATTTCAACCCAATCATCATCATCAGAAGCAGGCCTCGGCCGTGGCAAAGGCGTAAGGCAGTTAAAGTTGATTGCTTAAACTCACCCCTACACCAAAAAAGGCCCTTTTCAGGGCCACCCACTTCTCTCGAAAAGAGATAGCCTTTCAATTTGCCAATAACTCAAAAATCAACAAAAAAAAACATTTTACCCTTATAGTACGTGTCTGTGTATGAGTGCGTGAGTGTAGCTTCTTATTTAAAATCAAAACTCAAAGACACTTACCTTATATAACACTGGTCAACAGTGAAATCATTACTGACTTGAAAAGGCCCTAATCTGTAGTATTTTGGTGTGCCGAACACGAATATAACCGTGAAAAATTTGTATTGGCTCTCGTTTTGAAGATATTCATATACCTCATTTTCTATGTTTCACTGTGTAAATTTCTCCAGTAGGACTGCAGCAACATCCGGAATAATGATGTAACATTGCATAATACCATCATGCTCACATCATCCACAGTTGATTGCATCATTTTCTGATGCAATGCAATACTAATGCCATGCGGCTGCTGAAGTAAGTTGACGTCAGCAGTGTACTATACATGTGTAGGCCTATTATACTAATGCCAGGCGGCTGCTGAAGCTGACGTAAGCAGAGCACTATATAAAGCCCAATCAGATAGGTTCAGCATTTAAAATATTTTAGACGTTGTGCGAGACAGTTCAAGCTACTGTTACATAAAACTTATTATTTTATCCATTTACGTACAATAAAGAACAGTAATGCCTCGAAAGTGTGTTAATACCGCGGACAATTTTTGCTATATTTGTGGGGAAGTGACATTTGCCAACCAGAAGAAAAGTATCAATTCTCAAGTGAAGAAGGCATATCATCTTTACTTCGGATGCAAGGTTGGTGACCAAGACAAGCCTTGGGCTCCGCATATATGCTGTGCTACATGTACAACACAGCTTTCACAGTGGTTGAACTGCAAAAGGTCATCAATGCCGTTTGCAGTCCCAGTGGTGTGGAGAGAGCCAAGCAACCACCTAAATGACTGTTACTTCTGCTTGGTTCCTCCTCTTTCCGGCGGAATAACGAAGCGAAAGATGTCGAGAATAGTCTACCCAAACATTCCGTCTGCATTGAGACCAGTTCCACATGGTGAGGGACTTCCTATTCCAGAACCTCCAGCAGAATATTCTCTTGATTCATCTGACGAAGACAAAGGTGAGTCGACCTGTTCTTCTCCTGGTCCATCAGCATGCAGTGATCCAGATTTTCACTGTGGTGCATCATCAACCCCACACAGAATAACACAGGAAGAACTAAATGACCTGATTCGTGATTTGGACTTATCAAAGAACAAGGCAGAATTGCTAGGATCAAGACTCCAACAATGGAATCTTCTAGAAAAAGATGTCACAATTACTGCATATCGAAAGCGCCACCAGCAATTGGAGCCTTTCTTCAGAAAGGAAAGTAATCTGATATTCTGTTCCGATATTGAGGGCCTCATGAATGCTTTAAAAATCACTCATGACCCACAAGAATGGAGACTATTTGTGGACTCTTCGAAACTGAGTCTCAAGGCTGTGCTTTTGCACAATGGAAACATTCTTCCATCTCTTCCAGTAGCGTATGCTGTCCACATGAAAGAGACATACGATAACTTAAGGCAGCTACTGAATTCCATTGAGTATAACAAGTACAGCTGGCACCTCTGTGGTGATTTGAAGGTAGTTGCCCTTTTAATGGGACTGCAGCAAGGATATACAAAATACATGTGTTTCTTATGCGAGTGGGATAGCCGAGCAAGGGAAATGCACTACATGAGGAAGGAATGGACTCACAGGCAGAATGTAGCCATTGGAGAGAAGAATATCCAACACCCAGCTCTGGTTGAGGCTCAGAAAATCTTGCTACCACCCCTTCACATCAAACTAGGTTTGATGAAGAACTTCGTGAAAGCCATTGACCGGACTTTGCCAGCATTCCGATACCTGCATGAAAAATTCCCTCGACTCAGCGAAGCAAAGATTAAAGAGGGAGTTTTTGTGGGTCCTCAGATTCGAGAGCTTTTCAAAGATGACCGGTTCAACAACTTGCTGGAAGGTGACGCGAAACAAGCATGGAATGCTTTTCGCCTAGTTTCTACAAACTTCCTCGGAAATGTTAGGGCAGAAAACTATAAGGAACTAGTAGAAGACATGTTGATGAAGTATAAGAAACTTGGCTGCAATATGTCTCTAAAGATTCACTTCCTTCATTCCCATTTGGATTTCTTTCCTAGCAACTGTGGTATTGTTAGTGATGAACACAGCGAACGTTTTCATCAAGATATCGCAACAATGGAACAAAGATACCAGGGAAAATGGTCCACTACAATGCTGGCTGACTACTGCTGGACACTCCTCAGAGATGCTCCCGAACAGCTGTACAAGAGACAGGCGAAGAAATCTAAGATGTAGTCAATGACTTGATTTTTTATAGGTAGGCTATTACAGTTGACCTTTTACTATTAGAATGCATTTCGTTATGTAAACATTAATTTCTTGCAGATTACAAAAAAACTAGAGCCAATTTTGCAATTTGACTGTCATATTCGTGTTCAGCACATAAAAATTGATAAGAATTGACTAATTTTATTTCAGTAACATGACTTTTGTAAAAATTTGTTGTCCAGTGTAATTAATGTATTCTTTTCTCCATAGTTACAATCCAATTCACAATTCGCAACAGAACACTTTATAAATTACATTCACTTCTTCTGTTTCTTTTTTTTACTCTCTCTTTTTTTCAATTTCTTCACCGTCACAGTCTTTTCCTCCTCTTCCTCCTCACTTTCTTCCCTTCTTCTTTTCTTCTCCTGTTTCTTTTTCTTCGCCTGGCTGCTTTCTTCCTCTGAAGAATCTCTCTCTTCTTCTGAAGAATCCCTCTTTTCTTCTGACTCCTCTTATTTCTTTTTTGGGCAATCTGGAGACCAATGTCCTTTTTCTTGACAATAATAACAGGTATCTTGACTTTTGTCTTTTCTAGCCCCTGTTTTTGTTCTTTTTTGACGGTCTGGACACTCTGAAGACCAATGCCCTTTCTTCTGACAGATATAGCAAGTATCTTGACTTTTATCTCGAAAGGAAGGAGAGTAGTCCGTCGGCTGGTCTGAAGAGAATTTTCTAATGACCCCTCGCAAAGCTCTGATGAAACGTTCGATTTGGCTAGTCTCTTCCATCGTTGTGCTCGGTTTGAGAGTGAAATGAATAATGAAAGGACAAGACACACACCCTTTTATATACGCTGGTTTGCCATGACTATAAATTAGTCTATGGTGTTTAAACTTGAGTCATTTGACGTTTTGCACTCAAGATGAAACGATCCTATTCATTCGAGAAGAAAGAAGAAGAAAGTAAGAGGCAGAAACGTGATCTATCGCCTCGTACCAGAGCTGAAGTCTTGGCACAAATTCATGCCAGTGATCTTGAAAAGGGCATGAGTGAACCACAATCTGAACCCTCTAAACAAAGTTCACCACCCTTAGTCAACCCTGAAAAGTACTATTCCATTCGAGAGACGGAAAAGCGCTCCTCTAGAAAAATTAGAACCACGGCTTACACCTACACAGTGAAGTTTAAAGATTTCAAGTCCGACGTACCATTGGAGAAAGCAGAAGGGTTTATCACCGAGATGTGGGATTCTTTGCTCACCACACTCAAGCGACAATGTCAACCCAAAGAAGACGATCGCTTGACACTATCCATAGATCACGACAGCTTGAAATCCCCTGTTTGGATCGAGTTTAGCAGACCCGCAGAACTAACCCTTTCCAAAGTCATGGACAAGATTCAACACGTACAACAATCTAATGACCAGTTTGACATCACCGATGGTAAAGACACACTGAAAATGGCCCACGTCTATCCTCCTCAAGGGACTGGACGCAAAAAGGTCTTATTGGTGGACGACCTTCGCAACACCAAAACAAGTCTCGTCCAAATTAACAACCCTCAAGACCAGATGTGTTTAGCCCGAGCCATCGTGGTGGGACGAACCTATGCCAACAAGAACGACACGACAGAATGGAAAAGAGACTGGAAAACTATTCAACGATCCGACCAAGCCAAACAACGAAACGAAGCAGAACTCCTGTTGCAACAAGCTGGCCTGTCCAAAGACACACCCTGTGGCATTCCTGAGATGCAAAAATTGCAAGATGTCCTAGCTCCATTCTACACCTTGAAAGTGCACCCTCAAGAAATGCGCGGACCTCTGTTGTTTCGAGGGAAAGACTTTAAGGATGGAAAATACATTCATGTCTATTATCACGATGACCATTTCGATACCATTACCAGTATCACCGGAAGCCTGGGATATGTTTATTATTGTGAGAAATGTGACTATGGCTATAAAAATCGAGAACAACACAAACATTGTGGATGGAAATTGGCAGGATGTTTGGCCTCTCCACCCTGTCTGAGCGAAGGACAAGAAAGAGTACATTGTCCTGCTTGTCTGCGCACGTTTGTCAGCCCTGCCTGTTACCAACAACATCTGAAGACGTAAGGTTCACAGCAGAAATGTACTTGTCAACTGCTGAGATTGTGCCCCACGTGTGGACAAGGCCTACGTACCAACAGTACCAAGACACACGTATGTTCAGGAAAAAAAAATGTCACATTTGTCACCACATCGTGGACTTGGAACACGAATGCTACGTGCAAAATTACCAACCCCAACCAGAGAAAGAGGACGGTCACAAGAAGAAAGGCAATTTCATCTTTTTCGATTTCGAATGCATGCAAGAGACCGGCATGCACATTCCTAATTTCTGCGTGGCTCATCGAGCGTGCGAGAAGTGCATTCAGGAACCTATCTTCAGCCATTGCCCTCACTGCAGTAAGATTCCCGGAGGGCGTGAAAAAATCTTTCGAGGACCGAACACGTTAGCCGATTTTGCCTAATGGGTCTTAGACCCCATCGACAAGACGTGGTGCCAAGAGGACATCGAACGTTACGGAGATTGTCATCGTCATGCCACGGTGATGGCTCACAATTTCTCCGGATACGATGGACAGTTTCTTTTGAGATACTATACGGAAGAAGGCACCGAACGTCCTAAACTCACTTTGAACGGAGCCAAAATCATTTTCATGCATGTGGGACAAGTGCAGTTTAAAGATTCGATGAGCTATTTGGCCATGCCTTTGAGTCGAATGCCTAAAACGTTTGGAATGACAGAAATGGCTAAAGGGTACTTTCCACACTTTTTCAATACCGAAGCCAATCAACACGCCGTTCTACCCCATTTACCTGAGGCTCACTATTACGACCCCGACAACATGCGTACCGAACAACGAGAAGCTTTCTACGCTTGGTACCAGGCTCACGCCTCGGACCCTTTCGACTTTCAGGACGAAATGTTAAAGTATTGTCGTTCCGACGTGGACATTTTACGGCGTTGCTGTGGAAAATTTCGAGAACTGTTCATGGGGTCGATCCTTTGAAAGAAGCTTGCACCATTGCCAAAGCGTGTTCCTTAGTGTATCGACAACGATTCATGCCTGAAAACACCGTGGCTGTCATCAGTCCTCAAACGACCCACTTTGTCAAACGCTAATCCTCGGTCAAAGCCCTACGTTGGTTACATTACTTGTGCGACAAGGAAGACAAGTGGATTCAGCATGCCCGCAACGGAGGGGGTGAAAAGACCATCGGAACGTATTCGGTCGATGGCTGGGACTTAGAAAACCCCAAGATCGTGTACGAGTTTAACGGTTGCTTATTTCACGGATGTCCCGTCTGTTACCCTGATCGTAGCACTAAAGATCAGTTTTTACAACGAACCATGGAAGACTTGTACCAGGCCACTTGTCAGCGACGCCTAAAGTTGGAACAGGAAGGATACCAAGTGGTGGAAATGTGGGAACACGAATACGATCACCGTATGAAAACCGATCCCTAATTTAAAGGCCTCGTGGAAAGTTACCAGTTCATGGACCCGCTGAACCCGAGGGATAGCTTGTACGGAGGAAGGACCAATGCCACCTGTTTGCTGTACCAAGCCGACGAAGAGAAAGGAGAAGAAATCAAATACTTGGACGTGTGTTCGCTGTATCCCTACGTGTGCAAATATTGTCACTTTCCTGCAGGGCACCCGCAATTGCTGACGAAACACATCGACCTGAAAAACATTCGACAATACGAAGGCTTGATCAAGTGTAAAGTTTTGCCTCCCACGGACTAGTACCATCCCGTCTTACCTCACCATTGCCAAGGCAAACTGATGTTTCCATTGTGCCGTACTTGTGCCGAGACGTGCAACCAAGACCAACCTTGTCAGCACACCCAGGAAGAACGGGCCTTGACGGGGACGTGGGTCAGCGTAGAATTGTTCAAAGCTCTGGACATGGGATACCAACTGTTAGAAGTGTACGAAATTTGCCACTTTCCCAAGACACAACAATACCACAAGGGTGACCCCACTCAGAAAGGCATTTTCGCAGACTACGTGGATGCCTTTTTGAAACTGAAACAAGAAGTCAGCGGCTATCCGTCCTGGTGTCACACTTCCGAAGACGAAAAGACATTCAAAGAGAAATACTATGAACAAGAAGGTATCTCTTTAGACCACATCGAGAAAAACGAAGGCAGGCGATCGTTTGCCAAAGTGATGTTAAATTGCTTGTGGGGTAAAATGGCACAACGACCGTGTTTACCCAAGACGGAATATTTGACAGAACCTTCCCGCTACTTCCAGATGATTCACGACAAAACCAAATACATGAAACACGTGGACGTCGTTCAAGAGGATTTAATCTTGGTCAATTACGAAGAAGATCTGGACTTTGTACAAGACGACCCTTTTGGAAATGTCATCATTGCGGCTTACGTGACAGCTCATGCTCGCTTAAAATTGTACGAAGCTTTAGAACTGTTAGGGGAACGTGTCCTGTACTTTGACACGGACAGTTGCATTTACATCCATCACCCGAGTCAACAGCACCCTGACATCGAAGGAGACCGTTTAGGAACCTGGACAGACGAACATGCCGACGACAAGATTCTAAGTTTCGTCAGTGGCGGTCCAAAAAATTACGGCTACGAATACCGGGACCCACAAGGAGAAGTGCACACGACGTGTAAAGTGAAAGGATTGACTCTGAATTATCGTACCAGTCGTGTGGTGAACTTTGGGGTATTGAAAGAAGCCTTGCAATCTGGAGAGGATGAACACTTTAAAGTGACCACCTATCAACCCAACAAGATTGTACGTTTACCCACTCACCACATCGTCAGTCGACCCTTGGAAAAAGTCTATCAAATCGTGTACCAGAAGCGAGTACGACTTTCCAATCATTTCACCTTACCGTATGGACACGTCGGTATTGGTCTGTATATAAAAAGGAACCTTAGGCAAGATCGATAGTTCATTGTGACTACCAAGACCAAGTGAACAAGATGAATACTTTCAGAGAAACACAAAACAAGTTTAGAAAGGCACAATTCAAGTGTGGGGCTTCTGAAGTGGAATGCAATTGTGAGCCTTGCGACTTTTCAACCTGTGTTAGTGACAGTACCAGAAGAACCCGTCACCCAGGACAGCACTGTCGTGGACAGGCCTGAAAGACCCTTTCGGGAGGACACTTGTGTGACCTTACACCCTATAGAACTGGTCAGAATATTACCCAAAACATGTTGTACAGACACTTGTGTTTGTTCCACGTTAATGGTTATCATGTGCCTTTTATCCTTGTACTTAAGCCTTTGGCTTTTATGTATTTTTTGTCTTTCGTATTCATGTTTAAAACATTCAATAAACGTGTTCTGAAAAAAAGTATATAAACTCTCGTCTTGTTTGTTTTTGTGTCACAAGTGACATTCCAGACACTATGGCTACCTCTGCTGTCTCTGCTCCCTCTTCCTCCACTGTCAAAGTCATCGACGAACACTTAGATCGTGCCAGTTGGGAGGCTTTGTATCTTCGCTATCCCTTTAACATGCTCATTGCTGGACCTAGCGGTTCAGGCAAAACCGAATTCGTCAAACGTTTGATCGAACATAAACATCATTTGATCGATCGACCACCTCAGCGGATCGTGTGGTGTTACAAAGAGTGGCAATCGGCATACAGCCTCTTGCGAGAAAGTCAAGGCGATTCCATCGTGTTTGTGGAAGGCATTCCTAAAGAAGACGACGGCATCGTCTCTGACTCCCGTCAAACCCATTTGGTCATTTTTGACGACATGTTAGGAGAAGACGAAGAAGAAATAAAACTGTGGTTCACGCGCAAAGGGCATCACCGTAATGCCAGTGTCGTTTACATCACCCAAAATTTGTTTCAACAAAGTAAAGACCATCGCACCATCAGTCTCAATGCGCATTACGTGGTCTTGTTTAAAAGCCCTCGAGATAAATCGCAAGTGCAAGTCTTAGCCAAACAGTTAGGGACACCTTGGCTGACTCAGGCGTACGACGATGCCACTCAAACTCCATACGCCTATTTACTCGTCGATTTGAAACCTACGACCCCTGAGGATTTGCGATTTCGTACCCACTTGTTTCACCACTGGGGCCAAGACGGAGGGCCTGTCCTGTACACCTCTCCGTCCTCGACTTAATTTGACTCCACAAAAAATGTATAAAAACCTCAGACCCTTTTCGTCTGTCTCACACACATTTTGAACATGACGTCCCTTCAGTCGCATCTTCCCGTCAAATTGATTTGTGCCTTGTATGGCATCAGTCGAGAAAAAAATCCACAAACATGAGCTCGTGTCTTAGAAGCTAGTCTCAAGGAAGTCTTACGATGGTTCACGGTGACGGCACGTCAATTACTCCAAGGAATCATTCAGATTCCTCATCAAACCAAACGCTTTTTTGATCGAAACAAAGTCGCTTTGACCCAACTGGCCGATCCCCGCATCGACACTCAAACCAAAAAACAAATCATTTGGAAACCTGGAGGGAGCGGTACTCTAGGAGGGGTCATCATTCGTTCTCTCTTAAGATGGGATCCTAATGCCACCAAACTTCTCCTCAAGAAAAAAGTTGAACGAAGCTCCAAGAAGAAGAAGAAAAAGACCAGGTCCCCAAGGAGAACTTCTCCAGTGGCGGGACCCTCCTCTTACCAGACACCACCCCGGAAAAAGAAAAGAAGCCCCCAGAAAAAGAAAAGTCCACAGAAGAAAACTAGTCGCAAGAGAGGCACTTCGGCCAGGACGCAACTTTACACTCGCAAACCACGACCTGCCACGGCGGTGACCGTGTCTCCGGCAGCCTCACGTTCATCCACTTCTCTGTTGATGACACCAAGAACTGAAGAGTACATGGAGACGTTGATCACACCAAAAACGTCTCCGTTGATGACCCCAAGAAGAACTTCCCCAGTGGCAGGACCCTCCAATTTAGTGGCAGTGTCTCCTGCTCACAAAGGACCTTCTCCCAAAATCAAAGTCCAAGAAAGATCGGGCATGTTACAAAGTTTACTGGATTTGTCCAACCAAGAACTGGCTCGATTTAGTCCGTTACGTACCCCTGCACGACGTGTCATGCCTGTCCTGAAGTTGATACGACGTAAAGACAATCAGTGGTGACGCGTTCCAGTATAAAAAAGGTGTGTGACCAAGTAGGGTATCAGTGTTTTTGGTGCTCCTGAAGACTCAAAGATGTCACCCTCCAGAAAACATCCCTGTTCTAAACAACCCCAAGGAAAGAAAAGGAAAGGACTGCCTCCTCGTTTAGTCAAACATGGGGACATGTTATCTGTCCTGTCCAAAGCTTCTCCACCTCTAAGAAAAAAAAACTCATTCAATCAGCCTCCAAAGAGGTCATCGATACCGTGTGCGAATGTTGTTTGAACGTCTTGAAAGGCAAGATCCCTTTGTCCAAACACCAGAAACAATGCTTAGGCAAACATCGCCACGTTCTTCGCCAAATGGTTCAAAAGAAAATTCCCCTTCGTCAAAAGTAGAAGATGTTGGTCCAACGTGGAGGCATTTTACCCCTCTTGTTAGGTCCCTTACTGAAAGGAGTCTTGGGAACCATGTTGGGAGGACTGGTGGGAGCAAGATAAAAAGGCCCTCGGAAGTCGCAAGATCTCAGAATCGACCCCTGACAACCCCTGGAAGGACGAAAACTAGCTTTAGTGCCTTACAAACGATGGATGGAATACCATCGTTGGCAAGAACAACGCACCCCGCATTTACCTCCCAATCCCCATTTGAGCGAGATGTCCCAGTTACAACACGAATTGCAGTCCTTGATGCATCGCCAAGATTTGTCCGAAACAGAAAAATCGCAAAAGTACGGTCAACTCTTGCAACGACTGCAACTCTTTCACCAGAAAGCTTTAGACGAAACAGCTCTACCCACTCTGAAAGATTTTAAGACCTTGATGAAAAGTCCAGCACCATCACCAGTACCAGTACCACCACTACCAGTAACCAAGACAGAAAAAGGAGAAGAAGAAGAAGAAGAAGGGTTTCAAACTCCACCAGAAAAAGTACGCAAGTTAACAACACCACCTACCTCCAGAATTGGATGGATTAAAAAGATGATGGCCACCCCTTCTTCATCACAAGAGAAAAAGAAAGTGAAGACAGAAGTGAAGACAGAAGTGAAACAAGAACCGATATCCCCCGCTCAGACATCCTCCTCTTCAACACCTATTGCCGGTCGCACACGCAAAGCATTGCAATCCAAGAAAATACCCCAAGAGAAAAAGAGTAGCATCCTCCAAGAGTGGGTGTCTTATTAACACACAAACACAAAGAAAATTGGAAAGGTGTTAGCCAGCATTTACTACGATCCCTCGCATCCTGCAGGTTACGCAGGAGTTCAAAAATTGTATCGTGCTGCCAAAACTCGACTGAAAAGTCTCCGTTTACCTCAAGTGTAACGATGGTTACAAGAACAAGCTACCTACACTTTACACAAACCCATTCGACGCAAGTTTGCCAGAAGTCGCACCCGAGTGGAAGGCATCGATCATCAATGGCAAGCCGATTTAGCCGATGTCTCTCATTTGGCCAGCTACAATCGTGGCTACAAATATTTGTTTTGTGTCATCGACGTCTTTTCCAAATTTGCCTGGGTCGTACCCTTCACTTCCAAATCGAGCAGCGAGTTAGTGCGAGCCCTGCAACGAGTGTTGAAACAAAGCGGTCGTCACCCGCTTCGATGGCAAAAGGACAAAGGTACCGAATTTCTGAACCAAGCTTTCCAAAAAGAATTAAAGAAACGTGACATTCATTTTTTTACCACCGAGAATCCTGAAACCAAAGCCAGCATGTTGGAACGTTTTCAACGCACTTTGAAAGAACGCATGTGGAAATATTTTACGCATCACCACACTCTGAAGTACATCGACATCTTACCGCACCTGGTGCAAGCGTACAATCAATCTTACCATCGAAGCATCGGACGTGCCCAGCAAGAAGTGACTCCCGAGAACGAAGTGTTGGTGTTTGAGCGCCTGTTTGGTACGTCCCCGACGAGGGCTGTCCCCAAGAAAAGTGGAAAGTTGGCCGTAGGAGATTGGGTGCGCATTGGCAAAACCAAACGCACTTTCGACAAAGGTTACTTACCTAACTGGACGACCGAATTGTTTCGTGTCACTGGACGAGTGCATGGTCGTCATCCTGCCGTCTATAAATTGGAAGACATGAACGGAGAAGTGCTCAAAGGAACGTTTTATTTGCCCGAGTTACAACGTGTCACCAAAAAAGAAGACGACGTGTACGACATCGAAAGCATTCTCGAACGCAGAACCCGTAAAGTAGGCAAACGACGTGTCAAAGAAGTCAAAGTACGTTGGAAAGGATATCCACCCAGTTTTGATTCTTGGATCGACGCTTCGCAAGTCATCGACTACAAAAAGAAGTGACCATCATGCCCTTTCGCACAGACGCAGCTACGTCGACCACTCCTTTACCCAGTTCTTCTGTGCAAAATTTACAAAAACAACCCTTGTGGGTGTGGTGCGGAGAACGTGTGCCTAAAACGCAAATCGTCTTTTTCTGCCAAATCTTCGTGGTGTATTGTGTCATCGGGGCAGCCATTGCCAATTTGAGTTTGCAACAAGGAGACAAACAATTGTGGACTATTTTATTGAGCAGTTGCATCGGTTACCTGCTTCCCAATCCCTCCCTGAAATTCTCCTCGAGCGGGAACCACGGGAACCTTGTGTCCAGTGCAAGTGTCAGTCACCACTCCAATAACAACAACAACAACCCCATTTTAGGCGGAGACACGCCTCTGACGTCCAGTAACCCCTTGGACAGCCAAAGAACTCTGGAATTATGAGTCACCAAAACCAATTTTACTTAACCTTACCCAGTGACAGTTCCATGGAGGTGTTTCCCCACAACACGTTGTGCTGTTACACGGCCAAATTACCTCAGGCCATCCCCTTAGATCACGAAGCCCATTGGGAAGTGGCTTTGGTAGAAATGATTCACCCTACACAAATCCAAAACATCACTGAAAAGCAAAACACTTTTGAGGTCGAAATCCTGAACCAACAATTGCAAGAAACCATAAATGAAATCGGGTTTTCAGGGGACATAAGACCATCCAACAATTCACCCTTCAATATCTACACCTTGAAAATTCCGTCAGGGTTTTATTTTAGTGGCCAATATTTGGTGGACACCATTGCTTCCAGGTTCGAGTTAGCCTTTGGCAAAGCCCTGAACAGAATAAAAAAAAGTGTCACCCTGGAGTACCATAAAGTGGCTCGTCGCTTCCTGATGAAATTTCAGGATACCCAAACGTTGTCCATCAGTTTTAATCGTGACTTGTTTGATATTTTAGCTGGAGACACAAAAATGTCTCCAAATTTTAAACCGAAGTTCAACAGAAATACGGAATTTTACAAGTTTTTTCGATTCCCTGTAGAACTGAACCAAGGACTGAATTTGATCTTTGTGTATTCCGATGTGGTGGAGTACAACGTGGTGGGACACACCTCCGTGCCGTTACTGCGTGTCATTCCTTTCAAAGTGGATAGTGCCACGACCAGTGACCAGGAAGGTGGGAACACTTATCACGTCCACCGCGAATTTGTAAATCTTCACTATTTGCCCGTCAGTAAGTCTTATTTGGACACGGTCAACATTGCTATAAAAGGAGATCTGGGACAAAATATTCCATTCACCAAAGGAAAAGTCACGGTGAAACTCCATTTTCAAAAACGGTTCTCTCACGACTCGTAAGTCATGTATCCAATGTACCGAGGGGTTGCTCGACAGCGAGGACACGGTTTAGGAGATATGTTAAAATCGGCCTTTCGTTCGGTGGCCCCAGTCTTGAAACCGATGGTGACACGCGGATTGCACGCCTTGAAAGATGCGGCACTGACCCAAGGCAAAGAATTTCTCCAAAATGTCATCATCGACAAACAAAACCCTAAAGAAGACTTCATGAGGGCAGGCAAAAATGTCTTGCTGCAAACGGGCAAAGACCCTTTGGGCCGACGAGAAACACCTATAAATGCCCTGCACGCTACCGAGTCAGGCATTCAGCAAGGACAAGGCAGAAAGAGACGACGAAGAAAACACCCTTTCACCAGACTTCACACGTCTAAAGCTACAAAGACAAAGAAAAGAAGAACCGTTCGAGACTTAGACGTTTTCGATTATTGAGAAAGAGAAAAAAATGATGCACCGAGAGTCTTGCGCTTGTTCCAAGTCGGAACTGGATCTGTTTGCCATGCCACCCACAATGATGACCATGCAAGAATCCCAATGGGTGGAATTTCATCCCGTCTCCTCATTGACCGATTCCGCTCCCATCGAGTTTGAAATCAAAGGACAGCCCGAAGATTACATCGATCTGAATAGCAGTTACTTGTACCTGAAAGTCAAAGTTCTAGATAAGACAGGAGGTGATATAGACACTGAAGCAGTAGCTCCCGTCAACAATTTCATGCATTCCTTGTTCAGTGGAGTGGACTTGTACTTGAATAACAAACTAGTCAGTAGCAGCATAGATACTTACCCTTATCGTGCCTACCTGGAAAATCTCTTGACGTACGGAATAGACGCCAAGAACACTCATCTCAATGCTTGCGTGCTATGGGAAGCTGACGATGCAGGCCAGTTTGAATTATTGGAAACTGATACAAGTGATAAAAGAAAGAATACAATGAGGGATTTGTAGAACGAAGAAACAAAATCAAAGACGGACAGAGTTTAGAACTGATGGATCGTTTGCATTTGGACATGTGGTTGCAAGAAAAGTATTTGCTGAACGGGGTGGATGTCCGTCTGAGACTGAATCGTAGCAGTAGCGCTTTCCATTTAATGGCTGGTGCTGCCGATTACAAAACCAAAATCCAAGAAGCCAGACTCTACGTACGCCGTGTGGAAGTGTTACCTAAAGTGGGAAACGACATCAGTCAGATGTTGAGCAGAACGACCGCCAAGTATCCCATACGACGCGTGGAAGTGAAAACCTTCACCATTCCCAAGGGACAGCGATCCATGATCGAAGATCATCTGTTCCAAGGACAGTTACCCAAACGTTTGATCGTTGGTATCGTCGAGAATACAGCCTTCAAAGGAGCTGCCAATAAAAATCCTTTCTACTTTCAACACTTTGGCGTGTCCAAGATCCAAGTCAGTCGCGATGGCAAAACATTGTGTACCCGACCTTTCGAACCCGACTTTGACAAGAAGAATTACTTGAGGTCGTACTCGTCCTTGTACGAAGCTACCGGACAGTTAGGAACCAACACCAGTCATGGCATATCGTACGAAGATTATGCAGGAGGCTATGCTTTGTGGGCTTTCGATTTCACTCCAGACCAAGGCAGCGACGAGGGACATTTCCACGCTATAAAATCCGGCCAGATTCGTGTGGAAATTCAGTTTGCAAAACGAGACCCTGATGAAACGGTGAACGTCATCCTGTATGCAGAATTCGATAATACGATAGAAATCAACAGTTTGAAAGAAGTCATTCTAGATTATTAGAAGCCATGGAAGACTGTTATCCCTCTTTACAAAGTGGAGAAACTTTGGAGATGGAATGTAAGGAGATCGTGGAAGAAGAATCCCAAGACAAAGACGAAGAAGTTGTCATGATGAAGTCTAGATGGCCAGAACAAGAAGCCCATTTAGTCTCCTGTTTTGCCAAACACTTGGTGGAAAAAATGACGGAATTGATCAAAAAAGATTGCTATGGATGTCAAAACGATCATCCCAGTCAAATTCAACACGATAAATGTCTGATGTTGAGTCAAGAAGAAAAATTGAACGAGTATCTGGACGAAGCTTGGAGTCTCATCTCGGATGAAGTCGTGTTGCATCAGTGGTATAAAGACTTGCGTGAACATTCTTGTCCACCATTAACCATTCAAGAGATCCATCGTATCGAAGCTCTCCTGAATCAGAGTGAGGAGACGAAACGAAGAAACGGTTATTTGTCAGACATTTTCAAGCAAAAAGTCAGGATCGAATTGATCACTTATCGTTACCTGTGAAGAAGAAAAAAACATGGATACCTGGGAACTTTATTACCTTTTGAACCACAGTTCGTATACGGCTTCTTGGAATCCTGTCGTCTGTGCTAAAGATGAACTCCCTCATCGCAAACCTCAAGACCATCAAGCTTATGTCATCAACACGGACGACAGTCATCTCCCAGGAACCCACTGGGTAGCCGTCTACTTTCCTCAAGAAGAATGTGTGGAATATTTCGATTCGTATGGATTGCCCCCTTTGGAAGACGATATCATCGACTTTATGAGAAGAAATGCTCAGACCATCCGATTCAATAATGTGAAATTACAAGGCACAGATTCCTTGGTGTGCGGACAGTACTGTGTGTATTTTCTGCATCATCGCAGCGTGGGCTATTCCTTAGAACATTTAGTGACTCATTTTGATCCTCGTTCTTCTTCTAGAAACGATGTGAAAGTAGATCGATGGTTTTGTGACCATTATGCTTATCTTTTGTCTCAAGCTAGGAAACGTAGTGTCCATCAATGGCCTAATGACTTCCAACAGTGGAAATCACAATTTCATTCACAACGTTGTCAGCCCTGTTTAAAGTAGAGTGTGAATTGAAAAAAAATGTTTGTCATTTGAAAAAAAATGTTTGATGTTATATGGTTGGATTATTGTTAAAAAATGTTAGAGTTGTTGGTTAGTGTTAAGTGATTTTGAATAAAAAATGTTGTTTTAAAAAAAAATGCCTTTGTGGTTTGTTTGGCTATAAGAATGTTGATTTATGCTCTTTGACTTCTTACTATCCCTCTCATGACACTCATTGAACGTTGCGGCTCGAAAAAACCGTGGAGGGATGTTTTCCTTCACGTCCGCGTTTTGACTTTAAGAACCGGGGTAGTTTCCAGTCAAACCATCCATTGTCGACTCATCCTCCTACGAAGATGTGCTCCAAACTAGCTAAGCTAAACGAAGCCTACGTGAATTTGCACAGGGTCAGACACAGTCTGATACCGAAGCCAGAAGAGATAGAGAATGTGAGAATGCTAAAAGTCACTGAAGACCTGATAGAAGAGCTCTTCAGAGAAGAAGTGAACAGGGAGAAATAAGAATGGACAGAGAAGTACAGACTTCAGAGACAGCAGCAACAGCAACAACAACAACAACAACAGCAGCAGCAGCAGCAGGAACCTGAACCTGAGAGAGGCTTTGTCGATTGTCGTATCGACATCAAAGAGTTCTTCTTCTCTTTCCGAAGAAGCAGACCTATCGTCAGAAAGTCTATCCTCAGAGGACGTCGCATTCTTAGAAACTAAAAGATTGCCATAGCAAACAAAACAAAAAACAAAAAAAAACCCAGCCCTTTTCAGGGCTACCCCAATACTCTAGAAAAGAAATGACAATCGATTTGCCAATGTGTGTAGGTAGAGTAGTGTGAATATAAACACTAACTCTTTTTTTTATAGTGAGAGGGTATGTGTTTGTGTATAGGATTGTGTGTTTGTAAGTGCTCACGTACGTTGGTGTGGATACTAGATTAAGATCATGTTTTTGGCTGTTTGAGGTGTGGGGAGAGTAGATTTGGGGGTTTGATTGGATTTCTTTGCGCATGTGGATAGTATATTGAAGTGATTAATGAAATTTTTTTAGAATAGTAATGGGTAGTATAAAAAAGTGAGTGAGTGTTTCTTTTAGGTCCGCGCGTTGTTTTGGTCATGATCTAGGTAAGATCAATTTTATGTTTTTTGGGGGGATGTTTTCCATCACGTCCGCGCTTTCAGTATAAATTGAACTCGCTGGGCAGTCTAGCTACCCTTGTTGATTGATGAAGAGAATGAATACCTGAATTGTAAAGCTTCTAGAACTCCAGATGCACCTGGAATATGCCAGGCGCCTGTTGAACGAACTGGCAGCGGAGGCCATTGTCGAAGAGGGAAGGATGAGAGAGGAGGAGGAGGAAAGAATAAAAAAAGAAGAGGAGGAAAAGGAGAGAAGAAATTTCAGAATCCCAGAGACAGAAAATTGGGATTCTGAAGCCACATATCCCGCCTCTGCTCTCCCCCAAAAAAGAGTGAAAAGAGACTGGGGAAGAAGATGTGTGTGTGGCGCCAGGCCAGGAAGATGCCAGCATTAGATAGGTGCATCTGGAGTTAAAAACCAACAGCCCTTTTCAGGGCTACCTAATACTCTAGAAAAGAAATAACAATCGATTTGCCAATGTGTGTAGGTAGAGTAGTGTGAATATAAACACCGACTCTTTTTTCATAGTGTGAGTGTATGTGTTTGTGTGTTTGTGTTTGTGTTTGTAACCGCTCACGTACGATTGTGTGGATAGTAGATTATGGATTTGTTTATTGTTTCTTAGCGTATGTGGAGAGTATAGTTTGGGTTTTGTAACGGCTCACGTACGATTGTGTGGATAGTAGATTATGGATTTGTTTATTGTTTCTTAGCGTATGTGGAGAGTATAGTTTGGGTTTTGTAACGGCTCACGTACGATTGTGTGGATAGTAGATTATGGATTTGTTTATTGTTTCTTAGCGTATGTGGAGAGTATAGTTTGGGTTTTGTAACCGCTCACGTACGATTGTGTGGATAGTAGATTATGGATTTCGTTTTAATGATTTGCGTGTGTAAATAGTAGATTTGGGGTTTGTTAAATGTTGCTTCACTTATGTGGATAGTATATTATATGAAATGAGAAAAGTAGGGGATGTTTTCCTTCACGTCCGCGCTTTCACTATAAGAACCCACAAGGTTTGATGTTCAAACCATTCTACAAAGAATAAAAAAGAAGATGGAAGTGTCCCAACTGTTCAATGATTTAAGGCATGTTTATTTTTGGATGGTGGATGGTGAATATGGAGTTGAAAGGATTGAAAGAGATTGGAGGTTAAGAACCAGTGTGCACTATGTGAACGAACTAAAATTAGCCAGGGAGATGATAGAAGGTTTAATTGAAGAAGAAGTGAAGAGACTGAGAGGGCTAATAAATCCCCCTTATGTCAGAGTGGGAACATTAAAAGAGGCCCTGGAGAAGGTAGAAGAAGTAAGAAGGTTTTTGGAAGAGATAGAAAAAAGGTCAGAGTGGCCCTTTGACAAAAGGAGTGTTGAAAGATTGAAAAAAGGGGAAGAAAAGATGAGAAAGGTGATAGATGAAGAAGTGGAGAAAATAAAGGACAGTTGGGCAAAATATAGAAAAGAAGAAGAAAATAGAAAGAAAAAGGGAAGAACTAGAGAAACTGAACGCTAACTGGATAAAAATCCAACAGAAGTTCCGAGCCATGGGTCACCCGGACTGGATACCAGAAACAGAAAAGAAGAAGAAAGGAATGATGGAAAAAATAAGAGGATGGATAAAGATGTTAAGGAGTTAGAAGAAGAAGAAGAAGAAACCCAAAGGCCCTTTTCAGGGCCACCCACATTCCTCGAAAAGAGATTGACTTTCCATTGCCTACCCCTTTTTAAAATTTTTTTTTTTTTTAAAAAAAAATCCCATGTTCAATTCCCCTTGTCCCTATACAGGCCCAAACTCTATTCCCCATGTTCAATTCCCCTTGTCCCTAGACAAGCCCAAACTCTATTCCCCATGTTAAATTCCCATTGTCCCTAGAGTGACCCAGCAATATCTCCCATGTTAAATTTCCATTGTTCGAATGCCTTTGTCCCTAGAATGTCCCTAGCATGGATATTTCCTTTCTCCAATGTTAAATTCCCTTGTCGCCAGAGTGACCCAGGGTTTTTTGCCCATGTTAAATTTCCCTTGTCGCTAGAGTGACCCAGGGTGGTTAATGTTAAATTTCCATTGTCGCCAGAATGACCCAAGGGTGTTTTTAATGCTAATTCCCATTGTCGCTAGGGTGACCCCATTCACTACTGATGATGATGTTCGATGAATGCCAGAAGGAGTAGTTTACTCAAAAATCAACCAAAACAGCCATATACGGTAAAGCCGAGCAGAAAGAAATTGACTGCGAGTCTTTTCTTTTGCTGCAGACGAGACAAAATAATATCAGCTAGATCGAATTAAATTAATCAATTATTACAGCGTTTTTAGAAACCAACTGCTTGTCAGCAACCATTGTAGGTTTCAATCAGCATTCATCCACCAAAACTACCAGCAACTTCATGGATCCAGATATATAAAGTAGACATTTCTAGATATTTGGTTAGTCAAAAGGCAATGCATAATATGTGCTATTCGCAGTCCTGATGCAATGTACTTATTTTGGAACGGGGCGTACGAAAATTATGTGTCATTTGATTGGGTGTACAAACAGCATACATGGCTACAGCATAAATAAAACCGAATAGCCATCTCCTTTCTTTGGATTCTAAATGATAAACTGATTATATGACCTTAAACGCAACATCACATCAATTGGAAGTAACTCTAGATAATATTGTCTGCTTTTTCAATAAGGCAAAACGATTTGCTTCCCATGCAGAAGTTGCTGACATTTATCGCTACGTTGGGGAAAGGGGAAAAAACTCTAAAGGGTAATACACCGTCCTTTTACTGGGTGCACCGGATCTTACCACCTCCTAATTATTTAAATTTTCTTTGGTTAATGTCTTATATAAACCAGTTTGTTTTCTTTTATCTACCAACTGCAGTAAGCATCTTATTCACGATTTTAGACTTTAAACCTAATGCCATGAATATATCAATGATATCATCTAAAAAAAAGTCAGGGTGTCATGTGAGGTCTCGTGGGAGTTTTGTTATGGAGCATGTAACTAGTTTAGATGTCTAAAGTGGAGCCAAAAGAAGACTAAAAATAAATTTGTTGAAAGACTGGAAATCTGCTCTGGTCATGGTGATGAGTCAGTACAGGAAACATTCAATTTATGCATTTTTGCATTGAACACTAACATAATCTGATAAACTTATCCATTGCTTTATATGTGTTCCGATTTCATCCAGTGTCAACTCGGCTCAATATATACACTCAACATTTCTGTAATCATGTATTTGAGTTCATGTACAATGCTGAGTGACATCTAACCTCCATGTGTTTCTTGAATATTGCAGGTGAACACTGTGATGGTCGGAGAAGATTCAACATACAACACAAACAACATGATCAGGACATACATCAATTTGAACAGTGCAGACCAGATTCTTGATCACAATAGATTAGATACTTATATTATTGAGTTTTCTCTTGCTAAAACTAATATTTTCTTTCCATGAACATTCTGCCACAACAGAGAAAACATCTTTAGTTAAAGTACCATCAGCAAAAATGGCAAAGTTTGACACCAACTACTCGCTTGACATCATCTGAAAACAGAAACAGGTGAGACACCTGTTGAGAAATCATATACCCACTAGAGAGTAATGAACATCATTGCAGCATATTCTCACTATGGCCAATTCGACTATACTGAGATAAGCAGACAATTTCTTGGCGAGTCCACTTTCCAGGAGCTTGAATGAAAATGTGCCACATGGCACAGAAAATACTATCTAGACACAGTCCATGTAAGAATGTACAGGTAGAGACTATGAATGATATTAAATGCAAGTGAATTCCAATGGTACCAGATGAGAATCATCTGGCAGTGGCACTTTCACTCAGTCTCCGTCAACCCCTTACAACAAGGATATTGTTCTTCTTCCATGAAAATAGAGCATCATACAGGAATCCCTGAAACATGATTACTACAGAAAATGCTAAACATTGTCTCAAATAAGCCATCAAGGCAAGTGGAAACAAGAAGCTCCATGACAAGCTTTCATCATAAAATTCATGGAACATGTACCTAATTTCACACACTGAAGCAATTATATTAAGCATAACAATGTGACTTTTGAACTTGAATCAAATATCATAGTATTGACAAACAACTTTTTGTTGAAATGTAACTAGATACAAAGTCTGGTCAAAGTCATTTTCATTTCAGACAAGTGTTATTTGCAATAAGTCCTTCAGAGAAAACTCTCAAAATGATATGACAGTTTCTTTAAAATAAACAGCAATAGTAAGATTTCCAAAATGTCCACCAGATTAGCCATGTTGGAAATCAAATCCCCATTTTCACCAATGGCAAACTGTATATTGAAAAAGCATTTCTTCAACTACTTAAGTCAAACTCCATTCAAAAGGAGTTGCAAAAATGAGATTTTCAAGATGGCCATGACAGTTGTCATTTTGGGCATCAGATCTGCAACATTTTCATGTTAGAACATTTGCATATAAATTACAAGTGTTTCAGTGAGAAACACATGTCAGTAAAAGCACTATTATCAATATTAATATTTTCAAGGTGGAGACTATGGCAGTCATTTTGGAGGTCAGATTGGCACTACTTTTAATTGAAGACAACATGCTGCAGTAAGTGTTTTCATGAAAAGAAAATGTTAATATGACCATTTATTGAAGAGTAAGTTGCCATACGATTTTCAAGAGGACCTCTGTAATTGTCATGCTGGAGGTAAAATTGGCGTCATTTTACAAAGGCCCAAGAAACCATGTCAGTACAATTATCCATTCAGAATGAGCAAGAGATAACATGATGTTCTTTATATCTACTGTTACAGTAGTGGTCACACTGGAAGTGAGATATGCATTGTCTTGACATATTATCAACTATATTCTGTAAGAATGCTTTTGTGAAAACTTCATCTCATTATGACTCTCCCTTTAGATGCATTCGAAACAAGATTTTCAAGGTGGTAGCCATGTTGGAGGTCAGATTATCACCAATTTTATTTAAGAGTAATTACATTTATTAAAAGAATTTAACTGCATGAAAACCCCATGCTTATTTAACCATCCATCTGGGAGAAACATCAGTAAGATCTGCAATACATCCAACAGGATGGCCATGTTGGTGATCACATGTTCACCATTTTTATTAAGGAGCAATTACATACTGTAAGAAGTATTTTGGTGAAAACAAAATGATATATGGCTATTTATTGCATAAACGTAATGTAGTAAAAACAATGTTTTCAAGATGGCAGCCATGATGGATATGATGGAAGTCAAATCAAGACCATTTTCCTGAAATTCCTGCAGTTGAAATTGTTTGCAAATAACTATGGGAGAAGTGCAAAAGAATCAGTATGTCATCAGTATCGTTTCTGACATACCATGGTGAAATCTATAATCAGTCGGGGTACAATCCTAAATTATAAGATTGTTAAATGAAGCAAAAACATGTAGAAAATGGGTTGGTGCTTTTGGACAGAGTTTGTTTTCATCCTATACAGTGAATGTTTCTGTTCAGATTAAATGACAAGTGTGATTGATAAGGCATTATATACATTCAGATTTATTATAGGGGCCCCAAGTGGCCGAGTGGTCTAAAATGCTGTCCGTTACAGGTCACTGCCATCTCACCTCTGCGTGGGTTCGAGTCTCGGATTCAGCCAATTCGGGTATGTGAGAAAGCTTGCCAGTAGCTTCTCGTGGGTTGGTGGTTCTTTCCAGGGTTTTCCCGGGTTCTTCCTCCACCATTAATACTGACCGCCATGTATAGCCTATCTTGTGCTGAAAAATGGCGTTAAACCCTACAACAACAACAACATACAGATTTATTCAAATCATCTTCATCCTGCAGATTTTCAGCTTAGAAGTACATATAAAACACATTATTTAAAAATCTACCATTAGGTTTTTTCTAAAACTTTAGTTAGGTAATAACTAGCTGGCAAATGGCTAGATCACCAGCTTTCCAGAAAAATGCTGCCAAAATATAGTATTTGACTGTCATTTGTCTCATGCTGAGTTATCTCCCATTGCATATTGACTTAATGCCATATTTTACACTGTGAAGTGGGAACACGCAAAAATGTGCTGACAGTGTCATATTATTACTCTGCATCAAAGTCAAAAATGTAGTTTATACCTGACTAGATATATAAACATCAGTTAAGTTTATAGTTGGAAAAGGCTAATTGTACACAGTAGGTAGATGTCTTTTGTTTTTTGAAGTGAAATGAGGTGATTCTCTTATTGTTGATTAATATTAATACTAATTAAATCCTAATTAATTTGGCTGTAATGGTATATCCCATGTGCTTTATGACTCCCACTGTTCTATTTCAACATCAACAGCGTTTCTACCAAGCTACACTAATCACCGATTAATACATAATAGCAAATGATGATTCTTATTATCACTGACAAACATTTAAATTTATAAGGACAACCTGAAGTTTTCTATTGTACTATGTATTCTATATTGCCAAGCATTACGCAAAAGATATTTTATAAATAAAGCTGTATATTCACAAATCAAAGCCCATAAAAAGATAAAAGTGTTAATGATTTTCTCCTAGCCAATGTACATAATTTTCTCCTCTATTCTGCAAAGTGAGTAATGAAATTACTTTTTTTGGTTCCTAATTAGAAAAGTATGAATACAAGAGAATGTAAAAAGAAGTTTGGTATGAGGACTTGTAGAGTTTCCTCAATTCTTTAAACTGGAATTTGATACTCTGTTATTTCCGGGGCCCCGAGTGGCCGAGTGGTCTAAAGCGCTCTCCGTTACAGATCACTGCCATCTCACCTCTGTCTGCGTGGGTTCGAGTCTCGGATTTGGCTAATGTGGGTATGTGAGAAAGCTTGCCAGTAGCTTCTCGTGGGTCGGTGGTTCTTTCTGGGGTTTTCCCGGGTTCTTCCTCCACCATTAATACTGGCCGCCATGTATAGCCTATCGTGTGCTGAAAAATGGCGTTAAACCCTACAACAACAACAACAACTGTTATTTCCTTCTGAGTATATATTGTATCACTCAATCATGTGCAATCAGCTTGTTATGTATATTTTATTTAATTTAATTCTCTGTTTGTAAGTTTTAAATCTTTTTATTTTTAATTTTATTACATGTCAATGTAATGTAATTCTGTTTACTAGGAGTTTAATTTTTTCCAGGAATTAGTTTGACCATGACTCTTCAGTTGTAAACATCTAAAGCTGACCTAGTTCCCAACCTTAATTCAGAAATCATTGAAACAAGTAAACAACTTTTTACTTTTTATCTTACTCCTAGAGTAAAATGATTGGTTTTTGCCAAGGTCATACTGAGGCTACGTGCTTTTAGACGTAACTACTTCTCGAACATTCTGGAGAGTTGAACTTCATTTGAGAATCTGTTATGCATTTCAGATTACTGTATAATGTTTGTTTATAGAGATTCTTTTCAGTTGGGCTTAAAACACTTGATGTCAAGGTGTTCATTTGTTTGTAACCAGTTTTGGTAATTACATTTTAATGTTTTTCGAATTATTTGTATTCAAAAGGAGTAATTCTTTTTCCTGGAAATATGTACAGTGCTCATACAGAATTCTTGGACAAAGACATTTCATTAAATTTTATTGGGAAATTAAAACACCCGATTATTGTTTGTAAATAACAAAGAACTGTAGACACAACCGCACAATAATAGCTACAGTATACGTCATTGCCTTCTATCTTGGATTCTTTGTCGGGACTTGAATTTGAATTCATTAGAACATTTTATTATTAAGACTTCTAAAATTTAATTCGTGGATTATTCTTGGATTATTTTGGATTTTATTCTTAAAACTGTAAGTTCTTATTTTTTCATTTTTACAATATTTTTCCAGGGAAATAAATTATTTGTTAAATTTTTCAAAGTTTGATGTTTTTACTCTTTCATTGTATCTGTTTATTCAAGCCTAAACAAGTAACATAAGACAGCTTCTTTCCTCCAGCTTAACAAATTTGTCAGTTTGCCTCTCCATAATACAAAATTTCAAAAATAATAACTTTAACATACTGCAATCCTAATATCTTTTAAAATTTGTTATCTATATTCATTTGTAACAAGAGTCCCATGAAGTGATTTCCAGCAATCAAATACTGGTTTACCTTTTTCAAATGAGTACTAAAACTGATATTCTTGAGACACTTCAACATACAAAATTTCAGCACAACATTATTTTCTTATATTTGAATTGCCATGTTCACAAGGAACCTGTAAATGTAGCTTACATTTCTTTATCATGGCCTTTAACCTTGATCCTGATATTGGTAATACAAGATCACTGAAATTGTCCATGGACACTGTTAAGATATAACAAGACATAAAGTTTGGTTATATCTGTGTGTGTGTGTGTGTGTGTGATATGAATTTTCAATGTAACTTTAAATAGTTTTCAGTCATATCGCTATGATGTGTGCAGTGTGGCAGTGATATCAAGCAGTGGGGCATCATGTTGCAGACATGTAGCATCATGTCCCACCCAGTCACATTATCCTGACACCAGGCCGACCAGTCCAAACACTAACCTCTTTATCCTCAGTGCCTATCAAGGCAGCTGTTAATAATATTTTCTAAGAAGTTTTTGATATGACTTGGCCAGGGTTGGAACCTGCAACCTCCTGCATCTGAAGCAGATGTTAAATTTGTAACTAATACTCTTGTGAGGAAGAAAACAAAACAGTACAAGTTAATTAAGTAAAAATCATTTAAATTATTATTCAGATGTATCCACAGACTGGGTTAAATCCACTCATATACGTATTATCAGCTTACCACACAGAACAGTTCTTCAGTCAAGACTGATGGCCTTAAAATGAATGTCATGGTGCTAAATACAACTTGTGGCTACCATTTTCATTTAGGACCAATTAGATATCAAACAAAGTCTTTTAGTGAAAACTTTATGTACATTTGACCGTTTTATAAGGAGGAGCAGAAATAAGATTTTCTTGATGGCTGTCATGAAAACAATATTGGCTGTCAGAGTGGCACCATTTTAGTTCAGTCAAGCATCAGAAGAGCAGAGGTCTTTCCATAAAAACTCCATGTTGATATGACCATCCATCAAGTGTATTGATTTTCAAGATGGCTGACATGGCAAGCATACTGGATGTCTGAGAGGCATTGTTGTCATTCTGTTGCAAACAGGCATCATAAAAAGTCATTTAGTAAATCCCCCATGTTAATATGACCATCCGTTTAGGAGTAGCGACAAAATTTTCAAGATGGCTAATCAGCAATATTTTCGTTTACAACCAACTAGACATCATATGAAGTTGTTTCGTGAAAATCCCATGTCAATATGACTCTTTGTTCATCAGGAGAATCAATGACAACATTTTCAAGATGGCTGCAGTCGTAGCCATATTCTGTGTCTGAGGGGTACCATTTTCATTTAGGACCCACTATACCTTAGGATAAATGTGTTAGGAAAGTTCCATGGCAATCCTTCTAGCAGTTTTGGAGGAGTCACGGTTACAAATATCAAGAGCTTCAAGGCATCAGATGTAAGACTGGGATTATTTTTACTAAAGACCAACTAGAAGTCTTCTGATGAAAGCCTCATGTTGATGTACATTTCCTTTTAGGCAGTGTAGTGAAAAGTTTAAAGATGGCTGCCATGTTGACTATATTGCAATTCAGATCTTCACCAATTTTACTCTGGACAAACCAGACAGCATAACATGTCTTTTGGTGAAAACCTTATGCTAATATGACAATCCATCTAGTAGTGATAAGAAGACTTTAATTTAGGATAAACTAGAGCATGGGATAAATGTATTTTGTGAAGTTTCATGGCAACCATCTAAGTAGTATAAGAACAGTGATTAAAAGCTTGTGCTAATGGACATATATCAAATGGACAGATGATGGACAACATACCATACCATAAGCTCTTCTGGTCTGTGATTAGGTAAACAATATTAAACATTGCTCCTCTTTGTCAATGTAGCACAATTTTAAGCACACTACACAATGTTATAAAAAGCAATATACCTGATGTTTTGACAGGAAATATGAAATAAGTTTGGATTGCATATCACAAAAACAATAGTATGATTTGACTTGAAGATGAAACTGTGTACCAAGTTTCATCATACCAAGTTTCATGGTTGCCTTGAAGTAGTTTAGAAGGAATAAAAAGTACTAACTACAAGATGACAGACAACTCATGAAGGATGATTGTATAAACTATAATCAATGACCAGTAGTGTTCAGAAGGAGGTATTGGAAGAAACTATGCACACACACTTTCACTATTGAAAGAAAAACTGGTTAGACTGAATTACAGTCCATATATGCCTACAAAAATAGGCATACAGACAATTATGTCAGTTCATGTTGTGTGAGAATGATAACAATGAAATTTAATTCTAGTACAAACATTTTACTGAGATTTCATCAGCAGATGTACATGTATAAATAAATACAACAACATTATACAGAAGCCATGACAATGCTGAATTTTCACATGGCCAGAATATATGATCATTTAAAGTCCTATCTTCCTCTTAAATGATGGCCTTTCATTGTATACAGTGTTATACAAGTAATGATACCTAGATGGCATGTTAACTGAAGAATGACTGTACTTATTATTTATCAATGACCATATTTTCTTGTGTAGTAAAGTATATTACTATTTCACATGTTTCACATTTGCTTAAGAATCTAATCTGATGTGGTACATATTTGGTGTGCTAAATTAGTTTTAGTTCAAGACAAATAAAGCAGAACAAAACTTCTCTTTGATTATCTAAGTTTCAGTAATTCATGTTTCTGCTTTATAGCAACTTCAGAAGCAGCTCACACCTTATAGCAATTGCTGAATTCAAATAATTTACATAATTATGTAAAGAGAATAATAAATAATTAAAAACTGCATGGAGTCAAATGTCATGAATTTTTATATGTAAACTACTCCACCAACTAGGTAAATATTTATTGAGTAGTTGACATATGATGCTGTTCTATTTGACTTAAGATTTTATATTTATCACAGATAGGAATGGTTCTTATCTAGTATTAAAGTACATTAGAAATCATTATCACTGTCATTTAGTTCCTGTCGTACAGGTTGATTACGACCCCTTGGCTTCACAGGTCCCTCAATCTGCTGATCATCACTGTCTATGTCATCATCATCTTCATCATCATCTTCATCCTGGTCATCTTCATCCAAATCAATCTCTGAGTCTCCAGACTCATCTGACCCACTCTCCTGAAATAAGAAAGGAATAGCAGAAATAAAAACCAGAGTCAAAATAAATAAGGGTTTTATTATGACTATCTATCTAATACACAAATTAGTACCTCATACTGGATTTTATTATGATTTTGTATGTAATACACAAAATCAGTACCTTATTCTGGGTTTTATGATTGTTTATGTAATACACAAATTAGTACATGATACTGGGTTTTATTATGACTGTCTATGTAATATACAAATTAGTACCTGATACTGGATTTTATTATGACTGTCTATGTAATACACAAATTAGTACCTGATACTGGGTTTTATTATAATTTTCTATGTAATACACAAACTAGTACCTCATACTGGTTTTTATTATGACTGTCTGTAATACACAAATTAGTACCTCTTACTGGGTTTTATTATAACTGTCTGTGTAATACACACATCAGTACCCGATACTGGGTTTTAATATGATTTTCTACGTAATACACAAATTAGTACTTGATACTGGATTTTATTATGACTGTTTTTGTAATACACAAGTTCGTACCTGATACTGGGTTTTATTATGATTTCTATGTAATACACAAATAATGACTTGCTTCTCTTTGTAATCTCAACAATGAACTAGCTCACTGCTCTATAAGCTAACTGGTGAAGCAAGTCTATCAAATTTAACAAAATCTTACATTTGTGAGAGCATGTCCCAAAATCTACAAGCTGGAGACAATTTCTTGTGCTAATACTTAAGTTGCAGGCTTTGATCTATTTATATATCTAACAAGACTAATAGAAATTTTAAACAAAAATTAAAAATAAATTGAAGGTACTGTGATTCAAAGTTATTTAAAATAGAAAATACCTATATAATGTCAGTTGGCTAGCATAATAAAACAGTGATTGCTTTTGCAATTTGGTTTTGACCCATTTTAATAATGCCATGTAGTAAAATGCCTGACAATAATGGGACCAAAATATTTTGGTATATTCTGGAAGAAGCCAGTATTAATAAGTTATATAAGCATCAGAATGGTTTAATTTGGAGCAAAAGAAAACTTATTTATAAAGGGGTTGGTTCAGGGAAACTTAACAGATCACCAAGAACAAAATTCCTTCCATGTAACTGTGCTACATACCTCACTAATATCTCCCATCATATTTCCCTGGACTCTCCTATCACCTTGTGCCGTATGAGCGGCTGAAATGGATTTTTAAAATAAAGATAAGGAACATGTTGAAGTTGCTGCACATAGAAAAATTTAATAATTCAATAATTAACCTATTTATAGACCTAGGTTTTGACCATTATTAATAAAACAGTGTTGTTGTTGTTGTTGTTGTTATGGGGTTTAATGCCATTTTTCAGCACAAGATAGGCTATACATGGCAGCCAGTATTAATGGTGGAGGAAGAACCCGGGAAAACCCAGGAAAGAACCACCGACCAACGAGAAGCTACCAGCAAGCTTTCTCACATATCCATATTGGCCGAGCCCGAGACTCGAACCCACGCAGACAGAGGTGAGATGGCAGTGATCTGTGACGGAGAGCGCTTTAGACCACTTGGCCACTCGGGGCCCCTAATAAAACAGTGTTAAATAATAAACAGTATTTGTTGGCTCAAATAAAACAGCCAAAAGAAATAAAATAAATGCTGCAAATGGCCTTTGCTTTAAATGATAACCAGAATGTGGTTTAAAAAAATGAAGTCATGATAAAGAAATTTGTATTCCTTTTGAATTTTGTTTTTGCTTTAACAACTGTAAAACATAGTTAAGGCTTTTGGACGTTTGGATAGATAAGCCTTAGGATTTCTGGACAAATAAGCCTTTGGAGAGAAGAAAGATTAGAACAAGAATTTAGCCATGGCCTGCATGCTGAGTCTACTCCTGAGCCTAAATAATAATGGCATTTGAAGACAAATGAATACTTAATTCAATTTCCAAATCCAAGGATTGTACAAGAAAATATTTCAGAAAGAAAAGCAAAAAAATAACTTTAAAACCTAGTTTAATTTTGGGTGTGGGTAGACCTGCTATAATAATTACTACATGGAAATCTTGCCAATTAACAGAAATAAAACTTACCGTGACATGGTAAACAAGGCAAGACATATTAATATGATTGTTAGTGTGCATGGATGTAAGCATTCTGACAAAAATATGAAGCCACAAAAGCATAAACTTTTTTAGGATTACCAAAATGAAACTTGTATAAATAACCAATTACAATCGATATAAACTAAATGCAGTACATCAAATGACCCAAAAAACCTTTCAAAATGACGGCCATCTATTAGTGACCAAGGTCAAGAAGCAAGATACAGCGAATTCTGACTGCAAAGAAATGCTATATTTAGCTCTGGAATTTCTAATGTCAAGTTGTCCACAGGATAGTATTGATTTTTCATAGGAATGAACATCAGGAATTTAGTTTTTGCACCAAATAGGGATAATGAACACCAAAATGCCTCCCAGGACTAAAGATTTTGCACCAGGCTATCAGAATTGCATGTAAATTATGCAAAACCGCTCTCTTGATGCAAGAACACTGAAGATGAGTGATAAAAGATTTATACTCCCTTCTTTAAATCAGCATGGTTCATCCATGGCAGTTACTTCTAAATGCCACTACTACCAGCATAAATTAGACTATAGTAAATTCAGAGTCTTTGCAACAGAATATTTTTATGATAACACACTGATAACATACATAACGCATATCTGTTCTCCATTTAATGTGAAATCAAATTGTATTTCACTGAGAAAACTTACCCAATCACATTAATGTTAGGCGATATAAGCCTGTTACTTTGTGAATCCAGCCCCACTAAAAGATGAAAATCATGTTTTCCTATCTCATGATGACAAAGGGCAATAACTCTTGCCCATTACCTCCCATTACATTGATATTGCGGTCATTGCACCAATGTAGAAACTGCCAGAGTTGTTGGATATAATAAAAGCCACTGTGCCTCAGAACCTATCCCTCCAGAAGTGAAAGGCATTGACAACAGCCTTCATTTCTAAAAGACTGATCTGGAAAGACCACTACCTGGCTCCCATGTGCCATTGATAGCAGTGAAGTCTGGCAACAGGTAGGCATCCCAACCATACATACTGGTGTTGGTACATGCTGTTATTTCCACTTTGGGATTCTCTAGCTGGATCCCCATTGTAAGCCAACCTGGGCTGCACCTTTGATGCCAGAATGATTGTATATTTGATGTGCTCATGCCTGTTTGATCAAAGGGATTTGAAATGAGGCGGTAAGGGGCAATAAGGGGCTTTCTGTCATCTGTAAGGGGCTCATAATAAGAAGGATCACCAATAATCTGAGGAGTTGAAGGAATTCTCCTGCTGAAATCAAAGTCCTGTTGGAAGCTGACTCCATGAATTTAATGATCCTGATTTCATGAAAATGAGGAAGCCGTTCCAGATTCAGGTTGGTGATAAACTCCATACGCAGATGGACAAAAAGTATGAGTGTCTGGAGGTCTGATTTTTGCTAGTTCACTAGAAAGCTTAGCTGATCTAAAAGTGAGCGAAGATCATTTCTGTCTTGGAGCCGAATAGAACTTACCTTATGATGTTGGAGGATGTTGTCCAGGCACACTGCTGTCATTGTAGATCAGTACAAGGTAAAGATGCAACCCATAACCTTGGTATCAACCCAAGCACTGATGTTGAGACCAAAGGGTAGGACTTTGAACTGATAAGCCATGTTGCGGTAAGCAAAATGGAGACATTTCTGTGATGAGAAGTGGATAAGGATATGAAAATATGTGTCTGTCAGATTGAGACTGATGGCATACTTGTCCTGTTGGATGAAGAGATGGATTAATATCGCAGTCTCCATCTTGAATTTCTGTGGCAAAATGTATAAGCTGAGGTGACTCACCTCAACTTACCATTTGTCTTCTGAATAAGAAACAGCATTGAATTAAACTCCTGAGACTGTGGTTTATGCACAATCTCCACAGACTGTTTTTTAATGAGTAACCATATCTCCTGTTGTAGAAAGGCATCTTTCTCCCAATCTGACAGCATGTCTATGAAATCCAAAGCACTTTTGAAATGTCCTGCATCACCCAATGGTTCTGAGGCAATAGGGTGAGGTAGTGAGTCTGAAATTTCAGGGGGTGGCCACCAACAGGTAGGCTTTCTGTGGGTGTGATGAGGGTATGTCATTGTCTAGTGTTAGGAGGTTTGAAGGTGGAGAAACTTGGTTTCTTGCCATCTCTGTATGGCTGCTTCCTAGGTTGGTTAGACTGTCATCCTCAGGCACTAGGCAGGGATTGATATTTCACATTTGAATGAAACGATCCCTTGTCACAAGTTCACTGTGTGTATTGAGTAGCAAGTTGGAGAGGCAGTTCCTGAGCTGCCTGCCTCTGAACTTCAGAAGATGGTCTGCCGCTCCAAGGGCCGAGCTGGACAAACAGATTTCTCACTGAAATCTCTATTATAGTAAGGGTACATCATCAATGGTATGGCTAAACAGACAATCTGTCACTAAGATCCCCATAAATCCAAGTTGGACAGACTGCTTATAAAAAAAGCCGGCTGGATGGGTGATAACAGCTGGACAGCTGTTGATGGATGGGTGGATGGTGACAGTGAGGAATATGAAATGGATCCAATGGATCTGGTATGAACCCAATGTGTCTGGACTTATAAACCCAAAGGGCATACTCAGACATGTAGAGGACTTATGCCCACTGGGCAGCCTAAAATTGGGGAAACACTCCACCAATGAGTTGGACAAAAGTGTGGAAGCAAGAAAGGGAAATAAAGGTAATATGTGGCCTGATGTCAATAATTGTGTCATTTTCTTGACCAGATGATGCATCTCTTCGAAGGCAGATGGTTGTACCATCTCAACATTATTCTCCACTGCAGCTGATGTTACTGTGCCTGATGACTGTAAGCGATGAACTTTAGGCTGGGGGAGGACATCCATGTCCCAGACAAGACTCACAATGGAGGCTGACTTTGGATGTATACTGTGGACATCAATGTTATCTTTCCTCGAATTATTCTGTCTTTCCTTTTCTTTTGATACCTTCTGGACTATTGTAGCCCAGACTTCCTGTGTTGATGTATTACAAATGCTGCATGGTATAGACAATGTACAATTAGCACATACAATGAAGGGTCCTTATCTGCTTCAACTTTTTGCATTTCATACACTTCCATGACATTTCTACTGAAACGATGCAAGAAGGGAAAACAAAGCATAAATGAGCAATTCAGCATTTTACGAACTTGCTAATACCAACCCAATTACTAATGCAGTAAGCAAAAACAGTGTCATGCTAACTTGTAAATGATAACATGAGTCCAATGATAGCATGTTGCTATGTGGTAATAAAAAGATGAATTCTGTAAAGGTCACAGAAATCACTCAAATTTGAAAAATAATTTAAAAATAATGTATACAACCTGTAGAAGAATGATTGCCCAACACAATAAATCCACATTTAAAGTTGGATGGTCCAATTTTAACACTAAGATGGCTTGGACTGTTTGTGGTGTAATGTACACATTATCAGTAGAGCAGCAATGCTTAAAAATTGGAGACACAGGGTGGTGGCAAGAGGAGGTAATGTGCAAGAGTTGTTGCCCTTTGTCTACATGAGCCAGAAAGGAACCAAAACAAGTATTTTAAAGTAGGGCTGGATTCATGAGGTAGCAAGTTTATATAACCAAACATTACTGTGACTGGGGAACATATCTGAAGCAGAATAATAATTTGCTAAAATGTTTCTTGTTTGCTAAATTCTTGAAAACTTGTTATGTTTATAAGATTTTACAAGTTGTCAATCCTAAATTTGAAATAATTTGAGGTTATGTACCATCAGGCCGACTTCTTCTTTGTACGGGTCTATTTTCACCCTCTTCTTCTTCATCTTCACTTTCTTCTGATGTCCCTTCCTCAGAACCTGGAAAAAGTAATAGAGAAACATGTCCAGAATCTTCTACCTAACACTATGTGAAATGAATATACCATCAGTATCTATACAAAATGAACGTTCAAGTATTTTCTTTATCCAATGACCATTGAAGTCTGGTGTGGATATAGATTTCATTTTTGCAAGTTCTAGAACAATTATTTTGAGCTTTCTTTTCCTTAATTTTGTGAGAAGAAAAATAAATATCTATGTACATATATACATACATTATAATTATGAAGATCATATCTAATTCAACAAGAGTGACCTGTTAGTTTATGTTATTAAATACATTAATCTCGGTGCCTAATAATGACAGGAACAGGGCTAACATTACTCATCTGACTTTCCCAAAAAAATAATATCAATATCAAACATACAAAAATTACATCAATATCAAACATACAAAAATCATATCAATATCAAACAAATAAAAAATCACATCAATATCAAACATACTATATATATGCATGCATGTCAAACAAGTGTTCTGTCGAACCTGGTGTCTCTCCTCTATCTTTGCTATGGTCTACCCCTCTCCACATCAGTCTTGTACAAACTTTAACACAAAACTTTTAACTCGTTGATGATGCTGATGCCATTGCTATCATTGCTGATTGACAGATACCTATGTTTGATCATTCTTATGCTGGTTAGACAAATTATCTTTTTTGTCAAAAAGCCAATGACCTAATGTATATTTTGGAATGGGGATACACTGTCAGACTGCTCTTATCATATAGTATGTATTATAAATAATACTACAACAGTAAGTCTTGACACAGTGAACTACCTTTGATTCAACCCTTAAAAGTATCCTTTTTTCTATTATTTAAATGTAATTTTGGAAATAAAAATGATATTTTTATATATTTGACATACGTATTAGCATAAATAAAAGACCCTCGAAGGGACTGATGCTCTAGCATCCAGGAATTTTAGACATGACCATTTCTTTCTTTTATCTGCTGAGTGCTGAAACCACTGCTGATAATATTATGCAATGACCAAATAATAAAACTCTACAAAATGTTTTGTCATTGCTAAATTTACATGTACATGTACTTATTTTTTAAATGCCATTTTGCCAGTTTTTATGATCAACTATAAATACTCCGGTATGAGTTGTATCCAACTGCAAAACAACAGACCACAAACAAATGTTACGTTTCACTGTGTATTGCTTTATTTCTAGACCTATTTCTAATCTTGCAAAGTCATAATATTACCTCTTCATTGTTAAATACTTTAATAACTTGATTTTTAAAAACATTAATGTTGGATATCAATCTGTTGGCATACATTATATTATGTATGTGTTATCTAAAATATAGAAATATCTAAAGAAAGGCACCTAGGCAGTAAGCCATAGAACATCAGTATCATTTGGACTTATTCTTGCGAGCAAATCAAATCCAGTTTCCACAGTGAGACATGGGAAGTTTATACAGGAATTCTCATTGACAATAACTGTTGCATAAATAATACAGTAAATATAACTGCATATTGCATGCATATATAATGAAAGGAACATGGAATGCATCAATATAAAAACACCATATGCTTTGCAATAATGCATCTATGATAACTCTATATCTTGCATGCAAAAACTTTAACACTGAATGTTTACACTGACAACATCACTGCTGACAATGTTAGAAACCAATTTTTCCTGTAAAATATGTTTCTTTGAGAACACTGACACAATCGTAATAGCTTAGGAGAACTACTAATACTTTACAAATCCAGCCATCCAAGATAGCACTCGAAGCTTAACTTTATATGCCACCTAGGTGGCAGCCAAGCGTAGCGATGTCACCTTAGTAAATGGATTGGCATCAAATCTCATGAATATATCAGTTATTCCTGGAGCGTAAGGCATGCTCTTGATGGATGTAAATAGGGGGAGGGCTGGGAGGGTGTATGTGTATTATGATTGGTTAAGTATTCTACATTAAACTTTAGAAGAACAGGTAAGAGATGGAGGGGATACATCCCCTTATCTAAGAGATACAATCTTTGATCCGCAAAAGGTATGCAAGACAGCTTCAATATAACCTGAAAGGAAAAGACTCCATCTGCCACAAAGCGGATTCAAATAGCAACATTTTTCCCTCAGCCTAAGTCATAAAGCTCCATCTATCAAATGATCTGGAAGGTTAACTTTTGTGTCATGGGTAAAAATTCCTCCAGATCGACTTGGACCCCTTATGATGAGAGATCTCTGATAAGAACTGGAGAACTGTACTCAGATCTCCATCCCATGACATGGATAAAGAGAGAAAACAGTTTCACTTCCAAGCAAAGATAGTGCTGACTATCCTAACTTCATGAGCCAATAAAGGGAACAAAGTCACAGTGTGTGTTTAATTCGATGAGGGACAGATGGTCCACTTTTTCAGGATGAAAATGCCTATGGCTTATGTTGATATAATATCCATCCTGAAGGTACCATGAGGAGTGATCTCAGTCAATGCCTAGGCTTTATAGTCCTTAAATACCACTTCAGAACTTGCCCTAGGTCCTGTCGATGGGCTTGAAACAAAGTGTCCGCACCAGAAGGGATTAATACCAATAACAAATTCCTTATGAATGGAATGCCTGTTCATGGTTATGAAGGCGGTGGGCTCTATAGACAATACTGATCCATCATGGCAAAACTGCAAGTAGCGGGATCCACCAATAAGACATGTATTGTTGATGTTGCCTGCCGACTGCCAAAGTAGTGAGGAAGCATGACCTATAATATAGGTGAACTAAGCAAGCTCTTGAGAGTAGTTCAAATGATATCTTGTTCTGCTAGGTTAACACTCATGATAAACCACTACTTAGGCAATTGTCCTAAGGCACTGATTAGGTGAAATCCAAAAGAACAGATCAGATAGGTCTTTGGTTTCTTTGATATCCTCCCTTCCATTATAGCACAGAATCCTGGTCATAGTGGAATGGGGCCGAGTGGTTTAAAGCGCTCTCTGTTACGGATCACTGCCATCTCACCTCTGCATGGGTTCGAGTCTAGGATTCGGCTAACGTGGGTATGTGAGAAAGCTTGCCAGTAGCTTCTTGTGGGTCGGTGGTTCTTCCCGGGGTTTTGCCGGGTTCTTCCTCCACCATTAATACTGGCCGCCATGCATAGCCTATCGTGTGCTGAAATATGGCGTTAAACCCCACAACAACAACGTAGTGGAATGGTACATTTAATTGTTATTGGTGCTAACTGTTTCTCATCAATGAGTCATAGGATTTTAGCTATTGAGGTATGGATGCCCACATTGGGATAAAGTGCTCTTGTGCAATTCACTAAGATCATATTCCATTGCTTTATATGCCTCTAAGGTGGATGGCCATTATACTTAAGGGATTCTCCACCACTTGTGAGAACTATTGGTTCTTAAGGGTGTATTTAATAACATCTACATGTGCAGGTCCAGTAACTCTGGGTTGGGGTGGAACACCTGTGATCGTGGTTTCTTAATTCTGATGAGGGAATATCTCATTCTAGCGATTCTGTTGCAAAAGAGGTTGTGTTTGTGTGTGTGTGTGTGTGTGATTTGGATTTTTAATGTAGCTTTAACAATTTTTTAGTCATACTGCTATGATATCTGCAGTATGGCATTTTATAGTGATGCCTAGCACTGGGGCATCATGCTGCATACATGTGGCAAGCTGAGTGCCAAGTGAGGTAGCTGCTTGGACCATTTTTGTAAGTCTTTGGTATGACTGAGCTGGGGATCGAACCCACAACCTCCCATATCGAAGGCAAATGCTGTAACTACTAGGCCACCGGAGTGGTAGAAAGAGGTTGCTAAAATATTCCCCCATTTGACTAGTAATTGGCTGAGGGGACACTCAGATACACTGATTCGACCATCCCCTTCGATCAAAGGTTTTGAAGGAGTGTATACATTCTGTTCCAATCTAAAGTAAAAGCATTGTTTCATGTCCAGGACTGGTAAGACAAAGGTTGAGGTTTTGACATTCCAACTTGTCACTAATAGGTCAACTGTATGTTAATCCAACGGAGTGTCTATCGAGTGAAGACTGAGGGATAAAGAGACCATTCCATATGCATTATTTTTTCCTGCAGAACCATGAGTCTGCCAAAACATTAGCTATTTTAGTAAATGTCAAACTTAATCATGGATGCTTGGTAAGGACACTGCTTTAAAAAATCCCAAACAAGAATACAAAGGTCTGAGTACTTTTTCTGCTTAGCTCATTGAAACAAGTCACCATGGTGATTTTAGTGGACAGAAAGAGAACTCCATTTCTGTGTAGGTTCTCCAGATACCAATGAAAAGCTTTATAAATAGTATCCACTTCAATGAAGTTTACATGTAGATAATGTCTTGAGAGGGCCATGCTCTAATGGTAATCAGTATATAATATCATTCCCAATACTACCTATAGGAAGGCTCACTGACAGACTGTACAGGTGAAATCAATGAGGCTTGGTGCCTAGAAGCTAAGATTGCTTTGATATAGAAAACTTACCTGTATGTATCTGGTCGATGTGCAAATCATATGTTAAGAGTTTTTTTTATAGCCTCAAGAGACTTGTATGCACGTCTAATTAAAACTAGTCAAACTATTGTGAAGTTACATAGGCTATCTGTGCAAGTAAATAATACTATTAAGTGACAGCAAAGTGATAACTGTAAAGGCTAAACTTTGTCATTGTAGGAAGAAAGAAAAGTTGGAAACACAGAAGGAGTATACTTCCATTTGAAGTGAAAACTCTTCCAACTTGTAAGTGCAGAACTTGGTAGAAGATTTGTGCAAGGTTCCTGGCATGAGTGGAAGTAGTAAGTGGGATTTTTATTGGATTTGGTGCCAATCCCTGTCACAAAGGGGAGATAACTCTGCCAAACCCCCACCTAGGTGGGCTGATAACTTATAGCTTCTTATAGTTATCTGGCAGGACTGGATTTGCAAGTTAGTATTAGTTTGCCATACATATTATGACTGGGTAACATATTTAAAGAAAAGATGCTGCTGTCACTGAAACATGAAGATTATAAATGATCAGGTTAATTAGCAAAATGGATCCTGTATTTAGGGACAAGTTTGTGTTTTGAATAAATAATCAGAGTGTTTTAGGGTGAAAATTGTTCTATTTTTCTTTCAGTATACAAGCCACCATAAATTACTTGTTGGATGGCCAGTAAACAGAAGATTCATTTTTATATCAGAAATCAATACTTGCTGTATTCAAAAAGTGTACATTAACGTACCTTCTTCATTATTCTCTTCAGTTAAAACTATTTGCTTCTTTTCTTCATTCTTCAATCTGTCTGCCATCTGTTTCAGTGCGGCTTCGGTCTCCTGGTATTTTAAAAATAAAATTCAAACTAAGATGAAACAAATAATTCATTTTCAAATATACTATCAACATGACTATATTTGAGCAGAGCGAACGTTTGCACTCAGCTATTGATTTCTTGCTCTTGTAATTGGTACACTACATCCAAGAGGTAATATTTGAAATGGCTGACATGTGAATGCTTCAGAAATATGTCCTTTTAAGTAGGTGTAATGGCTCCTCTTGTCAAATTGACAAAGAGAGATTAAAATGAAACAAAAAATATTTGAAACAAAACAAGCTCAGAAAAATGTAAAGCGTCATGGATTTTAATTGATTTAATTACATCAAATAGTAAGTTTTCAATTTATTTTGTGACATAATCCACTCAAGAATAGAATTGTATTTTACATTGGTTCTGTTGTTATTTTCCCAGGGATGGAAACAACCTAAACAAAAAATGTATTAAAAAAACCAACAATTCCACACAACTAAAACTGACTGAAAAACCCTTGGAAGCTTTGGCATCTTTAAATCTAATCTTCCCTGCATGTGATTTTTCTTTAGTATGAGCAAGGAATGCATTTTTGCCAGCTGATCCATAACTAATCTTGTCTAATATGCCAGGCAAGTCCAGGTTCCTCCAAATTCCAAATAAATTCTGAAACAACTCTTTATTGTCAACTAGCTCATTTGTTAATGAGTTTTTTACCTACAGCTCAAATCTACTGATGTCCATATATTTTCCTCTTTCAATAAATTTAAATTCTGTAGAAGGCATGAGATAATTTGAAATATCTGGAGTGTGTGAGACATGAAACTGCAACAAAATGCACAACAAAATAATGAAACCATGAAAAATTACAATGTGCATGGTTTATTTCTGACATACAGTGTCTTCAAGTTTTGTTACCTTCTTTCCCACCCAAATGATATCCAGGTAAAAAATATAGATTTTAATAAAAACAGAAAAAAAGTCGGCCAGAAATTTTAACAAGAAAAGGAAAACAGATCTGCATTATAAATCTCAACTTATGACTAAAATGGTAAAAGTTCCATCCCTGCTTTCCATCCATCCAGTTTGGACTTACTTATATTTCCAAAGTACAACTCTGATCCACTGACAACAAGTCACCCTTTCACATGGATCTGACTTGTAAAAAACACCTTAGTTTTAGTAGATTCAAAGAAAAATTGACTTTCTGTAGCCTTTAAAAGGGGATGAATCGAATTATAAGCAACTATATACTCAGTTAATAAGATATAAGGATCACATTAATATGAACAGATTTCACTAATACAGAAATTGTCTTCAACAATGAAAATATCAGCTTACTGAAAACAACGAAGCAAAATCCTACTGATGTTCAGTCTCCAGAATGGCCAACTATCATTATTACTTCATGCAAACAAATACGGCTATATGAATTTTACCTCAAACTTGTCTTGCTCTATTCTGTTATAATCTTCTAACTGCTGCTCTAGGTATGCCAGGTTTCGGAATCTTAATAAGTAAGAATCATACAGTTTCTGTAAATCTTCCTCCAGTTTCTCATATTCATCCATATATGCAGGCCTGAAAGGATAATGATGGCAACATTCAATGGGGTGTACATATTGATAATCTGAACTAGTGTAAGAAATGAATCAAAAGTAGCATCAAAAACTTGTATTTATATAATTACTAACATATGAGTAAAATCCAGCTGCGAACTGCATAGATCCAAATCTTCTCTTGCATAATGTACTGAAGTTTATTAAGAGTAATTAATCAGTATAACAAACAACATAGAGCCTAATCTGCTGGCACATCATGCTAAGGCAGATCAGTATCTATGTTGTTTGCAGTTGGATGTGACTTTTACATGAGTGTATATGGTAATTATGCACTAATTCATCTTTAAATCAAGTATCCTTATGAACAGTAATAAAAAGAGGAATTTCACAGATTTTAACTAACATTATCAACAATTGTAAAAAGAATTTATGCATTGTTAATGTATGCATTGTTAATTTAAACATTGTTAATTTATGCATTTTTAATTTATACACTGTTAATTTATACATTGTTAATTTATACATTGTTACTGAACCTGAAAAAGGACCCCAAAAAACAGCTTTGACAAAACCAAAACAAATCAAAAGCAGAACAAACTAAAATATACTTTAAAATAGATGCAATTACGGGCTCATCTAGAACAGACAAATGATGTATATTTTGTCTGCCAAACTTCCTACTTTTTGTTATCACTTTTTCTTATTAAGAAAACAAAGTTCCTGCACAAAAATGATTTTTGTTTTCCAGAAGTTTTCCAGGAGATTTTAAGGAGAAAATGACAAATTTCAGAAGTCAATTTTAAAGTCTGATACTTTGATTAAAGACAGAATACTGCAGTTTAAGGCACATGTGCAATCTCTTAGCTACCAAACCTCAATGTGGCTACCAATGTAATATGATGATCTTTTCAAAATCATTCACTGCAAAATTGCAGTGAAAAAATAACGTATTTTCTCGAAAACATTTTTAGTTTAGTTTTCTAATATCAAGTTCAGGGACACATTATGACAAAAAGTCATTTTCAAGGAGGTTTCCAAGTTATTTTCCTGGAATTCAAATTCCAGTTGGATTCCAGGACCTCCATAAAAATCAAGAGGATGCTGGAACCCTGGTAAATGTCTTCTTTGGGGATTCAAACTATAAATTACAGAATATAACGATGGAATAGACTTGTTCAAAGAAGCAGATTGTCACCTTCTCAATTATGAAATAGTAGGCATTATTTTTTAAGTGTGAGTTATAATTAACAAATCCTTTTATTTTGTATTCATAATTATGCAACAAGTTACAGCATGTAGAAGGAACTTAAGTTTTTCAATATAAAACATAAATCAGCATCTCAGATGTTATAATGAAAACTATCGAGATTATTTCTAGAGAAACTGAAAATGAGAAGACAATAGGATGTAAATTCTGCCAGCTCTCAGCTGTTACTTACAACACTGCCAATGCTTAGCAGGATTATATTATCGTTCATTATGCATTCATACCTAACAGTCTGCAAGGTCTGGAGACGTTTCTGATTTCTCTCCAGTTCATTTTTCTTTTTCTCAATCTTGGCTTCCAAGTTTGCTTCATCTGATGCCACATTCTCCAGCATATGTATTGTCTTCTTAATTTCATTCTATGTAATAAATTGATATGTACATCATTATTATTTTTTATCATCAGTACCATCCATGGCACCTCCACCAAATTTGTAATAGTCCTTACAGCAGGCACTTAACAAACAAACTAAACTTAATGTGCAGAGACCATTATGTTCTTATTACACTTACCATGATTATGAACTGTGACCATTAGACCCAGAAATATTTATAGGTTACTACATTTGTCTGGGAAAATATGAATGTGTTGTTTTGGACAGATATACTGCACGACCTTGAGAGTGCAGTATATCCATCTGACAAAACGAGTTCATATTTTCCCATACATATGCAGTAACCTTTTTATTATATTCTCATTGACTTATTCTAAGTAAGGCTTAATTATATAAAGAAAAATACATTATAAGAAACAAAAAACTGAATGTATGCTGTATTCCAAACTAAATACACAAGCACACATTCATCAGTACACAACAACACTATTAATACACACATAACTCTGCCCAGCTAAATTTCAACTTAGCCATGCGGTCTGCATCACTTTCGAAAGAAATTGTCATTATGGTCTACTTAAAATTGAAATTTAGAGTCATATTATGAATGAATGTGCATTGCACCAATGTTTCCATTTGGTATGAAATGAATAGATTTTAGTATTTTTGTCAATTCTACTAAATTTCGTGATTATGGACTGGATTTATCTGTGTCATTTCAACATAGAGTAACTTCTGATTTGTGCAGCGAGGAGGCAGTGTGTTCACTCATCTGCATGTGTGTTTCTGTTCTGTCACTGAGTGTTTGGAATCATAATGTCGGAAAAAAATTAACTCTTTCATTTGTAATTATCAAAAAGACTTGATGGAATATAATGTTCATTTCATTTTGAGTGCAGTAAGTAGGATTTTATTGCATTTGGAATGTAGTCAAAATTACAGTACTATTTCGAAATGTGTAATCAAGCTTTAGAACCCATGACATAGCTCATGTAATTCAGATTTGCAGAACTAAGACAGTACATTTTGAGGAAATTCAGGATGAAAAGCTGTATCTTTTTTGCCATTCTTATTACCAGCTAAAGAAGGCAGTTTATGCCTTGTCATTTGTATGCTCTTTTTAGGGACCCCAGCAACATTATGATTTGTATGGAATCTATCGCTAGCCTAAATCCTAAACATTGTATCAAAAATGTTAACACAAAATATTGCAAAGCAGCTGGTATGTGGCAGTCCATGAAACATTTGCTTTAGTTCATTCAGTAACATAAAGCATCTACTAAATAAATGTACATGATTTGTTTACAAATCCTAATACACTATACTACTTTTGGGCACACGTGTCGTGCACATGCATGCAATATGAAGGTGTTCAGTATCATAAAATATTGCATGATTTTGACAATGTAAAGTTAACAGAGACAAAATGAGCATTAAATAAATAAGTTTCTTTGCTAACCTACGGACAAGGAATCCACAGAGTGTGGTCAAGGAACATGCTCAAAACAAACAAGCATTATTCTGTGACACCTATCCTTTTACCAGGCACAAAATGACCTTGACCTTTGAACATTTCAACCGAAAATTAATGTTCCCTATCTTAAGTGCATGAACTTCATAAACTTTGGTCAATATATGTGGAGTAGAAGTAAACCTATTATGCTAAAATCTACTTTTCTTCTTTCAGTCACAATGACCCCCAAAACTGTCAGAGTTCTTCTTTACAGCAAGTACAAGAAATCACATGTTTGGAAATTATTGGCTAAACTGTGACTAGGAGGAATATTTCTTAAAGTCAGATTTTACTCCTTATCTGCTTCTACAAAATGCAAATGAAAATTATTTTGACTGCTGAAATTAGTAAAGTTAGCAGTGTGGAAGTGTAATTCACTTGTTTTTGAAGCAAATGTAGAAATTGCAGTTGTTATTCAGGTAAGAATAATTCATTAGTGAAGTGAGCAAAGCCCAGAAAATTTGCTTTCAGATTTCCTGGTTGAACCTGTTTGACTTTGTGAAGCTCAGTAGTAAGTATTTTATGTATTTTACATACTGCAAAATTACCATTAATTACTCCAGAATAATATATAGAAAATTTGTCAACTTAGCCACATCACTAAGCAAACACAGAAAGTATTTTACAATGCTCTGAAAAAAATTCAACAAAATCTTTAGGGAACTTTGAACAACTGCAACATCCTGTCTCTAATGACTGCAACGATGAATCATATCACACCTGCATCATTTTCATACCTCCCATGAACTACTGAGAGAAGCAAAGTTAACAACTACATGTTAATTCTGCAATCCACAGTCCAATGGATTTTGAAGATGGAATATATGTGTACTTTCTTATTTTGATGTTTAATCATTGTGATTATGTATCTGCACATGTGTGTGAGCATGCATGTGTGTGTGTGTGTGCATGTGTGTGTGTGTGTGTGTGTGTGTGTGTGTGTGTGTGAGCATGCATGTGTGTATGTGTGTGTGTGATTTGGATTTTTAACATAGCTTTAACAATTTTTCAGTCATTTTGCTATGGTGTCTGCAGTGTGGCGGTTTATAGTGATGTCTAACACTGAGGCATCATGCCGCAGACATGTAGCATGATGTCCCACCCAGTCACATTATCCTGACACCAGGCCGACCAGTCCTAATACTAACCTCCTAATGCTCAGCACCTAGTGAGGCAGCTGTTAGTACCATTTTTGTAAGTTTTTGGTTTGACTTGGCCAGGGTTTAAAGCCACGACCTCCCACTTCCAAGGTGGATGCTCTAACCACTAGGCCACCAGAGTGGTCAGCATGCATGTTTGTGTGCGCATTTATGATTAATGATAAAGCTATGTCTACCAGCTATTCTTCATTTGGAAGGATATTAAATGCTTCAATGAAAACATTTTAAATTTTTACTTTGAATTTCACATAATTTTCTACAGACACACACACACACACACATGTATGCATATATATATATATATATATATATATATATATATATATATATATATATATATACACACATACATACACATACAGTGTGACCCCGCTATAACACAGTAGTTGGGAGACCTGTAACCTGACCATGTTATATAGTGAAAAAAGTTATAAGCAACCAGTTCAGTTAGCTGAAGAAAATGATGCATGTATCCCAAAATATCTGCACGGAGGGGTGGGGGGAGAGGTAATAAATGCGGACACCATCTTAAATTGATGCATATTAAATGAGTAATAAACATGTAGTGAAAACAGAGAAGCCACAGAATAATATTTTGCTCCATTCAGAGGACTAAGCATTGGTACATCAGTACATATATGTGTATACTGTGTATATATACACATGTCAAGTGTATAGCATGAATAGAGAATCAACACCATGTACTCACCCACGAATCTCATCACATACATTGAATCCACAATACAAGCTATTCCATTGAAAATATGCACACACAGAGATTTAAAATATTTAATAATTTTGTCACAGGTCACATGTAACAAATGATGAAGCACATTTACTTTTCTGTACATCCCAAGTCGATAAAAGTTAGTTTGCATTTTAAGCCAACATTTGTAGCGTTCATAAGCATAACCTTTTTTCCTGCAAAAAGGAAACTTTCACAGCACAGTAAACGCATTCCAGTCACATTGGAAAATGAAACTATTCATCAGATTCCATTGCTTTTATTTAAGTTTGGTACTGACTTTCTTTGAAGACAGGCTCTTTGTTTTTAATGAAGATTGTAGTCTCCTTTCTTTGATAAGGTTGCATGCGCTATTGAAGCCACCGCTAAAGGACAGCTTTGGAGAACCAAACAAATGCCCATTTCTTATTGTGGTGCCAACATCAAATAATTGTATTGCATGATTGAGATTGATTTTTTTTCCCATTTGCTTGGTACGTTTTCATAATAATTGGTGCCTCAAAGGTAATCTGTTTTCTTTGAAATCTGGGCAAACTATTTTATCTGGGTACATTTTTAAAAAAGGAATTGGACATCGTTTGGTTGATCGTAGTTAATGTTCCTCCTTGCCTTCTGAATTTTTTTGAGTACAAGAAAAATACATATAAAATTTCAAAAGCCATCCCATGATTGTCTTGTATTATTCTGTGATCTCTTCCCCATAATGATAAACTTTTTTGTTTGTGTTTTGTACTTGTAAGAATCATTTTATTTTTTCATGTACAAGAAAAAAATATACAGATGTGAAATTTTGGGAGAAACAATAATCGTGTTATATCGAAATTTGTGTTATAATGGTGTATGCTATAGTGGGGTCACACTGTCTATATAGTCCATCTGCAAAAGGCTCAGACTGAGATCTGCCGGCTCATAATGTGCCAGCAGATCTGAGTCTGTGCAGTTTATTAGGAGTAATCAGCATAACAAACAACAGTGACCTAATCTGCAGTTGTATTAAGCAACAGCAGATAAGAGTTGTTGATTTTTGGGAGTTTGACTCGATTTATATAGTAACTAGTGCAACTAACATATTCACATATACGGCAAAGTCCTCTGGTTTATATTTTTTCAAGCAAACGGAAGATTTTAAAACTAACATCTAATAAGCAATTCAAAAATTACATGAATCTGAAACAGTTTTTGAGGTAAACTATGAGAGAGATGCAACTGCATTGCTAGTGAAATGCTTAATAACATGGCTGACTGCTGTAAAACTACACTTTAGGTATAGCAAACAGATCGCAGATTATTAATTAAGCAAGAAGTCAATGAACACTGGATTCAGTACTTAATACCTGGATATCAGGCAATTGTTGGTAATATCAACATGGAATTTTTATTATGTAAGTTTTCTATGTCTCTTATCAATAAATGCTTTCAACTTCTACATAGATTCTGTCCAAACAAGTAAACAACTTTGATTTTTCCAGTAGGTTAAAATACCCTGTGCCTTCCCAGTGCAAAACTGGAGATTACGGTAGCTTTTACCTGTTATCACCACCTTAGGGGCTTTTATAACTGCTGTGGTATATGCAATTTTGAATGTGTAGAAAGTCAGCATTTATTTCAATCAAGAAGAACACGCATTGTTTAATAGTGCACAACAGAATTCATTTCTTAAACATTAACACTGATGTTTATGAAAAATGAATTACTTGTCTTATCTCTGTATCATACCCTTTAAAAGAATATCTCAGTAAAGCAGAACCACATTATCACAGATAACTTACAAGTACCAAATTCTCTGTGGTCTATGAGAATTGAAAATTCTAGTTTTAATAAAAAGTATAAGCTAAATCAAATCATATAATGAATTCAAAAACATTTTTATTTTCCCATGAAACAATTAAATAAGTCCACCAAAATTATAACACTATGGATTGTCCAACAAACTGAACTGTGATCTTGCAAAGACTAGAGGATTTGCTTCTTGAGAGAACTGTTTTGCATGCCCTGTCAAGAGCAATCAGGACTCATACATACATACATGGAATGGAATGTCTCACCAAGCTGTATGTCAACCTGTACAGTACATTTCATGTGGAATGGAGTGTCTCACCAAGCTGTGTCAACCTGTACAGTACATTTCATGTGGAATGGAGTGTCTCACCAAGCTGTGTCAACCTGTACAGTACATTTCATGTGGAATGGAGTGTCTCACCAAGCTGTGTCAACCTGTACAGTACATTTCATGTGGAATGGAGTGTCTCACCAAGCTGTGTCAACCTGTACAGTACATTTCATGTGGAATGGAGTGTCTCACCAAACTGTGTCAACCTATACAGTACAGCTCATGTGTATTTTTTTAATAATCACATGAGCTGTACCATTTCTGAACCGCACAAAATTTACCCAGAATTTATCTTAGTGATGATAATAATATGACCAAAAAAGGGATACACAAGTCTCACTGTTTGCTAACAAAGGTGAGACAAGATGATACTGCTATATTCAGGAAGTTAATCTTTTCTCACCTCAACAGCTTTGATAGATGCCTGAAGACTCATTTCTACTTCATTGATCTCCAGCTGTCTCGCTATGGCAACAGTTCTCAGCTCCTGGAAAGAAAATAAGAACTGTTTTAATGACAAGAATTACATGGAACGTGGATTATCATCTGTGAAGGGCATTATGAAGGTTGTAGCTTACACAGTCAAAACAGAAAATAATTGTGTGTACAGACACAAAGTTGAGATTTACAGTAAATGTATTGTTACTGTTATAACAATGTTTCAGCAAAACAAAGCAAATCATGTACAAGAAGATATTGACATTCAAACACTTTAATGTGCAGTTTAACATTGTTCACAACACCAGCGCCAGCTTTTTGCTTAAGCAAAGACAAAAACTCCACAGTGATAATATTCCATTTATTCGAGTTTAGTATAGCAAATGAGTTAGAAGATTTTTGACTTTCAAAAACTTCCAATATAGCAAATTGTGATTGTCAATGGCAATGATGTCCTAACACTGCTGTGGCAGTTGGAAAGTGTAACTTATAAGATCTTTCAATTTGCAGGCAAGACGTAAAAAATGACTGTATTCAAGAACAAAAGTATTACAAAAGATATCTGAAGTACTACTTTGCTAGCTGTTATAAACAGTTTTGTAGTGGCAAGGATTAAAAACAACCAATGAATGGGTGGTAGCAGGTCACAAGCACACCATGCAGCATGGAGTGCTCTCATGCATATTCTGCAAGGAAATATAGTTGTATGCAAGTGTAGGGTGTGTGACTGAATTTTTTCCACACTGAACAATCTAGCATTAGTCAAAACTGTTCACTTGATTATAATGTCTAAGCATTACATTTCTCTAAAGGAAGTAATGATCATTTTTCAGATGATAAATAACTAAGTATATAAATCAGGAAAATTCTGTGCAATAGTGTCACAGAATGCAATTTTATCAGCCATAATAAACATTCCCATACAAAAGATTTGTACATTAAATACTACATTCTGCCCTAACAGTGTGAAGTGCTGGTGTTATACCTCACATGTAGCCATTACCAAACTGAACATCATCAATAAGTGTTTTTGTGACATATAGTACGTCCTCCTCAAAAATCAAGGAATAATGTACATGTAAAAGGACATATTTTGAATTGTTTTGTGCCTTGATTTCAATATGCCATTTCTTAGTGCTTGGAGTGGAAAGACTGTATACTGTATTTACTCGCATACAAGTTAGATCCAACAGAAAACTGCACAGGCCCAGCTTTGCTGTCACATATTGCACCAATAATCAATAGAAAAAACAAACGAGAACCCTGATCGGCTGACACATAATGCGCTAGTAATCAGTAGGAAAAAAAAAATGAGACCCCGATCTGCTGACACATTATGTGACCCCGATCTGCTGTAACATTATGTGACAGCAGATCAGAGTTTATGTTGTTTGCAGTTGAATTCTTATTGAAGGTCAAGGTAACATATAACTTTTTAATTTAATAAGAAAATATCAACAAAACCTAAACAAAAGTCAATGCTATATATGATGTTTATCATTATAGTGCAAAAGGACATGCCATTAACAGCCGTGTTTCTTATTTGTTGATGAACATAATTTTAACCAGGTCAGCTTCTTTGAAAGATGTAGTCTAATTAGAAATTTACATATACTTGTTTCTGAAAAAGACAGTGTTGCTAGTTTTCACAAACTGCCATATATACTCAAATACAAGTCAGATCAAACTGTGAACAACATAGACCCTGATATGCCATCTTATAATGACCAGCAGATCTGTTTCTATATTGTCTGTTCTACTGACTACTAATAAATTAAATAAACCCTGATATGCCATCTTATAATGGCCAGCAGATCTATTTCTATACTGTCTGTTCTACTGACTACTAATAAATTAAATAAACCCTGATATGCCATCTTATAATGGAAAGCAGATCTGTTTCTATATTGTCTGTTCTACTGACTACTCCTAATAAATTAAATAAACCTTGATATGCCATCTTATAATGGCCAGCAGATATATTTATATGTGTCTGTTCGACTGACTACTCCTTATAACTTGAATAAACCTGGATCTGCTTGCAATTATGCAATGACAGATCTGGATCTATGCAGTTTTACTTATAAGCAAGTTATTACAGTCGTCTGTATGTTAACAATTTGCAGAGTTAAACTGAATGCCTCATTACATTAAAAAAAATAACCCATTTCATGTAAGCTTTTGCTTTTGTAAAGTTACCTTTCAAACCATACTTGAAAACTTTAGAAGGGTTTCTCTCTTTTAAGAAACAATGGTCTATATTTTATGACAGATCAGCATTGTTCATATAAAACTGAAAGGCTTCCATGCCAAGATGCTTTCAACCAAGTCTGGTCAAACTCTGCTTGGCATTTTTGGCAAGATGTTGTTTCAAGGTTTTTTACTGTAGTAACAGCTGCCATATATAATGGTAAATAACATCATTTTGTACAATTAAACAGATCTTTATGTAAAGTGCTTTCAGTCAATTTTAGTAAAATCCTGTCTGGCTGTTCACTAAAAAAATTCCTATTTTTGGTAAAAGAACTTGATGGCAGATTGTCATCATTGCTACAAACCTGAAAGATCTTTATGCCAAGCCGCTTTCTGTCAAATTTGGTCAAATTCTGTTCAGCAGGTTTTGAGAAGTTGTTTAAATAGTTTCCATTTGTTTAAAGTTATAAAGTCTTAATACCACAATGTGCTTTCACATTTGGTCAAATTCTGTTTAGCTGAAATTTTGTTTCCAATAAGTTGCTTTAAAGCATTATTACTTTTAGCACCAAAAGCCATAGTTGACGGTGGATCTGCATTCATTCTACAATGTTTTCTAGTCAATTTGGTTCAGCAGGTATTATTAGCTGAAATCATTTCAAATCTTTGTCATGCCAGTATATCCTCCTTCAAAAAATATTGAAAAGTTGTCATATTTTTTGTAAAATTAGCCAAACTTGACAGCACTGTTGCATCATCCATA